>CM046876.1:12101299-12503799 GCA_025667525.1 Glebionis coronaria
TAAAACTTAAATTAATTCTAGAAAATAAATGAAAAGTCCTAAAAATATTTGGAAAGTTACAAAGTTCCTAATTTAGTGTTTACAATCAAGGAAAAATGAAAAAAGTAGAAAAAACAAATTTTGAATTTTTAATAATAAAATAATAATAAAATAATCAAAAAAAGTCAAAGTTTATAAAATAATTCTAAAAAAATTACCAAAAATCCTAAATAATGTAACTAAAACAAAAATGCAATTAAAATTTTTTGAAACCTATTTAATAATTTTATATTAAATTTTAAAGTTGGTTAAAAACCCTAAAATCCAATAAAATCAAAAATAAGCTAAATTAAAAACTTAAAAAGCTATAAACCTCAAAAATATAATTCAAAACCTAAAAACTATTTTTTCAGATTTTTAAATTACCTTTTTCTATTTTTAATGACTTTTTAAAATTACAACTTAAAATAATCCTAGAAAATTAATTAATTAAGGGAAAAATAAACTTTTTAAACAGAAAAGTCCCTAAACCTAATACAAACCTAAGAAAAATGCTAAACAGGAAAAAGCTTAAAGG
Source organism: Glebionis coronaria (assembly GCA_025667525.1). NCBI lineage: Eukaryota > Viridiplantae > Streptophyta > Magnoliopsida > Asterales > Asteraceae > Glebionis > Glebionis coronaria. The sequence goes on from CM046876.1 coordinate 12,101,856, forward strand.
AATAAGCTTAAAACAGCTTATAAATAAGCTGATGGTTAAATAAGCTATAAAACAAACACACCTTAAGTATTATATGAAATCAAACCTAGCAGTCAAAGACCCTAGGGCAGAGATGGTTATGTCGTTTGTGTGTGAGAGGAGTGGCGCAGGTTCGAGTCCTGGCCACGTCCTTTTTGATCTCTTTTTTTTTTAAACTTTGGAAACCCAAACCTGTGACCTTTTTACTCACTAAAACACAACTCAAATCCAAATTAACAAAGATATACTCACTCTAAACCCAAAATCGTATCCAGTTATGAACTTTGGAAAACACAAAGAAGTCAGTTATCTTCACATGTGCAGTTATATATCAAGAGGGCTTGATTTGTGATTTTGTGGTGTTGTTTGTTGGACAATAGGCACCCCTACACTCAGTTGGAGTGTAGGGAGTCAATATAACACAAAAACAAGCAAGATCAAACACAAAATCAAACCAAATGCACAAAAACAAGTTACTGATTAAGCCTATGTTTCTGATGAACACAAATGACCCTTACTCACTTGCACACAAATGGAATTTCAAGGCCTCAAATCTTGCAACCTAGCTAAACAAATAACATATAAATGATTCACAACCCTTAAACAATCTAAAACCTAGCAGACTTACAAATTTGGTGGCCAAATTTTCACAAAAACATACTCAAAAGCATGTTACTGATTTTTATGCTCTTTTCCAATTTGTTATCATGCAACCTTGTTTAAAATCTATCCAAACTAAAACCTTAGTGCACAATACACTTAGTAACAACCAAAGAAATGTTTTTAATCAAGTTTTAAGCAAGTTTGATGACAAAGGACTCAACTTAATCCTTATCCCGAACACCCCTTAATAAACTGAAATCACAAATTTTCAAACCAAATATTTTTTAAACTACACAAAGCTGATCTAGAAGGCTTCTAACATGCAAACTAACATCTTAAGAGCATAATCCAACAACTCAAACAGTCACTTAAACACTTAGCACAAAAATCATACAAATCACATAAAAACTGAAAATTGAAATAGGAACAAGGAACTACCTTGTTGAGCCTACATCCAGGCCCAACCAAGGCTGCTTAGCCTTCTCCAATAGGCCCGGGCCTATGCTGATCCTTGATCAACAATATCAACAAAAACCTGCTAAGAAAAACAAAACAAGCACAAGCACAATATGCACTTTTCTGAATTTCTGAAACTTTTAAAACCTTGAAACCAAATAACCTTGAAACTTAACACGTTTTAATCAAGCTCAAACTCACAAATCCAAACCCTCCAAATCCACTTTCACTTCTTTGGAGTTTCTGATTTCTGAAATTTGAACCTAATTAAAAACCTTTGGAAAAAAAAACCTTTTTGAAACTTAAACACACAAGTGTTACACAATCTTAAAAATGGAACTCAACTAGGCTTTCTACACACACACAACTTTTAATAAACATAAAAAGGAATTAAATTGTTTTGACAAATACCAAACTTTTATTTCATTAAAAAGGGATTACAATGTGAAAGCCTAAAAACTGGAACAAGGATAAAGGGACACATGCGTCTCCTTTATATACTAAACTATAGAACTATCTAGAAAACAAGAAATATGTAAACCCTAGCTAACTGAATTTCCTAGAAAGCCCTTGGTCGAATCTTCAAAATTAGTCAAAGAGGCTCCATGTGATATGAGAGTGATGGCCAGCTTGAAAATTTGATCTTGGACGTCTATTTTGAACTTGGGGACCAAGGAGTAACATGGGACGTTGGTTTGGTCGGGTCTTGGGTTTGGGGACGAAAGTGATGGGCAGGGGAGGGCCGCACAACCACATGGGTGTGTTGGGGATGGAATCTGGGTTGTGGGTTGGGTTTGTATAATGGTTAATCAAGGATCTGGAGTTAATTAACAAAAACCCCTTTGGTTTGATGGATGATTAGGATTAGGGTTTATGGGTAAATGAAGGTGGGTTTGATCTGTTTTTGGGGGAAATCGTTTTTAAATAAGTGTTTAAGAGGGAAATTAGGAGAGTTGACTGAATGTTTTGACCAGGTTTATTTAATAAACCTAGGTTGGGTTGGTTACGGGTTTGGACTGGGTAGGGTTATGGGTAAATGGGTATTCGGGTGGGTAATGGTGAGGTGTCAAAGTCTGGTTTGGTGAGTAGGTTTGGTTGTCTGGCAAAAACAGTCCCCCAAGGTTTCTTCTTTCTTCACTTTGTAATGGCCATCAACGCCTTTTTAACACTTAACAACTTTGGAGTACTTGCTGAAAATGGCACAATTACTTTTCAAACCATAAATAAGGATTTCAAATGAAATTTCTTCATTTACCAAGGGCTTTTCTTGTAATATCTTCAAACTTTAGGGACCCTATTCCTAATTTTGAATATTTGAGGGGTATAAAGTGTTAATCTTCAAAAGTTGAGGGACCAAACTTGCCAATCTTCAATTCTTCAAGGGTATTTTTGGAAATTCAAAACTTGGGCCCGGTTCATTGTGCGGCTTCGTTTCCCGTGTTCGTTTTTGAATGATTCTTGTGATCTTTTGCCATTTCCTCAATATCCGTACCTAAAAATACACAAGTAACAAACACAAGCATATATTTGGCAGTTTTAATGATATTTTATGCAATTTAAGCCCAATTTGGACGATGAGACTATGTATAAAAGCAGTCTCATCAATCTTCCATCTCATTTTGATCATATATTTCATAAATAGCAGACAAGTAGGAAGCCCCGGCATCATATTGGGAGAAACATGGTATGTATACGTTTTTTGTGTGAATTATAGTAAAAATAGGTGATAAAATGGGGTATTTAACACCTACAAACAGTAAAAAAACAAGAAAAAAATAGCCGTTACCCAACGGATATATTTTCAAATTTTCAAAAAAAAAATTAACAAAAAAAATATATATATACTGATAACTCAGCCCATGGCGCGAGCCACGGTGTGGTTGGCTGCGCCATGGGGTCGCGCCGTCAGCCTTAACGCTGGCTGGAGATAGCCAGCCAAAAGCTCATAACTCAGCATGGTGTATGGTTGGCGGCGCCATGGTCTCACGCCATGGTGGCCAGTCGAGCCATGACTCACCGTACCCAGCCCTCTAAAAGAAAGTGTATCTTTTAGTTAAGATAATTTATCTTTAATAACTCGAAATTAAAGTTTTCTTGATCATAGCTTTTATTAAAACATTCAAATTTTAAGCTCATGTATAATGGCTTATAGTCATATAACACGCTATAACCCGAAACTTCATCTACAGGAAAGTTTATAACTTATCCTTGCAACGAGAAATTAACTTTTCTCGGTCATGAGCTTTGTTTAAAACATTCAAAATTTTAAGCTCGTTTAGGAAAATTTGTCCCTCAAAAGACAACTTCTCATCACAACACGTAATTAATTTTTCTCGGTAATGAGCTTCGGTTAAAACATTCAAAGTTTTTAAGCTCATGAAATCGACTTCTAAGTAAATTTCAGCTTAGGACTCGCTCTTCATTAAAAATCAAAGTATATCTTTACAGATAACTTGTTCTCTCAACGAGAAAGTCAACTTTCTCATGTCTTGAGCTATTTATCAAAACATTCAAAGCTTTGTAGCTCAAGTCATCGGATATTGTATATATTTAAACACCAAAAAGAAAAAGAGAAAAATATAAAACCTATAAAAACTCTAAGAATAAGAAAATCAGAAAACCTAAAAAAATATTTCTTCAAAAGGCATGGCTTCTGGGTTCGAATAAGAAATGTCGTTTAATAATGACACGAAGCCATAAATAGAGTTCGAACAGAAGTTGTAAATATGTTTTTAAAACATGCCCATATGGCTTTGATGCGTCTGGTCGTGGTGTGGTTGAATTGAAATAAGTTTTAACTTTATAAGCACGAATTACCAGATTGACTAAAAACGGACGGGCAAGTATGACCCTTTCGTTTGTGTATAGCTTTTATGTGGTAATACCGAGATCGTTCACGGGGATTTGGAAAACATATGATCATTCAAAAATCTGCTATAATCTTTTGATTGTAGCAATTTGTAAACAACTAATAACAAGTAAAAATGATGAGATTAACAATAAGATTAAAGGCAACACTTGGTAAAGACTAGTTTGAGCATTCGTTGTGGTACAATTGTGAAGACATGATAACATATATGATTATGATAATTAGATGGTTAATCCAATCTATTGTTTTCAAAAGCTTCAATCCTCGTCAAGAATTTGGTTAAAGAAAACAAGCATTAGGCTCAATCACTCAATTCAAGACTTAATCCAATTTCAACTCATTCGATTCACGGTCGTTTCACGAATTTGCTAATAGTTATAATTATGTTTTTTGATAATCAAAACTTCTTAAGAAATGATCAATACAAAAGATAGCCAATCATAGACAAACCGACTATGACTTGTTGATAGAAAATAACCCTTTCGACCTATGAAATCTTTACCAAGACATCAAATGTCACATGAAACATAAGTACCAATGGTTCATAGGAAAGCTTGAAATTGAAATAAACATAAATCACAATCACAACCACTTCTTCATACCACAAACATCATCCTACCAAGTGTAGAATGAGATTTAGCTACTCATGATGAACAATGAAATAAACTCAGAAATAATAGTCTTACAAGTCATAATCAAGAGCCTTACAAAGTGAAAATATGTTTCTAATGATTAGGGTAACGATCCCTAAGAGTTTCTTGATGTTAACTTTGCTTTTCGGACTCCAAAAGTGACTTTTCTTGCACCACCTTGCTCAAATTCGGGAATGGTGTTTTGGACAAGGTTGAGAAAGTTTATTAACTAGAAATTGTTGATCCCAAACTTAGATCGAATAGCTTTGTGTTAAAGAGATTGAATCAAGATTAACACGTAGAGAAACTTTAACAATCAAAGTGTTATGCGGAATTAACACTTAGAACAAAGAACAATGTTAAACACAATATAAACCAAACTTTCACTTCGATTGATAAAACTTGAGTACAATGAAAGTGTAAAACGTATATAAATACTAAACCCTAAGACCTCCTTTTATAACATAAGGAGTCTTGTACAATAAGCAAACTTGTCAACTATTCTAGGAAGATATATTAAGATAAACATAGAAAACACAATATACAATGCATATCTTCCTAACATATAAAAATATGTTGACTAAGTATTCTGTTGTAGCTGGGATTTCTCTTGTCATTGCTTGAATATTCCTTGTCAGCGTTCAATCTATCAACGCCTAAATAACTCTCGTCAGCGTCTGAAATCCCTTTGTCAGCGGCATAGTGATGTAGCTAAATTTATTCCCAACAATCCTCCCCTAAACTTGATACTTATACTAATGTTCAAGTTTCTGAATAAAAACAAAATATAAAGAGGATTCTTACAAATAAAACCTACTCCTGAATTTGAGAATATATGAATCTCATAAAGTCCATGCTAACATCACTGGTGTAGTCAACTTCAAGCCTGATGGTGATGAACTTCTTCAATAAATCTTGTAACAGTGGATACTTCACATCTATCAACAAGAATTCTGCAAATTTTGTAGTACAAAGATAGAACACACCAGCAGCTGAATACAAGTGCCACTTTAAATTACTCAAGTCATCCAGATCTAACTAGATTGAATCAGCAACATCATGGGCAAACATTCTACTAAATGTTGTCCAGATTTTTATTCCATTCAAGGAGGAAAGAGCTTCTGTCTCATACTTCTCCTTCAGCAAACTCCAAAGAGTTTCTACATCCTCTCTATCCAGGCTGGCAAACAAAGAAATGAATGAAGTAAAAGTATGTACCTTTCCTCCAGCCCTGGTGATAACCCAAAAACCAATAGAATCCTCCTTATACTTAATAATTGGATTCTTAAAATCAAGAGGCACAACAATAGTCATATTAGATGCCTCCAAAGGAGAAAGCACCATGTTTTTCTTCAAAACAACCTCATGTGGATTCAACTGATCAAGATTTGGAAATTTATGCTTAAATCCCTTCTTCCTTGGTTTTGGCACAATAGAAGCCTTTTCAATCTTCATAGCTTCCTCAAGTTCTTCTTGTTTTTCCACAGAAAGCATCCTAAACGTATTTTCCTCACAAACACGCTCCCAAATAGGAAATGAAAAGTACTCCAATTGTTCAAAAGAAAGCTTCTTCAATTTGGCATAAGTCCATCCTATTTGATGACACCTAAGAAGCATGTAATAAAGCTCTCTTCTGTCCCTTTTTCTCTCATAAAGTACCTTGTTTGCCCTATGCTTCAAAATGATCTTGCAGTCACTTTGAACTCTCAACAGAATCTCCAAACCCCAAATCTTTTCTGACAATGTCATGACTGGATTTTTTGTAACCTTCTCTTCCCACTTGAAATACATGGCAACTACAGCAGGCATATCAAAATCAACCTGCATCTTCAACTGATTGAGCTTTTCCTTAGCTAGCTCATCATCACCATATTCTAATTTTCTGGTTCTTCTTCTAAAATATTAGAACCATGATCACTCTCTTCTTCTTCATCATCAGATTTATCCTTCTCTTAGATTCTGATGAGAGAATCTGTACTTCAATACTAACTTTCCCAAGCCCCTTCTTTTCTTGTTCTTGCAACTGATGAGCAAGCATTTCATCAAAAAATTTCTGGGCTGCATCTTTGGGAACATCTTCTACTACTAACACAGCTTTACCTGTGTCCATAGGATCAATAAGAGGCAAAGTAGAAGATTGTACCTGAGTGGAAGGCTCCTTGATCATGAATGGTGGTTGGGATACACCAGTCACACTTGGAATCCTGTCAGCGTCTGAAATAGGCGTGTCAGCGTTCAGATTGCCTTTGTTAGCGGCTGATAATCCTCTAGCTTGTATCATCAGCTCAGTGAAAGACTGCTTCATAGGAGTGACCAAAAAGGTAGCAGGTTGTTCCTTCATCCCTGTCAATGCTTCAGCTACCTCCTTTGTCCCATACGAACATTTGTAGGACCCCTTATCACTCACATTAAATGGCTCAGTAGGTTCATCCTCCCCTTTGTAAGAATCATCTTCGGAGGACAAAACCATAGCTCTCCTTTTTCTTGAGCTAGCAGCTTCTAAAACAACTATCCTCTCCCTTAATTGATTGAGTTCAAGGCCTTGGTCAGTGACTTTTTGTACAAGTTCCACATTGGACTTTTGCAAGCGAATGCAGATAGCCGTCAATTCTAAAACATATAATGGTTGCAGACTGCCCTCCTCTAAAATGGGGATTTGACTCCTCAAAATGGATTTATCAGGAAAAATTCTCTTAGCTTCATGGCTAGGACCACTAGAGGAGAAGACTCCAGAAGTCCTTTATCTCTTCTCCAGGCGAAAGTCAAAAGGTTTAGATGAGGAAGTGGATTGGTGAACTTGTGTTTGGGGTGGTGAGGTGACAGCGTGTGAAATAGGTGTGTCAACGGCTGAAACGCGAGTGTCAGCGGCTGAAGGGTCAATGTTCATAGGGTCATATTGGTGGGGTGAAGGTGGTTGTTGTTCTTTTTCATGTGTAGGTTCAGGGTGAGGTTGAGGGTTGTTGGCTGCTTTAATAACAGCCAGCATGGGAGGGGTCAAAGGTAATGGTCTGAAAGGTCTGGTGTTCATGGACAGAAAATTTTTAGCTGTTTGAGTAGGGATCTTATAAAAATTATCATGATCCCTATGACAATAACCTTGGTGCTCAAAAACCATTTGTAAAAATCTAGGGTAAGCAAGAGTCATCTTGCTACCCTTGTTTTTCAACATGCCCTCAAAAATCATATGGGGAAAATTATATTTTTGACCAGTGGCTAAACAAACAAGAATACAACCAAATAAATGATTGATTTCATTGAAAGATGTACACTTAGGACTAAGACACTGCAAGAGGACATGTATCAAGAACTTCCAGGTTGGGGGAAATTATTGTTTTGAATATTTATTAATTTTGCCCTCAAGGGGAAATTCATATCCCAAGCCTCTAAGTCCTTCTTCTAACTGATCAAGAGGAAGAGTAATCACACCATCAGCATCAAGCTGTAAGGCTTGACAAATAAGTGCTTCAGTGACCACCCATTTAATCCCATGAACAGTCCCTGACAATGTAATCACTCCATCAACTATTTCATAACTGGCAGTGTTCCAAAACTGTTTGATGTGTGTGATAGGAATGAGTAGAGCATGAGTCAAAGCATACCTTAATTTAGAAGCCAAGAGATACTCAATCATTCATGTGTATTGAGGATGATGTGTATCATCAGCCTCAAGATAGGCGATCATGTTATGTTGATCCCTGAATCCCAAAGTAGCACCAGCAGGTTTAAATAAAGGAGCCATGAAAACTGTTTGTGAAAGGTTAGAAAGTATGAAAGTGATAATGGATGGTTATGGAGAAAATATAAGACAATCAAGCAAGTTACCCTATGTAAAATAGTATGAGCCGTATTTATAGGATGGAAACTAGGATACTATTGGTTGAAAAAGAGGTAAGTTATTCAAAATATAATGATGAAAATCTTGAAAAACAATAACTTATCTCTTAGCTTTTAAAGAATTTACTAAATCCCATAAAATTACGGCCCAAAATATCACAAAGTAACAACTAGGTGGGACGCAATGTTCTTCAACGGTCAAAATATTAGTGTCAGTGGGTAACGGCTATATTTTGTTAGTGTGTAAATTTGCCATGTCAGCGTTTGAAAATGTGCTTGTCAGCGGGTGAACGACTATGTGTCAACAGCCAAAAATAAAAGGTGATAAAATAAAAAGACCTTAACTAAAGGGTTTAGCCTAATGAAGATAACTCATCCCTGACACAGACTGAAATTAGCATTCTCTGTCCAATTATACACACTTGCATAAGCAAGATAGACATAATTGTCCTCAAGTGAACCTTTCTAAAGTAAGTCCTTTAGGGTGAAGTAATCACATATAAACCCTTGGTAACTCCCATGTAACCCATTTTTATTTACACCAAGTCCCCAACCAACCAATCCCAATTCTAGGCCAAACAGTCTTGGCAACATGCATAGTATATCAACTTTGCAAGCTACAGTGCCTCAAGATTTAGGAATTCCAACAATTCTTAAAAAGAAAAGCCTTCATTATTCCTAACTCCTACTCACCAGTGGACACATTCTAGAATTATGATAAGAGCACTCTATAAGTACCCAAAAACCTAAAGGTTTCCTAAACCTCCCCTTAAACTTACACAGATTGCAAAAGAAATAACTATGATAAATTTTTATTTCAAGATATGAATGTAAACAGTACAACCATCATAAATAAAAATTCTTCAAGATATGAAGTCCATAAGCAACTCTGTATCCTATTGCACAATGCTTAAAAATGCCTGCCTGATTAGATAAAAAACCACAAAACTAACATAGGCTGTCAGCGGCCAAAATCCACTTGTCAGCGAATAAAATTCCTTTGTCAGCGTTAGAAATATAGTAGAAAATCTAATACCTTCTAATGAGATAATAACAATGCATATCTTGTACATATTATACAATACTATCAAAAACACATATTTTATGGATTGATCATTCCAATACTTGTTGCCAAGTACTAGAACCTCCTAACATCAAAAGGTTTAGTTAACAAATCAGCCACATTATCTTCTGTGTCTACTCTATCTGGATGTATTAAACCTTTTTCAAAACAATCCCTTATAAAATGATGCCTTATTTCTATGTGTTTAGTTTTACAATGATGTACATGATTTTTAATAATGCATAGTGTACTGTTATTATCTACAAAAGTCTTAGTATGCATAAAATTGTACCCATAATCCAAAAGCTGATTCTGAATCCATAGCACTTGCCCACAACATGCGGCAGCTTCTACATACTCAACCTCAGTTGTTGAATTGGTTACCATAGTTTGCTTCTTGCATTGCCAATATATAAGTCTGCTCCCAAGAAATTGACATCCACCAGTTGTGGGTTTTCTATCATGATTATCACCTCCATCATCACTATCTGAATAGCCAATAAGTTCTAAAGGAGACTCTCTAGGATACCACAATCCCAATGTGGGAAAGCATCTAAGGTACCTAAAAATCCCTTTCACTACATGAAGGTGACATTCCTTAGGAGTTACTTGATGACGTGCACATGCACATACTGCAAACATGATATCAGGTCTTGAAGCTGTAAGATACATCAATGATCCAATCATTGATCTATAGTGCCTGACATCAACCTCTTTACCTTCTCTAATCTTTCCCCGTGGGTGTTCCCTGTCCATGGGAGTGCTAGCCCTTTTTCATGTGGTGAAAAACCAAATTTATTCAAAATCTCAGCCACATACTTATCTTGAGAGATGAAGATACCATCCTCTTTCTGCTGAACTTGTAGACCAAGAAAGAAGGTCATCTTTCCCATAACACTCATCTTAAACTTACCTGTCATAATTTTGGAGAATTCATCACTCATTCTTTGGTTAGATGAACCAAAGATGATGTCATCTACATAAACCTGGACAAGAAGAAAGTCCTTCCCATCTTTCTTTGTAAACAAGGTCTGGTCTATGGTACCCCTCTTGAAGCCATTATCCACCAGATAGGTGGAAAGTGTTCCATACCAAGCTCTAGGGGCCTGATGAAGGCCATACATTGCCTTCTTTACTCTATAAACTTTATCTGGATGCTCATAATCTTCAAAACTAGGAGGTTGTATGACATAAACTTCTTCTTTGATTGTGCCATACAAAAATGCACTCTTCACGTCCATTTGGTTGACTTTGAAACCCATGCAGGATGCATAGGCTAGGAAAATCCTTATTATCTCAATTCTAGCAACAGGTACAAAAACCTCTTCATAATCAATACCCTCTTCCTGTGTATATCCCTGAGCAACCAATATTGCCTTGTTTCTAACAACAATGCCTCTCTCATCCTTCTTGTTTCTTAGAACCAATCTTGTCCCAATAGGCCTGACATACCTTAGACAATCTACTAGCTCCGAAACATCTTGAATAGCAAGGTAATGAAGCTCATCATGCATTGCTTCAACCCAGATTTCTTCTTTAAGAGCATAAAAAATCTTCTTTGGTTCTAACTGAGAGAGGAAACAGGCAAACAAACATTCTTGAACAAAAGGAGTATCTTCCTTCTAGTGTATATTAGCAATGAATCCACCTTGCGTCTTCTTAATTCTCCTTGTTTGGAAAGGAGTCTGAATATCACCAATTATTTGGGTGGGAGGATGATCTTTGGCCACCTTTGTAAGTATTCCTCCCCCAAATAGCGAGTTGTCATGAACAGTGGACTCCATATTGCCAATATCATTTTCATTGCTACTTCCATGCCCACTTGAACTTGGAGATATGTTGTCAGTGGCTGGAACTGGGCCACTAACATCTTCATTGGGTATAGGATCTTCAATATGTTCAAAAATATTTATGTTGGAGGAAGAGAATAAATTTCCAAACAAATTGTCAGCGGTTGAATCCCATGTGTCAATGTCTGATTTGGCTTTGTCAGCGGATGAAGATGCATGCATTGATTCATCAACTAGTTTCTCTTGTTGTTTTTCTTCCTCCTTTCCAGCAACAGCAGATGCTTGCATAAACTCGTCAGTCCATATTGGTATGGTGACATAATCAAACATGGGAGTGGGTTCAACTGCTTGTGATCCTTCTTCTTTATCAACCTGTATACCTGCATTGTCAACAATGGGTGCTTCCAAAACAACTGGATTAGTCACATGCATATAATTCATGGACCTTGATAATGACTCTAAATCAAATAGCCAATTATGTCCAGACTCAGGATCATTTGGTTCACCTTCTAAGAAGTCAACATGAATGTTTTCAGTTAGAATCTTAGACTTCTTGTTGTAAACCATATACCCCTTGCTATTTGTGGAATATCCCATAAAAAGTCCCTCATCACCTTTAGAGTGAAATTTGCCTAGGTTATCCCTAGTGTTCAAAATCACTACATGACATCCAAAAGGCCTAAATAAGTCTATATAGGCTTCCTATTCCAAAGTAATTCATAGGGAGTCTTATTATGAAACTTATTAACCAAGACCCTATTCTGAACATAGCAAGTAGTGTTCGTAACCTCAGCCCAAAAAGCAATGTGTAGATTTGCATCTGCTAACATGGTTCTAGCTGCCTCAATAAGAGTTCTATTCCTTCTTTCAGCTAGACCATTCTACTATGGGGTTTTAGCTATGCTAAACTCCCTAGAGATTCCCTTATTGACACAATAGGTATCTAGAAGGCTGTTCTTAAATTCACCACCATTATCACTTCTAAGAATTTTAACCTCATTACCAGTTTTCTTTTCAATTTGTGTAATAAAATTGATTAAAGTCTTAGCAGTATCACTTTTTAATGCCAAAAAGAAGGTTCAAGTAAACCTAGAATAATCATCAGTGACATCAAATCAGTAGGATTTAACATTAGGACTTTCTATATTGGTTGGGCCAAATAAATCCATGTGTAATAAGTGAAGTGGTTTATAACTAGTATGAACACTCTTAGACTTAAATGAGGGGATTGCTTGCCTTTAAGACATGCAACACAATTATGATCATTGTGAAATGCTTTTGAAGGCAACCCTCTTACAAGATCATGTCTCACAAGTCTATTCAGGTTTTTGAAGTTAATGTGCCTTAACCTTCTGTGCCATAACTTACTTTCATCCACTAAGGCCTTAACATAAAGCCAAGACAAGTTGTTATTCATTTTAATGCCATTTAGATTCACATTATAAACATCTTTATGTCTAGGCGTTCTAAATTCTATGCACTTGTCAGCAGGAATCTCAAAGTCTTTGCTTAACACTAAGCACTCAGTATCAGTAAAAAGAACCTCATTCTTGTTGTCACATACTTGTGACACACTAAACAGATTATAATCAAGTTCTTTTACCAGGAAGACTTCCTCAAACCTTAAGTTATTGGTGATGAGTGTGCCTTTTCCAAAAATGTTGCCAAAACTGCCACCAAAATACACCTTATCACCATCTTTAATAGGAGTGAAATCAGTAAGGTAATATCCTTTCCAGTCATGTGCCTTGAGCATTAACTATCCCAATATCCAAAATCATTGACCTGCTTGTGAATACCATGCACATGAAGAAAACAAATTACTTTTCTTTGGGAACCCAAGCCTTTGCAGACTTGGATTCATCTGGTTGTTCAACAAGAATTGATTTATTCCTTGTAACAACCCCCTGTTCATCCCTTTGTGCCCTAAACACCCAATTTACCCCAATGGGTTTAGTGATGACATTTGAAAGAAACTTAAATCTATTACAGGTCTTAGAAATTCCATTTGAATTAGGGTTTTGATCTTGTTTAGGTCTCCATGTTAAACTGGATGAAGCTTTTGACCCTTGTCCCTTAGGTTTTAAGTACCTATTGCTTGGTCTAACATAAGGTCTGACAGAAGCCAGTTGTGGCATTTTCATACCAAACCTAGATTTGTCAGCGGCTGATTTGATCTTGTTAGCGACTGAATTGTTCCTGTCAGCGGGTAAACTAGGGTTTGGTATAGGAACGCATTGTCTGTTAGACCAAGTATTTGTCTTTTGAAAGGGTCTTTGTCCATGAGTATTAGTCCCTCTAGAAAATAAAGGAGCCGGTCTAGTGGCTTGAGGAATTGTTTGGACAAAAGGTCTAGGTTTTACCATGGTTGACCTATTGTCAGCGGGTGAATTGTGTTCGCTGACACAGTTATTGGCCAAATGTGAGAAACTCCCACATGTATAGCAAAAATCATATGGGAAAAATTATATTTTTGCCCAGTGGCCAAACAAACAAGAATACAACCAAATGAATGATTGATTTCATTGAAAGATGTACACTTAGGACTAAGACACTGCAAGAGGACATGTAGCAAGAACTTCCAGGTTGGGGGAAATTATTGTTTTGAATATTTATTAATTTTGCCCTCAGGGGGAAATTCATATCCCAAGCCTCTAAGTCCTTCTTCTAACTGATCAAGAGGAAGAGTATCACACCATCAGCATCATCAAGCTGTATGGCTTGACGAATAAGTGCTTCAGTGACCACCCATTTAGTCCCATGAACAGTCCCTCACAATGTAATCACTCCATCAACTGATTCAGAACTGGCAGTGTTCCAAAACTATTTGATGTGTGTGATAGGAATGAGTGGAGCATGAGTCAAATCATACCTTAATTTAGAAGCCAAGAGATACTCAATCATTCATGTGTATTGAGGATGATGTGTATCATCAACCTCAAGATAGGCGATCATGTTATGTTGATCCCTGAATCCCAAAGTAGCACCAACAGGTTTAAATAAAGGAGCCATGAAAACTGTTTGTGAAAGGTTATAAAGTATGAACGTGATAATGGATGGTTATGGAGAAAATATAAGACAATCAAGCAAGTTACCCTATGTAAAATAGTATGAGCCGTATTTATAGGATGGAAACTAGGATACTATTGGTTGAAAAAGAGGTAAGTTATTCAAAATATAATGATGAAAATCTTGAAAAACAATAACTTATCTCTTAGCTTTTATAGAATTTACCAAATCCCATAAAATTACGGCCCAAAATATCGCAAAAGTAACAACTAGGTGGGACCCAGTGTTCTTCAACGGTAAAAATATTAGTGTCAGCGGGTAACGACTATATTTTGTTAGTGTGTAAATTTGCCATGTCAGCATTTGAAAATGTGCTTGTCAGCGGGTGAACCACTATGTGTCACGGGCCAATAATAAAAGATAATAAAATAAAAAGACCTTAACCAAAGGGTTTACCCTAATGAAGATAACTCATCCCTGACACATACTGAAATTAGCATTCTCTGTCCAATTATACACACTTGCATAAGCAAGATAGACATAATTATCCTCAAGTGAACCTTGCTAAAGTAAGTCCTTTAGGGTGAAGTAATCGCATATAAACCCTTGGTAACTCCCATGTAACCCATTTTTATTTACACCAAGTCCCCAACCAACCAATCCCAATTCTAGGCCAAACAGTCTTGGCAACATGCATAGTATATCAACTTTGCATGCTACAGTGCCTCAAGATTTAGGAATTCCAACAATTCTTAAAAAGAAAATCCTTCATTATTCCTAACTCCTACTCACCAGTGGACACAATCTAGAATTGTGATAAGAGCACTCTATAAGTACCCAAAAACCTAAAGGTTTCCTAAACCTCCCCTTAAACTTACACAGATTGCAAAAGAAATAACTATGATAAATTTTTATTTCAAGATATGAATGTAAACATTCCAACCATCATAAATAAAAATTCTTCAAGATATGAAGTCCATAAGCAACTCTGTATCCTATTACACAATGCTAAAAAATGCCTGCATGATTAGATCAAAAATCACAAAACTAACATAGGGTGTCAGCGGCCAAAATCCACTTGTCAACGATAAAATTCCTTTGTTAGCGTTAGAAAATATAGTAGAAAATCTAATACCTTCACATGAGATAATAACAATGCATATCCTGTATATATTATACAATACTATCAAAAACACATATTTTATGGATTGATCATTCCAATACTTGTTACCAAGTACTGGAACCTCCCAACATCAAAATGTTTAGTTAACAAATCAACCACATTATCTTCTGTGTCTACTCTATCTGGATGTATTAAACCTTTTTCAAAACAAACCCTTATAAAATGATGCCCTATTTCTGTGTGTTTAGTTTTAGAATGATGTACAAGATTTTTAATAATGCATAGTGTACTTTATTATCTACAAAAATCTTAGTATGCATAAAATTATACCCATAATCCAAAATCTGATTCTGAATCCATAGCACTTGCCCACAACATGCAACAACTGCTACATACTCAGTCTTAGTTTTTGAATCGGCTACTAATACAACTAAATTTTATTAGATTAAAATTGTTCTTGTGTGTGTCTAATCGTTCTCGGTGTCTAATCGAATTGATTACTGGTTTAAGTGCGACTCAGTCGTCTTTTGGTGGATAAAATAGATTGGTCGTCGTAGTAATTTAAATTGCAAGACTTATAAGTAAATGACAGGTAATTAAAAGTAAATCTAATTAAAAAGTAATTGTGCAAAATTTAAAACTTTAAAAGTAAACGACGAGAAATTAAATGACTTAAAATTAAAACTTGACGAAAAGTAAATTTGACAAGTTAATAAAAATGACAATTTGAAAACTTAAAATAATGCAAACTTAAAAATAAAACTAACACAAAATAATAAAGCTCAACCTACCGTCGGAATACCATCCATCGGAATCCCATAAGAAAGTAAGCTTACCTTGCCTATCGGAATGTGGTCGGAATGAGCCTATCGGAATACTTAAAACCAAGTCCTATCGGAATATTTGATCGAAAAGCTATCGGAATGAGGCTGTTGAAATTTTGGCAGCACTTCGTCGCAATAAAGCCTTAAGACCTGTCGCAATGTACGATCACAATGAGCAATCGCAATCACGATCGGAATAAGGGGGGAAGGAACTGTCGGAATCTCAAAACCCTATTCCGATGCAACGATCGGAATAATAGTAGGAACAATCGGAATGTCAAACCCTTGCATATTCCGGTGGGATGAACAGAAACAAAAGGAGAAAATAAGCAAAAGCCAAATAAGCACTTTGACAATAAGCAAATACCAAAAACTTAATTAAAACAAGAATAAGACGAACAAAATAAGCTACAAATTTAAAAACTTTCAAGAATCAAAATAAGCAAACTTTATAAACGAACTAAAAGAGAAGGATTTATCTTTAAAAAGATGAAACTTTTAAAAACACTTAACCGAAAATAAGCTAAACACAAAATAAGCAAAAACACAAATAAAATAAGAAAATTAAACGTATGAATTTAATAAGAGCAATGGAAAAATAAGAACTTTTATCAAAATAAGCATAAACATGAAAACTTCAAGATTGAACAAACAAAACAAGATATTGAAAAACAAGAAGAGAAGAATGAGAATGATAATGAAAACTTGATTAAAGTACAATAAAGATTCAACAACAAAATTAACTTACTTGGAATGAAAGGCAAGAATTTAAAATGACAATTAAGTAAATGACATGAAATTAAAATGTGCAAGTAATTAAAGGTGGAGAGCTAAGTTGTCAATTTAGCTAACACCTCCTAATGTGACATTAGGAGGGTATTTATAGGAGATTAGGGAGGTTAGCATGTGTTGCTCCTTTCTTTCTTCTCTCGTCTTTTCTTCTTCTAAATTCTTCGACTTTTTCGACTTTGTCTCGGGATTATTTGAACTCGTCTTATAATTTCTTCATTTATTAGACTTGAGTTCTTCGACTTCATTAAACTTCCGTCTTTAGACTTTTTCTTCGATAAATCTTCAGAATAGGCCTTGGACTTCCGTTCTTTTTGCACTCTTGATCTTTTGACTTCGTCTTTTGTCTTTTTCTTCGATAAGAGCCCGTGAAAGCTCATGTTTTCTTCCCTTTTCACATTTTGATCCTAAATCACAACAAAAACACAAACCACGCATAATTCCGACATTTATGACATAAAATACACGTTTTGGCTTAGTTATTATTATAATTAAGTGGTAAAAGGATAAGTGTTTTCACACTTATTAAATCCCCTACACTTGACCATTGCAATGTCCTCATGCAACGCATTAATTACAAAGCAAGTTTTACATTTTCTATCATAATCAATCCACATTGGCCTTTATTAAAGAGACAAAATATTTAAAGGAAGAAAACAAGTAAAAAGATCAAAATCTTACCTTAGGGTTTTGGAATGTCATGAATGTTTATCATCCTCAAGTTTCACGTTCCCCAAACCAAGCTTAAAAACGAGATTATTGTTATTATAAGTTAGCAAACTACCACAAACTCATGTGAGCCAATTATTTACTTAGACTCTCTTATTCCTAGGTGTATCTCTTATATTTTATTATTGTCTTGAATGATCACGAGGATGCATTGTTGACTTATTTCGATAATTATTCAGGCCGAAAATAAAGTAGGACGATTTAATCAATAGTTAGCTAAAGGACAAAATCTTTTAAAACTAATTCTCAGGACCTCATAAAGTTCATATCTTGGTATAACTCGCTTCACGATTTGAGACCTTTCTCGGATCGATATTTGGCATTGACTTCATACTTCAAATCTTGAGAGACGTTCATGAAATAATGGTCTTCTCTTCATAATAGGAATTTCTTCACTTGAACTTTTTTAGAGATTCTTCATATTTGGACCACGAGTTCATCATTTTTCTCCAATATTTATTTGGGATTTTGATATACAACGATCCGCCTCCTTTTAGGACTTGGATCTATTTATCCTCATATCTTGCTAGGGTCTTTTTGAATAGACTTCTCCATGATCTTTACGGGAGTATTTGCTTTTCGTCGTGTGTCTCGATCCTTCATATGGATTTTTGATAAATGATTCTTCACATCACTTGGGATCTTTAGCAACAAAATGTAGCCCTCATGCCTTGTTAGGGCCTTTTCGGACTCGCCAATCTTCGTATCCCGCTTCAATAAGTTATGCCTTGGCTATGAACTCTAATTAATACCGAGCAACTTTTGAACGATCTTGTGCTAGAATATAAGTAACTTTTCAAATCGTACAACCTTACTTATTGCAATTAAATTTATTAGCAAGCGATGGGAGAAAAATCTCATAATTAACTCACATAAATTTATGAAAGAATACCAAACTTATAATTGACTCTATCATCTCTCGTTCTCCACAATTTAAAATCTCAAGGAATGAGACTCGTGGATGCTTAGCCTATTAAATCAAAGTTTTGGGTTTTCAAGTCATCTATAGGATCTTGCAAATTCTTAGACTTTTTCAAGTTTAGAATTCGTATTTTAAAATTCCCTTTATAAACGACTTTCTAGGATCAATTATAGGAACTTGCGAAAAGTTCTTGTTCTTAACCGTAAGAGTTAAGACTTTCGCGTTTTAAAGTTCCCTATATAAAAGCCTAGCAAAACTTGACTTAAACACGTTAAGGATACTAGCTAGAGTAAACTTAGATAAGTAAACTCGGATTGAGTCAAAAGATTCACAACGTTTAAAAATTAAAACCACTTTATTAAACTTTATTCTAATGAAAGAAAATAACTATAAGAGAGGTAAATACAACTAGGCCAAAATAGATCAAAATTTTTGAAAAATGTCGAAAAATCAATTTTTCGGTTAAAATAAGGACAAATACAAGGAAAATTCCACTTAACTTCGATAGAAGTCCCCCTACACTTAATATAAACATTGTCCTCAATGTTTAAGCATGTGGAAGTAACCTCCCCTACACTTAGGACATTGTGCACTTTGTTTAAATCTTGCTAAGGAAGAGACAACTAAAGTGATTCCTATTTTAATATTGAAAAATATAAAATAGTGAATCAAAAGAGTTTAGGATAGAACCAGGAAGACGGGTACACGGAATCACGGGTCGTCAAAAGTCATCAAGAATGTATCTTTGAAAGCTCGAATCCCTGCACATGATAAGAAAGAAAACAACTAACACATACTAGGGTCTCCCCCTACACTTATTATAAAAACAAAGAAAAAGGATAGATACTGCGGGTTGCCTTCCGAGAAGCGCTTGTTTTTGTTAACCGAGTCGTGAGCCTGACTCGACCTTGATTAGCATAGGAAGAAGCTTGAAACATATCCACCGGGATCAAATATATGGTTTTCATCCATCAAGTAGCATAAGCTTAAGGAGAACAAGGCAAGCCAAATAAGAATAGGCAAGGTTCCCTTAAGCAGTTGTTGAGCACGGTGGTAGCAAGGGTGAAGAGGTGCAAGCATATCTCCAAAAGTTCCAAAAATCTTTCCTTTTATTTCATCAGATGGATACTGAGATGGCTTAAAAATTGCAATACCGGGATCGAACACCTTTTCCTTTAGGGGAAAATAACACTCAGGCTCAGTAGACCTTGAAGAACATCCGCTCATAAATCGCACAATCTCATCCTCAGAAGGTGGATAGAGAGGTGTCAAGACATAAGTACTGCGGATATCGGTGTCTTCCGACTTCTTCTCCTTTGAAACGGGTTTCTTCATATCCAAAGGAGGATAAAGACCAAAATCAAAGTCCAAAGGAGGAGAATCATTCTCATTTAGGAAGTAGGTATTGAGAAAAG
Source organism: Glebionis coronaria (assembly GCA_025667525.1). Lineage (NCBI taxonomy): Eukaryota > Viridiplantae > Streptophyta > Magnoliopsida > Asterales > Asteraceae > Glebionis > Glebionis coronaria. The sequence continues at coordinate 12,121,932 of CM046876.1, forward strand.
TAGCAAAGTCTTCCTCAAATGAGTAGTCATCCAAAGTAGGATCAAGCATTGTTGATGGAGGATCTTCATCAAAAGTAGGTGCAAGGTCATCATGTGAAGAATCACTCGAAACAGTATAGACATCATCAAAGTCATCATAAGTTGGCATGTCTTTATACTTAGAAGTAAAATCAACAGAATCATCCATATCAGAACTAGAATCATCATCAGAGTCATCATAAATTGGAGGAGACTCATGAATTGGTGGAGGATCTAAATTGGAGAGAGAATCATCCATATCATCTTTGAACAGTGGATTATCACAGCAAGAATCGAAAAGAGGATTGTTGTAGACGACAAAATCATCAAACACATTAATCATATTCGCTGATTCTCTTCTAGTGGGTTTGGTTGTGATCTTCCCCATTTTAAATACTTGTGCATCATTCCCGACCCTTAAGATTAGCTCACCTTCGGCAACATCGACTAAAGCTTTTCTGGTTCTCAATAATGGCCGACCAAGTATTAACGGAATACGAGGGTCCATTTCATAATCAACAACAACAAAGTCGATCGGAAAAGTGAAGGTACCAACTTTAACAAACATATCTTCGGCAATACCAACAGGTTAAGCGAGAGTGCGATTTGCAAGCTCAAGAGTCATCTTTGTTGGAGTAAGGTCGGGTAATGATAACTTTTTCCAAACACTTAAAGGCATCAGATTTATACTTGCCCCGAGATCAGCTAAGGCAGTAAATTCTTCGGTTTGGTTAAAAGTACATGGTAGCACAAAACGACCGAGATCTCCAAGTTTCTCCGGAAGTTCTGTTAGGACCATTGGAATAGTTATTTGTAATAGGTAGACTAGGAGGTATGTAGTTCCTCCTGGTCATAGTAGTAGTAGGAGCTAGCCGTGCTCCTGGTCTTATACAAAGTCAAACTTTATTATTTAGATATTATTCTGTTAGGATATGCATGAGATATGTTAGAAAAGGATATGCATATCAGTTTTACACGTTTTGGTTAATGATGTATTAGGGTTTCCTTGTAGTATAAAAGGAACCTTAGGCAGAAGGGTTATACACACCTTCAAAAAATATAATTCTAGTTCTGATTAATATTAGAAATCCTTATAAAAGGATCAAGTCGTTATAGTTATTATGTTTTTCTTATTCATATTATTTGTAGTCCGCACTTATACTCTGTAATTTGTATAGAGTCTCTCTGTGGATAGACTTGTGATTACAGAAGTCGTTCACCGTTCCTGACAGGCTGCAAGATCCACATCTAGTGGACCCAACAAGTGGTATCAGAGCCTGGGAGAGTATCTGTAACAAGAAGAATCAATTTTTCTCATTACTAACATTTTTGTTTAATTATGTCTGCCTCAAGTTCTACTCAAACAGGAGAAGATAGTACCCCTAAAACTCAACAACCTCAGCAGATCATTTCTACGGTTTCCAACACAAATGTTAAGTTCCCTCTTCTGAAAAAGGACGAGTATGATAGCTGGGCGATGAAGATGGAATGTTGGATCACCAACACTGATCAAGACCTTTGGAAGATTATTCTGAATGGAAATAGCAGGAAGTTGACTGGAAGAGACAAGAATGGAATTATTATTCTTCTTGACCCTAAAACTCATGAAGAAATCACAGCTGTTCAGAAGGAGATCAAAGCAAAAACTATTTTGCTTCAGTCTCTTCGTGATGATCACATGGGTGACTTTTATCATCTGGACGATGCTAGAGAAATCTGGAATGGAATAAAAGCAAGGTTTGGTGGGAATGAGGAGTCAAAGAAAATGCGAAGATCCATGCTGAGAGATGAATTCACAGACTTCAAGATCTCAGAAACTGAAGGTATCCATCAAGGGTATTACAGGTTCCAAAAGATACTGAGCCAGTTGAATCAACTTCGGTCGAAACCTGACAATGGTGATATCAATGCAAGGTTTCTTAGAGCCTTACCCTACTCATGGAATCAGGTGGTAATCTCTCTCAAAGCAAAAGGTGGGCTTGACTATCTTAATTTTGATGATTTGTTTCATAAGCTCAAAACCTTTGAGCCTCATGTGAGGGGATAATCAAGTGATTCTTTTCCTACTCCTGCTAACTATGCCTTTATGAGTTCTATGGGATCTAGTCCCATGTCCTATGCTAGTAGCCCAAGAAATACTATGTCTTCTCAACATACTTTTCAGCATACTTCTACTCCTGAACCAAAAGCCAAGTCTGGTAGCATGGTAGAAGCTGTTCTTCACTCTTTTGTTGCTGAGGTAGATGCTGAACAACAACTTGATTTTGATGACTTCAAACAGGTTGATAAATTTGACCTAGATGAAATGGATCTAAAATGGCAGATGGCCATGCTCACTCTTAGGGTTCACAAATTTGAGAAGAAAGCCGGTCGAAAATTTAACTATAACCCAAGAGAGCCAGCAAGATTTGACAGAAGCAAGGTTAGATGCTATAACTGCCAGCAGCAAGGTCACTTTGCAAGGGAATGCCCTAACAAGCATGACCAGGAGAAGAGCAAATATTCAGCTTTCAAGATTCAGGAGGTGAAGGATGACAAGAAGGCGTTGGTGTCTGTTGACTCTATGGTCAACTGGAATGATCATCAGAATGCTACCCTAGAAACAACTGAACCTTCTACTGACGTGTTTGCAATGATTGCTGGGAATCTGTCTGATGCCGAGGAAGTAGAAGAGTTTGCTCTTATGGGCATCTCACCTCAGGTACAACATTGTCCTCTTGGTTGTCATGATAAATATTCAGAATTGTTGTCTCAATATAATGACTTAAATGATCAGAATGATAAGTATTTTTTAGAAGTTCAAGCATATAAGGCTTCTTTAAAAACTTTGGAACAACAAAAGAGGTGGCTTCAAGATACTCAACGAGAATACGAGGATAAAACTAGGATTCTGAACATTGATTTAGAAAATACAACAAATATGCTTAAATACACTGAAAAGGTAAAAGATGACAGTATCAAAGATAAACAAGACATGAAGGAAAAATTAGATGCTACACTTTTAAGATTTGAAAAATGGCAAAAGGCACCTAAGAATCTTTCAAAATTAATTGATAGTAGTATGTCTGGTAGGACTAAAACAGGGTTTGGATTTGATAAATATATTGATTCAGAAGATGTGTTTGATTTATCTTTTTCAAGTGTCTTTGATCCTGACACGGAGGAAGAGGGAACACCTATCTATAATAGGTTTAAACCAGCAGCAGAAATGCACGCTGTCCCTCCACCTCTTATAGGAACTTTCATGCCCAATACTAGGCATAATGACTTGGATGGATCACAGATGCATGAGTCCCCAAAAAGTTCTACTAATACTAATGACTTTGTCTCATGTACTTTCAGTGACAAAGCCAGTGACTCTGCATCATGTGGTTCAAGTGAAGAGTCGAGACCTGCAAGCTCCAAGTCAAATGACCATGCTGCTACTAGTGCTAGGAAGAGTGAAGAGAGAGTTGCTTTCACTTCATCTGTGTCTAGTCCTGGTTTATTGAGTCCTAGGAAGAATGTTTCTCCTAGAATTGTGTGTAATAAAGTTAACAGTATGAAACAATGTCATTCTAATAAAAGGTCGTTTAAAACATGTTTTGTTTGTAGGAGTGAATTTCATTTGATTAAGGATTGTGATTTTTATGACAAACATTCTTCTGTTTATCAAGCATTTCCTGCTCCTGGTCCACCAGGAGTTGTTCCATATTCTTCTAGAAGACTAAACCCATGTGCCCAATCTTTTTCTTCTTCTAGAAGGACCTCTTCATTAGCTTCTGATCATTGGAGAAACACTGTATTACTAACAAATAGACCAACCAGCAACTATTTTTAGACTTTTAATCCAAATTATGCATTTAATTTAGACCACATATATTTTGGGTTGGGAAATTTGGGAACTGCTGTTAAGCCCTCAGCAGGTTGTTCTTGGTCAAACAATAACACCAATATGATGAATAGGCAACCTAAGAACAACGGTGGATCGCATCAATCTTCTTGGCTATCTACTAAAGATCCACAAGGCAGGCTCAAACCTGAAAAGGTTTGGGTCCCCTTAAGACACTAACTTTTGCATATATTTTTTTTCTTGTTTTTGTAGGTTACTCCTTACCAAGATCCTACTCTAGGAATTGTTGATAGTGGATGCTCTAGGAGCATGATAGGAAATAAAAGTCTTCTATCTAACTTTGTACCATTTCAAGGCGAAAAGGTCTATTTTGGAGGAGGTGAAGGAAGGATCACTGGCAAAGGGATGATTCAAACGCCTAATCTTAACTTTGAGCAGGTCTACTATGTGGAAGCACTTCAACACATCAACTTGATATCTGTCTCTCAGATTTGTGACAAGAAGCAGTTTGTCCTCTTTACAGATACTGATGCTCTAGTGTTATCCAAAGACTTTAAACTCCCGGATGACTCACAGGTTCTGCTCAGAATCCCTAGAAGACACAACCTCTATAGTATCAAGCTGAATGAAGTCAATCCTACTGGTCAACTAGCATGTTTGGTTGCTAAAGCCTCAGAAGATGAAGCCACTAAATGGCACATAAGGATAGGACATGTAAACTTCAAGACCATTCACAAATTAGCAAATCTGAACTTGGTCTCTGGTTTACCTCCCAAAACTTTCAGAAATGATATCAATTGCCTTGCATGCAGCAAAGGCAAACAACATAAAGCATCCTTCAAGGACATTACTGCTCTCAGCCTTATAACTGAACCATTGCAGCTACTACACATGGATTTATTTGGTCCTACCTCTATTAGGAGCATTGACCACAAACAATTCTGCCTTGTGGTAACTGATGGGTATAGCAGGTTCACGTGGGTTTTCTTCATGGCTGCCAAGAGTGAGACCTACTCAATTCTCAAGGACTTTATTACACTTATTGAGAATCAGTTGTCCAAGAAGGTTAAAGGTATTCGATGTGATAATGGAACGGAATTCAAAAATGCAGACCTCATAGCACTTTGTAATTCTGAAGGCATCAAAAGAGATTATAGTGCAGCAAGAACTCACACGCTTAGACTAGACTAGGAACGTTGTATAGTTTAAGTAGTGTGTGTGACTATATATACCCCTCATAGGCTTCCAAGGAGGGGTGTTGATTGTGTTTTCATTTCCTTCTTTTAATACATTTTCTATTTTACACACAACCTCTCGTCTCTCTCTCTCAACAATGGCTACCACCACCATCTACCACCATGTTAGACCACCAGATCTTATATAGCAAATCCACAATTGTTGGAAATTCACTTTATGTGACGACATTTAAGAATTCCCATTAGTTATCATAGTCACACACGCTTAGACTAGACTAGGAACGTTGTATAGTTTAAGTAGCATGTGTGACTATATATACCCCTCCTAGGCTTCCAAGGAGGGGTGTTGCTTGTGTTTTCATTTCCTTCTTTTAATACATTTTCTATCTTTCACACACAACCACTTTCTCTCTCAACTCAACAATGGCTACCACTACCATCTACCACCATCTTAGACCACCGAATCATATAAAGCAAATCCACAATTGGTATCAGAGCCTCGGTTCCATCCTTGGATCGTGTTTATTGTTTTCGATTTGGTGGTCTAAATTTTTTCGTGTCTCGTTTTATCATTTTTTTGGTACGATTTGTCAGAATTTTTTTGTCACGTCTTATTATTTTTGTCCAAACTAATATCTTTTGTCATATCACTATTTTGTCACTGTCCATGGTTTCTATTGTCTTTTCTGGTTTTCTGGTCATATGTCAATCAAACATGACAAGTTCTATCCATGGTGTCCACACGTTTATACATGTTTTACTGGTTTTCATTGTCTTTTCTTGAAGATGATGTTAAACCCAGTTTTGTCCAGTATAACAGATACAGAAGTTGCATGATCCCAAAATATCGGAAATTGTACAGCAAAGATAACAGATCCATTTTTATCGGAAAACCATGTAAATGGGTCAAAACCCTTTTCCGATGGGGATTCAGATGGGGATTCAGATGGGGATTCCGATGGGATTCCGATGGGGACTCCATTTATGCTTATTCCGATGGTTATTCGGATGGTCATTCCGATGGCTATTCAGATAGCCATTCCGATGGGGTGTTTGTTTGATTCCGATGGATACTTAAAATCATTCCGATGGAGACTTAAAAAAAATATTCCGATGGAGACTACATATTCAGACGGGTACATATTCCGACGGATACATATTCCAACGGGTATATATTCCGACGGGTATATGTCACCAAGACTCAAACATATTGAAACCTACAGTGATTTCGACACCAACTCAAAACCAAATCCAACCATGACCAGTTTTAACAAAACTCATGACCAAGACCATGTAAACCAACTCAACCGAGTTAACTCGGTAATTACCGAGTTGACTCAGTTAACTCACTGAGTCTGATTTAATACTCCCACCTTTTAACTCCCAATCAACACCATCCATCTAATCCTAATTCCCTTCGTCACTTAATCCCAATCTAGACTCAAACAAATAGAAAAGTAAATAATCTCAGATTTATCTTTTTGTGTAAACATGCATGTTGAGATCTTTTAAGATCTATTCACGAAAATCAAACATCACAGATCTAATCATGTTTGGGTATGTACCCATAGTTTATTTTCGAATCATAAAGAATGATTTATAACAAGTTTGTTACAATCACTCATTTATTCGATTAGAACAACCAAAAACGACATGCAATCATTTAGTACCTACCCGAGATCATTGTCATGATCTAGAACGAATCATGGAGTCATCTTGACGCTGCGGATGATCTCTTAACTCTATTTCTGATTAATATAGAGTTGGTGATTTGGTTCGAGGTTAGCAGATTGTGATCAATTGATATGAATGTGGAGTCGGTTTGGTGGATTTGAGATGTTTATTTGTTTGTCAAAGAAGATGGAAAGAGGGGGACAGATTAAACGAGGTGGGGGTGTGAGAAAGGAGTTGGGGGAGGAGTATCCTAAGGATTAGGGTTAACTGTTGAAGTTTGGTGGGAGGAGATGAAGTTTGGTGGGAGGAGATGAAGTTTGGTGGGGCGGATTTATCTATGTGTGAGAGGGGCGGAGTAAGTTTATGAAAGAAGTGTTTAGGTTAAGTTAAAGTGTGAGAGTTTTAGGGTTGGGAGTGTTATATACCAATTTGATGGACCGGGTATTGCAACAAGATATGGGCTATGGGCTAAAGATTATTTAACAAATGTTGGGCAGTATAACTTTATTATACACACAATTTTTTTAACAAAATTTTAAATAAATTTTGTGTGTATTAAGTTATACTTCGGTCATCATCGGGTCGAGACAAAAAGTGATGAGACAAAGTGACAAAAAGACGTGACTAAATGACAAAATTATTTGACGAGACCGAAGAAAATTTGGGTATATTTTTAGTGACTACAGATTTTGTTTGATCGGGTATAAATAATGTGAAGTTGGAGACGGATTTTTCGAAGGCGTGTATTTATTTTATCTTTCAAAGATAACTTGCTCGTGCTTAATCTTAGAATGACGACTTGGTTATCTAGTTTCCGGGTTCCGGGTGGATGGTTGATGACTCGGATAACTATCACTTAAAGGGGTTACATTGTTGTACTCAGTGTCACGTGCTTAGTCGACGTGGATAATTTCAAGAGGTGTTGTGCTTATAGACTTCTTCAGTGATGCATTGAGTACTTAGAGATTTCTCCACCGTTCTTCATTCAACAATAGTGCAAGCTTAAGTCACAAGATCGAAGGATTTTTATTCAGTTTCACGTTTGATGTATCTGGCTCATTCAATCAGTGGTCACTACAAATTTCTTTCAAGTGGGTTGGTAAAGATAGCCGTGGAGAGTTTATGAGTAGAGATTTTCGATCAGCAGCTGATTCTCACAAAATATATAATTCTGCTTATTTATTATTCTCACGAGATTTCAGGTATATGTGCGTACGATTTGTTGATGGTTCCGAGTTTCGAAACCATCAAGGGGAAGAAGAAGACACATTGAACGCACAACGAGTACACGTGATGAACTTCATACCTTCTTTTGATTTGAAGACATTCCGGGATGACATTTGTCATAGCCGCAAAGAAAATCAGTGTTTTATATCGTGGCGTTATCAATCTCTATATGGTACACTACTGATTCGATGTTTAATTGTTTGGTTGTTGCAATTATTCATCATCATTATCCTATATGCATTCCCGGGACTTAATTGACTATGGTGCATCTCCGGAAGAAGATATGAGCATTTTCGGGACTTAACTGACTCTGGTGTTACGATGTCAACTTCATGAATGGGATAAAGTGTCCACTTTAGTATTTGAGCTTCATAATTGGGATTGATTTACTTTCTTCAACTATGTGGGGGAAGAAATGTCTTGATTCTTTCTGGTATGCATAACTTGAACTCTCAGGGGGAAGAAAAATTCAGAAGAATTATTCAAGCGTGAGAAGAAAAGTTGTTGATCTACTTGGTGTGCCCCAAACTTTCAATTCCTCTTAGCAACGTTATCATGTTATATGATGGGATTTGCTTGTTAGATTCCGCTGTGCGCTTAATCATTCTAAGCTTTATTGAAAGCTTTGAAGTTGCTTACGAGGATTGTCGGTTTAGGGGGAAGCTATTTAAAAGCTTCTACATCAAGTTTATGTGGCATGAATTAGGGGGAAGTTAATTCAGAAGCTTCTCCTTCACCAGAAGTATATGGATTACTTAGCTCGTGCCGTTACAGTATTTCTTCTACAAGTTACTTTAAAGATGAGTCGTTTTGAAGACGAACGCCTCAGAAGACTTCATCAGCATTGGACGCTTCATGAAAGCTCTTGTTCTTAATCATTATGTACTTGTTAGGAAGAATATTGTAAGGAATTCTACACGTCGTCCCATGGGGGAAGATTGTTGGAAATTCACTTTATATGACGACATTTAAGAATTCCCATTAGTTATCATAGTCACACACGCTTAGACAAGACTAGGAACGTTGTATAGTTTAAGTAGCGTGTGTGACTATATATACCCCTCCTAGGCTTCCAAGGAGGGGTGTTGCTTGTGTTTTCATTTCCTTCTTTTAATACAATTTCTATCTTTCACACACATCCACTTTCTCTCTCAACTCAACAATGGCTACCACTACCATCTACCACATTGTTAGACCACCGGATCATATAAAGCAAATCCACAAACTCCTCAACAGAATGGCGTGGCAGAAAGAAAGAACATGACTCTAATAGAAGCTGCGAGAACAATGCTTGCCGATTCCAAGCTTCCAACCATGTTCTGGACAGAAGCTGTCAATATTGCAAGTTATGTTTTGAATAGAGTTTCTATTACTAATCCTCACAAGAAGACTCCCTATGGGCTACTAACAACTAAAGTACCAAACATTGCTCATTTGAATCCATTTGGGTGTCCTGTCACCATTCTGAATACTAGTGACTATTTGGGCAAATTTGATGGTAAGGCAGAGGAAGGATACATTGTGGGATATTCAGCTCACTCTCGGGCTTATCGTGTCTACAATCTCCAAGCCAAACGAGTAATTGAAACTATAAATCTCAGGTATTTTGAGGAGAAGTCAAACATACAAGGCAAGGGTCCTGAATGGTATTTTGATCTTGATTATCTTAGTGATTCATTGGGATATTTTTGTTTCAAAACTAACCATGATGCAGGTCCACAATTGTTTGCAACTTCTAGTGCAGGTGCTCATTCTAGTCTTTCAGACTCAGATGACGAGGATGATATTTTTGTTGTTCCATCCTATTCCACCATAGTCTCTCCTACTACTCCTAGTGATGCTACTCCATCAGATATTTTGGACTCACAAGGAGCTCTTGACACATTGCTCAAGCAACAACTAGAGGCTACTACAGTAGCGGCTCAAGGTGGCTTTGAGTTTCATTTGAATACTTCTGCTGACAAAGCGACTCCTAGTACTCCAACTGTTGCTCCTAGTGCTAGTTTAACACCTATTGGTAGTCCGGCTAGTGATTCCACTTCCTCTACTAGATTTTCTAGTCATTCTAACCTGGGAGACTATCAAAAGAAGTCTTCTACCAAGATGGATGATATTCATAAGCAACCAATAGATGGCATTTTCGACTCTGCTTCATATGATGATGACCTTGTTGGGGATCTTAATAACTTGGCACCAGAAGTGGACGTAGCTTCTAATCCAGTGTTGCAGTCACACAAAGACCATCCTACTACTCAAATCATTGGAGATCCTGGTTCTACTGTCAAGACTCGCAGAATACATAAGAAAGCAACGTCTGATCATCATGCTCTTGTGAGCTATATTGAGGACCAAAAGCGTAATAATCATACGGACTTTAAACATTGTTTGTTTGCTTGTTTTATTTCACAGGTGGAACCTAGATCAGTCTCTCATGCTATTGAGGATCAAAGTTGGGTGGAGGCTATGCAGGAGGAGATGCAGCAGTTCATGTTTCAGAATGTTTGGATCCTAGTTGATTTGCCAGATGGGAAAACAGCAATTGGTACCAAATGGATTCTCAAAAACAAGAAAGATGCAAGGGGAATTGTGGTGAGAAATAAGGCAAGGTTGGTTGCACAAGGTCATACACAACTTGAAGGCATTGACTACACTGAAGTTTTTGCTCCTGTTGCAAGGATTGAGGCCATTCGTCTATTTTTGGCTTTTGCTTCTTATGTGGGCTTTACGGTTTTTTAGATGGATGTCAAGAGTGCATTTCTCTATGGCAAGATTGATGAGGAAGTTTATGTCACTCAACCTAAGGGCTTTGTAGATCCACTTCATCCCAAGAAAGTTTACAAGGTGGTCAAAGCTCTCTATGGACTTCATCAGGCTCCTAGAGCTTGGTATGAGCGTCTTTCCACTTTCTTGTTGAAACATGGCTATAGAAGAGGCACAATTGACAAAACACTATTTCTTAAGAGGAATACCAAGGACATTATCCTTGTTCAGGTCTATGTGGACGATATTATCTTTGTTCTACTAAAAAGGAATGGTGTGATGAGTTTGAACAACTGATGAAGGGCGAATTTCAGATGAGTGCTATGGGAGAGCTTACATTTTTCCTTGGTCTTCAAGTCAAGCAACAGTTGGATGGAATCTTCATAAGTCAAGATAAATATGTTCATGAGATCCTTCAAAAGTTTGATATGGATCCTCTTAGACCAGCAACAACACCTTATGAAGTAGCTAAAGTCAAACTCAAGAATGAGCCAGATCCTCCAGTAAATGTTCACATGTACAGGTCCATGATTGGCTCACTCATGTATTTGACAGCATCACGTCCGGATATTATGTTTGCAGTAAGTGCTTGTTCTTGACATCAGGTGGCTCCAACAGTTTCTAACTTGAATGCAGTCAAGAAGATTTTCAAGTACATCAAGGCTCAACCCAAGCTAGGCTTGTGGTATCCTAGAGAATCACCTTTTGTTCTTGAAGCATATAGTGATAGTGACTATGTAGGTGCTAATAATGACAGAAAATCTACTACTGGTGGTTGTCAGTTTTTGGGACGGAGACTTATCTCATGGAAATGTAAGAAACAGACGATAGTAGCTACTTCTTCAACAGAAGCCGAATACGTAGCTGCTGCTAGTTGTCGTGGACAAGTTTTGTGGATACAAAATCAGATGCTTGATTATGGGTTCAACTTTATGAACACCAAAATTTTCATTGACAACCAAAGCACTATCTGCATTGTGAAGAATCCTGTTTTTCATCAATGTACAAAACATATAGAAATTAGGCACCACTTTATCAGGGATGCCAATGAAAAGAAGTTGATTCAGGTTCTTAAGGTTCATACGGATGATAATGTTGCTGACCTATTGACTAAAGCCTTTGATGGTCCTCGGTTCAACCACTTGGTGGTTCACATTGGAATGGTCAATCCTTGAGACCTAGGATTGAGGGGAGGCTAAGCCTAAGGCGAGGCTTAGTGTACATATTTATTTGCACAGATTAACATCTTGGTAGTTTTTAACAACAGATTGTATGGGTATTTGTGGTGTGGGATACTTCTAGTGGAGGATTTTGGTCACTTCTGGTGGTTGTCTTCAACGTCTAGTGAATAAAAATCCTTGCTTATCATTAATGGTTGGCTTCTAGTCTTGGATTGGGTCACTGTTCACTTCGTTGACTTCTGTTGACCACATTGTGCTTCTAGTGTTGGCCCTTATACGTATTGACTTTTAGTCAACGCAAGCTAATTCTGGTATGTATCATATTATTTAACTTTGGTAACTAGGATTTTCAAATAAATTTATAAGGGGCAAGTGGTTACTTTTGCATTAACTGCCTAATTTGAAAGGGCAACCCACATTATTAGGGGTCAATGGACAGTTACAAGACCATTATTTATGGTCAATTACCCCCCCCCCCTTGACTCATTCATTACAACCATAACACACACACAAGCTCCTACTCTCTAATCTCTAATCAATCACCTTCCATCACTTCCAATCATCATCAATGGCTGCTCTGTTCTACAAACCCGATCACAATAAGGTAGCGTATCTGGGAGATGGTCCTAAACATGACGAATTCATAGACATCCTAGAGTTTATTGAGGCTTCTAACCTCATGTATGCTTTTACTGTTTGCCCAATTGTCTATGATAGTGTGGTTCGCCAGTTTTGGGATACTGCCAAACTTGTGGATGTTTTGGGTCGCCCATTTGAACTCCATGCTACCATTGATGGACGTTCTTATGTGGTTTCTAAAGCTTCTGTTAGGAGTTCACTTCATCTTCAAGATAAAGGTGGTGTTGTATCTATCCCCAATGCTGAGGTTTTGGAGGGGATGGCTGATATTGGTTATAACCATGGGGGGAAGTTTAACTTCCAAAAGAATAGATTTTCCCCCTAGTGGAAGCTTCTAGTGCACTTCTTGATTCACTGCTTAAGCCCCAAGTCTGGGAGTTGGGATGCCTTTCCCGTTCCTTTGGCTACTGGTTTGATCTGCATAGCACAGGGTCAGGTGTTTATTTTTTCTTGCTATTTGTTTGATGGGATGGTTAGCAATCTGAGTAGTACTGGATCTAGGAAGAAATTTTTAATGTATCCTAGGTTTTTGCAGCAGATACTTGTGTGTATACCTCGTAATAGGGAAGAGTATGAGACCCCTAAGCTTAGTTCTAAAGTTTACTCCAATACGGCTCTAGGGTTTAAGGGGGATTGGAGGCCCCTTACTGATGCAATGCTGGGCCTTGCCCAAGGTCCTCCTAATGTTGTTCCTCCGACTGCTGAAGCCAAGGAGGAACTTCCATTAGGCGATGATCCTATGGAGGAGGAGCATACTGCTGGTGGTGTGCCTTATGTGGTTATGGAAGAGCCAGTTGAGGAAGTGGTGGTTGAAATTCCATCCACTTTCAAGGCTGCCACCTCTTCTATGCCACATCCGTCTCCATTTGTGGATACTCCCCCTCCTAGTCCAGCACCTCACTCTGCTGAGAAGCCCTCTGGTTCTCGTGCTCATGATGATGACCCCTTTATTGCTTCTGGTTCCAATGAAGCCTTCCTAGATCCAAGTCCTCTTGGTGGGAAAGCGGAGGAACCTGCTACACTGACTTCTTTGCTTGATCTCATGCACAGGTACCATGAAAGGATTATTTCTTTGAAGGCCGATTTGAATCAACATCGCAAGCTTACAAGGGAATTTGTTCTTCCAATGGCGGACCAAATTAAAGCTTTGGAGACACAGCAGAGGAGGAGGAAGAAGCATGTTGTTCAGTCTAATTCTGATGAGGATGTCGAGGATCTTGTGGAGGATGTATTGACTTTGCTGGCGAAGGCTGCATTTGCTGATAAGCCATATGCTGATTTGCCTATTCCTCCTACTTCATCAAGCATCCCTCCTACTGCTGCTACCCCTAGACCAAAGGAGGATATTGATGGTTCTTCTGCTGGTACTACTGCTGGTCCAACTGCTAGACCGTCTCATGATCCTAAGGGGAAAGCCCCTATGACTGATGCACCCTCACCCCCTCGCAAGCGTACTCACAGACAAATTGAGGAGGACATGTTGGGGGAGGAGGCTGCACAACGAATGCAGGCGGAGATTGATCAAGCTGCTAGGGCTGAGGAAGAAGCTCTTCAGAAGCAAAGGCGTGAACAGTTGCAGCATGATGCTATGCATTGGGATGATAATGATTAGATGCGGGTGCTCACTATTCTTACGTATGATTATTCGCAGTTTACTGATCTCTTGGGTGCTTATGTGAATGAGCAGAATTGTATTCCCCGGCAATGGCATTAATGCGCAAACAACAATTGTCTCTGGCTGCTCAACTGCGTGAAAAGCGTCGGAACAAGCGTTTGACAAGAACCGAGGAGAGAAAGTTAATGCAGAGGTATGCCAAATATCAGTCGGGTGCTCACTTTACTGTTGGTTGGACATGGGATCGGGTTAGGGAATTGTCTTTTGATGAGCTGAAGGATCTATACCAAAGGATGATAAAGCGTCAGAACACACCGGTTCCGGAACGCTTCATCTATCGTCCTCCTACACGAGTGGTTCCCACCTCACAACCTGCTGTTTCTCCTGGTTCTTCATCTGGTGTTCCTCTTGGTTCTACTAGTATCCCATCTGTTGTTAATGTTTCTACTGCTGGTTCCACACCCACACCTTCGGTTACTCATCCTGTTTCATCTTCGGGTCCTACCACCACCACCTATGCTACCACTACTACCACCACTGCTACTCATGTTATGGCACAAACCTCACCCCCAGTGACCGACCCTCAACCTACCCCTTCTCCTGGTGCAGCCACAGTTGATCCTTTGGTTGGTCAAGGTGTTGATTCTACTCCTGCTGATCCTATTCCGGTTGCGAAGGTAAAGGTTGAAACCTCGTCTAGTGTTCCAACTCCTCGTCGTTCCATTCGCAAGAAGATGGCTAGGCGTGGTAAGTCTGTTCCTTATGAGAAGCGTGCTCCTGAGAACCTTATTGATGCAGCTTCAGACAGTGACTCAGAGTTGCCAATGTGTACGGGGTTTATTACTGCTTGGACGGTTAAGCCATCCACGACTATTCCTGGTACTTTCACTCATAGGATTTCCATCAGTGATGGTTATGTTCGTTATGCTTCGGGTTTGCAAGGTGTTTTGACTTGGGTGGATCATAGAGATCTTATGTCGTTGTATGGGTTTGTGGATGCTGGTATGCCTACTCATCCTAGTGAGGTGGCCACCTGGCCTGGTCTGACAATGTGGGCTGACTTGAAGATGATGCTTAATTCTCCTCCACATGCTCTACATTCTGGTGTCTGGAAAGACCAGCCACGCTAGGTAATCAAGAGATGGAAGCTGTATGCTGGCTGTGGAGTGCATATCTTGGAGTTGGAATCTGGTGCCATGGTATTCATGCTTACGGATATGGACTATCCGTTAACTATTGCTACTATGGAGGCCATGCTCGCATGTCACTTGCAGATCTCCAATGCCCCTTCAGGGAATGAGACTTCCATGGCTACTACTCTGGTGGAAGGGATACAAGCTCGGTTGCAAGCTGACAAGGTGGCAGCGTCTGGTATGTGATGGGTATGTTTGTATGTTTTTATGTTTTTGTGTTTATACTGACATTCTTTTCACCAATATGTAGAGTGATTGGTGACTTCTATTATAGTTAGTTAATAAAAAATATATACTTTTTATATAATATCTGCTTATACTTTATACAAATGATGGATTTTACACTTGTGCATAATATAATATCTGCTTATACTTTTCCAAACATTGGGTTTTGTTTGACTATTTCACACTTGTGCTGGTTTGGAGTTTCATCTGGTGTTGGACCTGGTCCACACAACAAATGGTGCTCAACTCACCATGTCTCACAGACAAGAAAGAGTTGATTCACCATGAGGGTACGGCTCTGGTGTGATTCTCAAATCCGTTGATGGTTGCCAGGTTACCCAAAACTGGATGGTTTTCACTTGCCATGGTCCTAGACTGAAAAGTGGCTAATCCAAGGGGGTACGACTCTTGGTAAAGATTTTATCAAATCCGTTGATAGCTATAATAGCTTGCTCAAAGCTATAGGGGTTTCAACTCACCGATGCTTCATTGCTAAGAGTTGGCGAGTCCGGAAGGGTACGGCTTCTGGTAAAGACATATCAAATCCGTTGACGGCTGTGATGGTTTGCCTAAAATCATCAGGGTACCCCCACTCACCATTGATTCACGTTCTAAGAGTTGGGCTGGGTTCTAGTCTCCCAGGGTGATGCTTATTCCACCATAAAGGCTGGCTAGCCCAAGAGCGATCAGCTACTTGGTAAAGGCTCATAAAATCTGCTCATGTTGTTGTGAAGATTCAACATGATGCAGATTTGTTTCAAGCTTTCAAGAAGCTTCTAGGTGTTCATTGTTGCAGCTGTCTTTATGTTCTTTATGGTTCTGATGCTGCTGTTTCTTTTGCTGTTCCAATCCTCAAGCTTTGTTGCACGATTTACCAGGAAACTTGAACTCAACAGGTCAAATTCAAGTTTAGGGGAGGATTGTTAGGACCATTGGAATAGTTATTTGTAATAGGTAGACTAGGAGGTATGTAGTTCCTCCTGGTCATAGTAGTAGTAGGAGCAAGCCGTGCTCCTGGTCTTATACAAAGTCAAACTTTATTATTTAGATATTATTCTGTTGGATATGCATGAGATATGTTAGGAAAGGATATGCATATCAGTTTTACACGTTTTGGTTAATGATGTATTAGGGTTTCCTTGTAGTATAAAAGGAACCTTAGGCAGAAGGGTTATACACACCTTCAAAAAATATAATTCTAGTTCTGATTAATATTAGAAATCCTTAGAAAAGGATCAAGTCGTTATAGTTATTCTGTTCTTCTTATTCATAGTATTTGTAGTCCGCACTTATACTGTGTGATTTGTATAGAGTCTCTCTGTGAATAGACTTGTGATTACAGAAGTCGTTCACCGTTCCTGACAGGATGCAAGATCCACATCTAGTGGACCCAACAAGTTCTTTTAGAAGGATTGCAGAACAGTTTTCATTCAATCGAGTATTAACAAACTCAACCATCTTTTCCTTCTTGTTAAGCAATTCATTGAATGCTTTCACAAATTTTGGCATTTGGATAAGTGCTTCAACGAGGCTAATGTTGAAATTCATTTGAGAGATCATCTTCATAAAAGAAGTGACTTGAGCATCCTCTTTAGTAAGCAATTTGCTCTTGTCTAAACGAGAAGGATAAGGGAGGGATGTTGGGTTTAGGTGGTGTAGGTGTAGCAGGTAAAGGTTGAGAGGTTGAAGGTTTAAAGGTGGAAGGCGGGGTTGGTGAAGGGTGTTTCTTGGGTACTTTGTCATTAAAAGGTGGAGACGGTAATGGAGAACTAATACTAGGCATGGGAGTAGGAGGGATAAATGGTGGTGGAAGAGGTGTAGATGGAGTAACTGGGGGAGGGATAAATGGTCCTACTAAGGTAGCTCCACTGCGTGTAGTAATAACACTCACATTCGCTCTTGGGTTGGTGACAGTATTTGAAGGAAGAGAGCCCGAGGTAGAGGGTTGAGTACTTGGAAAGAAACTCGCCATCATATTCTTTAAATCATTTGTTTGATTGCTGAAGGAGGTTTGCATATCATGTCGAAGCTCGGATCTAATATCATTCCCTTGCTTAGTGATATCTCCTTTCTAATTGATGATTTGGCTTTGTAGATTCTTAACTAGCTCTCCTTGGGTCCTCATAAAAGTTTCAACATCTTGATTAATGGGTGGTGCTTGTTGAGCGGGTGGGTGATAAGGATTAGAAGCTCGAGGTGGGGTTGGGTTGCTTCTATTGTAGTTGTTGGGGTTGTGGTTTTGAGGTGAAAAACCGGGTGAAAGAAAGTTGTTAGAACGGTAACTTAGCAAGTTACGATCACCTTGAGTTCGAGCTTGATGGCTATCCGTTGAATAGTTACCATAAGTTGCATACACGTTTTCCGGATTGTCATGAGTAGAAGGACAATCAGTGTATGAATGAGGACCCCCGCAGATCTCACAAGAAGTTGCAACAACTTTAACTTGTTGGTGTTGATTTGTAGCCAAGAGTTGCATATTCTTGCTCATTTCGACCATTGCGCGGGTCAATTCGGTGATATCAGGGTTTGAAGAAGTAGAAGAAACATTGACTCTCGGGTTATTCCTTGAAGATGCGGATGAATCCCAATTTTTGTGATTAGTAGTCATGTTCTCGATAAGCTCTCTACACTCGTCAGGTCTTCTTTTCATAAATGTGCCACCGACGGCTGCATTAATCGTATCACGATCACGAAAAGTTAAACCATTGTAGAAAAGTATCAATTAAGGTGATGGGGAGCATGTTGTGGTTTGGACATCGATCGATGAAAGCATTATATCGTTCCCAAGCATCAAAAAGTGATTCATCGGGTTCTTGAGTAAATCCACTAATTTGATTTCGAAGGCTCGTGACCATGGATGGTGGAAAGTAGCGCGACAAAAAGCGTTGAGTCATCTCCCAAGTATGAATTGAATTCTTCGGAAGACGATCAAACCATTTTTC
This sequence comes from Glebionis coronaria, assembly GCA_025667525.1. Taxonomy (NCBI): domain Eukaryota; kingdom Viridiplantae; phylum Streptophyta; class Magnoliopsida; order Asterales; family Asteraceae; genus Glebionis; species Glebionis coronaria. Next base: position 12,140,434 of record CM046876.1, read on the forward strand.
GGCATGGTGGGATAAGGTGTGTGGAAATAGGTGAAGGCGAAGAAAATCCATAGTAACACCGGGCAACTTCATGCTTTGAGTTACGGTAATGAATTTGTCGAGGTGTTTGTTGGCATCATCATCCGGCAATCCGCGAAATGGACAGGTGTTTTGAACTTGTTGGATCATGTGATGCTTCAACGAAAACTCTGGAGCCGTGATTTGCATCGGCGCAATCGGTCCTCCTCGCCCATTCATCGTAGGTTGACAAAGCTCCTCCATCGTTCGAAGGTCAGGTGGGGGAACATTGTTGTTGTTATTCATGTTGGGGTGGGGTGGATTATTGTTGTTGTGCACACCAGCCATATCTAAATCTTCACGAGTCTCGGGCTCTGAATAAGATGAAGATCTAGTACGCATACACGTGCAAAAGAAAAAGAAAAAGATACCAAATAAATAGAGAATATATATGTACTTGTAAAAATAAAAATAAAATCTTTTTGGTGCAAAAATTTGATAAAGAAATGCGTTTTATAAGTTTTTTAATATTTTTGTATTTTTGAAAATTTTTAGTTTTTATGGATTTTTGGAAATTTTTAAACAAGAAAAATAACGTTCACGAGTGAACGGATCCCAAAATTCAACGCGTCTCTCACAGAAAACCATTAATCTTTACGAAAAGAACCGGCAGCGGCGCCATATAATACAACTAATTTTTATTGGATTAAAATTGTTCTTGTGTGTGTCTAATCGTTCTCGGTGTCTAATCGAATTGATTACTGGTTTAAGTGCGACTCAGTCGTCTTTTGTTGGATAAAATAGATTGGGCGTTGTAGGAATTTAAATTGCAAGACTTATAAGTAAATGACATGTAATTAAAAGTAAAACTAATTAAAAAGTAATTGTGCAAAATTTAAAACTTTAAAAGTAAATGACGAGAAATTAAATGACTATAAATTAAAACTTGACGAAAAGTAAATTTGACAAGTTAATAAAAATGACAATTTGAAAACTTAAAATAATGCAAACTTAAAAATAAAACTAACACAAAATAATAAAATTCAACCTACCATCGGAATACCATCCATCGGAATCCCATCGGAAAGTAAGCTTACCTAGCCTATCGGAATTGGTCGGAATGAGCCTATCGGAATACTTAAATCCAAGTCCTATCGGAATATTTTACCGGAAAGCTATCGGAATGAGGCTGTTGAAATTTTGGCAGCACTTCGTCGCAATAAAGCCTTAAGACCCGTCGCAATGTACGATCGCAATGAGCGATCGCAATCACGATCGGAATAAGGGGGGAAGGAACTGTCGGAATCTCAAAACCCTATTACGATGCAACGATCGGAATAATAGTGGGAACAGCTGGAATGTCAAACCCTTGCATATTCCGATGGGATGAACAGAAACAAAAGGAGAAAATAAGCAAAAGCCAAATAAGCACTTTGACAATAAGCAAATACCAAAAACTTAATTAAAACAAGAATAAGACGAACAAAATAAGCTACAAATTTAAAAACTTTCAAGACTCAAAATAAGCAAACTTTATAAACGAACTAAAAGAGAAGGATTAATCTTTAAAAAGATGAAACTTTTAAAAACACTTAACCGAAAATAAGCTAGACACAAAATAAGCAAAAACACAAATAAAATAAGAAAATTAAACGTATGCATTTAATAAGAGCAATGTAAAAATAAGAACTTTTATCAAAATAAGCATAAACATGAAAACTTTAAGATTGAACAAACAAAACAAGATATTGAAAAACAAGAAGAGAAGAATGAGAATGATAATGAAAACTTGATTAAAGGAAACTAAAGATTCAACAACAAAATAAACTTACTTGGAATTAAAGGCAATAATTTAAAATGACAATTAAGTAAATGACATGAAATTAAAATGTGCAAGTAATTAAAGGTGGAGAGCTAAGTTGTCAATTTAGCTAACACCTCCTAATGTGACATTAGTAGGGTATTTATAGGAGATTAGGGAGGTTAGCATGTGTTGCTCCTTTCTTTCTTCTCTCGTCTTTTCGTCTTCTAAATTCTTCGACTTTTTCGACTTTGTCTCGAGATTATTTGAATTCGTCTTATAATTTCTTCATTTATTAGACTTGAGTTCTTCGACTTCATTAAACTTCCGTCTTTAGACTTTTTCTTCGATAAATCTTCAGAATAGGCCTTCGACTTCCGTTCTTTTTGCACTCTGGATCTTTTGACTTCGTCTTTTGTCTTTTTCTTCGATAAAAGCCCGTGAAAGCCCATGTTTTATTCCCTTTTCAAAATTTGATCCTAAATCACAACAAAAACACAAACCACGCATAATTCCGATGTTTACGACATAAAATACACGTTTTGGATTGGTTATTATTATAATTAAGTGGTAAAAGGATAAGTGTTTTCACACTTATTAGCTACCACAGTTTTCTTCTTGCTTTGCCAAGATATAAGTCTGCTCCCAAGAAATTGACATCCACCAGTTGTGGATTTTCTATCATGATTATCACCTCCATAATCACTATCTGAATAGCCAATAAGTTCCAAAAGAGACTCTCTAGGATACCACAATCCCAATGTGGGAAAGCATCTAAGGTACCTAAAAATTTTTTTTACTACTTGAAGGTGACATTCCTTAGGAGTTACTTGATGACGTGCACATGCACATACTGCAAACATGATATCAGGTCTTGAAGTTGTAAGATACATCAATGATCCAATCATTGATCTATAGTGCCTGACATCAACCTCTTTACCTTCTCCAATCTTTCCCCGTGGGTGTTCCCTGTCCATGGGAGTGCTAACTCTTTTATCATGTGGTGAAAAACCAAATTTATTTAAAATCTCAGCCACATACTTATCTTGAGAGATGAAGATACCATCCTCTTTCTGCTGAACTTGTAGACCAAGAAAGAAGGTCATCTTTCCCATAACACTCATCTTAAACTTACCTGTCATAAGTTTGGAGAATTCATCACTCATTCTTTGGTTAGATGAACCAAAGATGATGTCATCTACATAAACTTAGACAAGAAGAAAGTCCTTCCCATCCTTCTTTGTAAACAAGGTCTGGTCTATGGTACCCCTCTTGAAGCCATTATCCACCAGATAGGTGGAAAGTGTTCCATACTAAGCTCCAGAGGCCTGATGAAGGCCATACATTTCCTTCTTACTCTATAAACTTTATTTGGATGCTCATAATCTTCAAAATAGGAGGCTGCATGACATAAACTTATTCTTTGATTGTGCCATACAAAAATGCACTCTTCACGTCCATTTGGTAGACTTTGAAACCCATGCAGGAAGCATAGGCTAGGAAAATCCTTATTGCCTCAATTCTAGCAACAGGTACAAAAACCTCTTCATAATCAATATCCTCTTCCTGTGTAAATCCCTGAGCAACCAATCTTGCCTTGTTTCTAACAACAATGCCTCTCTCATCCTTCTTGTTTCTTAGAACCAATCTTGTCCCAATAGGCCTGACATACCTTGAACAATCTATTAGCTCCCAAACATCTTGAATAGCAAACTGATGAAGCTCATCCTGCATTGCTTCAACCCAGCTTTCTTCTTTAAGAGCATAAAAAATCTTCTTTGGTTCTAACTGAGAGAGGAAACAGGCAAACAAACATTCTTGAACAAAAGGAGTATCTTCCTTCTAGTGTATATTAGCAATGAATCCACCTTGAGTCTTCTTAGTTCTCCTTGTTTGAACAGGAGTCTGAATATCACCAATTATTTGGGTGGGAGGATGATCTTTGGCCACCTTTGTAAGTATTCTTCCCCCAAATAGTGAGTTGTCATGAATAGTGGACTCCATATTGCCAATATCATTTTCATTGCTACTTCCATGCCCACTTGAACTTGGAGATATGTTGTCAGTGGCTGGAACTGGGCCACTAACATCTTCATTTCGTATGGGATCTTCATTATGTTCAAAAATATTTCTATTGGGGGAAGAGAATAAATTACCAAACAGATTGTCAGCAGCTGAATCCCATGTGTCAATGTCTGATTTGGCTTTGTCAGCGGATGAAGATGCATGAATTGATTCATCAACTGGTTTCTCTTGTTGTTTTTCTTCTTCCTTTCCAACAGCAGCAGATGCTTGCATAAACTCGTCAGTCCATATTGGTATGGTGACATACTCAAATATGGGAGTGGGTTCAACTGCTTGTGATCCTTCTTCTTTATCAACCTGTATACCTGCATTGTCAACAATGGGTGCTTCCAAAACAACTGGATTAGTCAAATGCATATAATTCATGGACCTTGATAATGGCTCTAAATCAAATAGCCAATTAGGTCCAGACTTCAGGATCATTTGGTTTACTTTCCAAGAAGTCAACATGAATGTTTTCAGTTAGAATCCTAGACTTCTTGTTGTAAACCATACACCCCTTGCTATTTGTGGAATATCCCATAAAAAAATCCATCATCACCTTTAGAGTGAAATTTTCCTAGGTTATCACTAGTGTTCAAAATCACTACATGACATCCAAAAGGCCTAAAGAAGTCTATGTTAGACTTCCTATTCCAAAGTAATTCATAGGAGTCTTATTATGAAACTTATTAACCAAGACCCTATTCTTAACATAGCAAGTAGTGTTCACAACCTCAGCCCAAAAAGCAATGGGTAGATTTGCATCTGCTAACATGGTTCTAGCTGCCTCAATAAGAGTTCTATTACTTCTTTCAGCTACACCATTCTACTATGGGGTTTTAGCTATGCGAAACTCCCTAGAGATTCCCATATTGACACAAAAGGTATCTAGAAGGCTGTTCTTAAATTCACCACCATTATCACTTCTAAGAATTTTAACCTCATTACCAATTTTCTTTTCAATTTGTGTAATGAAATTGATTAAAGTCTTAGTAGTATCACTTTTTAATGCCAAAAAGAAGGTTCAAGTAAACCTAGAATAATCATCAGTGACAGCAAAACAATAGGATTTACCATTAAGACTTTCTATATTGTTTGGGCCAAATAAATCCATGTGTAATAAGTGCAGTGGTTTATAACTAGTATGAACAATCTTAGACTTAAATGAGGCCTTATGTTGCTTGCCTTTAAGACATGCAACACAATTATGATCATTGTGAAATGCTTTTGAAGGCATCCTCTTACAAGCTCATGTCTCACAAGTCTATTCATGTTTTTGAAGTTAATGTGCCCTAACCTTCTGTGCCATAACTTACTTTCATCCACTGAGGCCTTAGCATAAAGACAAGACAAGTTGTTATTCATTTTAATTCCATTTAGATTCACATTATAAACATCTTTATGTCTAGGTGTTCTAAATTCTATGAACTTGTCAGTAGGAATCTCAAAGTCTTTGCTTAACACTAAGCACTCAGTATCAGTAAAAAGAACCTCATTCTTGTTGTCACATACTTGTGACACACTAAACAGGTTATAATCAAGTTCTTTTACCAGGAAGACTTCCTCAAACCTCAATTTATTGGTGATGAGTGTGCCTTTGCCAGAAATGTTGCCAAAACTACCACCAAAATACACCTTATCACCATCTTTAATAGGAGTGAAATCAGTAAGGTAATCTTCCTTTCTAGTCATGTGCCTTGAGCATTAACTGTCCCAACATCCAAAATTATTGACCTGCTTGTGAATACCCTGCACATGAAGAAAACAAATTAGTTTTCTTTGGGAACCGAAGCCTTTACAGACTTGAATTCATCTGGTTGTTCAACAAGAATTGATTTATTCCTTGTAACAACCCCCTGTTCATCCCTTTGTGCCTTAAACACCCAATTTACCCCAATAGGTTTAGTGATGACCTTTGAAAGAAACTTAAATCTATTACAAATCATAGAAATTCCATTTGAATTAGGGTTTTGATCTTGTTTAGGTCTTCATGTTAATCTGGATGAAGCTTTAGACCCTTGTCCCTTAGGTTTTAAGTACATATTGCTTGTTCTAACATAAGGTTTGACAGAAGCCAGTTGTGGCATTTTCATACCAAACCTAGATTTGTCAGCGGCTGATTTGGTCTTGTCAGCGGCTGAATTGTTCTTGTCAGCGGGTAAACTAGGGTTTGCTACAGGAACCCATTGTATGTTAGACCAAGTATTTGTCTTTTGAAAGGGTCTTTGTCCATGAGTATTAGTCCCTCTAGAAAATAAAGGAGCTGGTCTAGTGGCCTGAGGACTTGTTTGGACAAAAGGTCTAGGTTTGACCATGGTTGACCTATTGTCAGCGGGTGAATTGTGCCCGCTGACACTGTTATAGAACAAATGTGAGAAACTACCACATGTATAGCAAGCCTTTTTAGACACAAATTTAGGCTTGGACTGATAAAACCCTATCCCATTAAAACCCACTTGGCATTAAGGTGACCTAGGTTTTCTATACATTTTAGCATACTTGACACTAGGTTTACTTTTGGTGTTGAGACAAGATCAATAGTTTTACCAGTGGCGGGGTTGGTCACAGCAATGGGTTAAGTTTCATCTGGTTCATCATTAAGCAGTCTACCCTTAACATATAGAAAAGGGTTAGCTGCTTTCCATTGTTCTAGGTTAGTCACATTTTTCCTATATTACTCAACTGGACTAAGCACACGTGGTTATCTTGAAGTTCAGGTATGCCAGTCCAAGAGAGATCCTTTTTAAGGACACCATAAAAGTTTCCAGCAGGTGGTGGGATAGCAGCATACTCTCTCATCCCAATCCCAGACATTTCCCCATGCTGTCTTTGCTCACTCACACATTTTTCTAGGGTTTGGCTAGCTTTTTCAAACTTTTCAATTTTTAACCCTACATTTTCTTTAGACCTGATGGTTTCATCTAACTTAAGTTGTAAGTCTGCTCTAGATTTCATTAAAGAATCCCTAGCTTCATTACTAACTTTCAGATCTTTGGTTAGAACATTCATTTGATTTTTAGGTCAAATTAAATTTTCTTATACTCCTCAACCATCCCATCAGATTGAGCAAGTCCTCTTTTACAATTTGCTAGTCTGATTTCTACATCAAAAACATCTAATTTATATTTTAAAACTTCTTTATTAAGAGTTTCAGTGTTTAATCTACAACCCTTACTACAAAAGGCATCATCATATACCTCATTATCTGATGAAGAGGAAGAATTGGCCATGAGAGCATATTGCACATGCTCTTCCTCCTTGTTAGCTATCAAATCTTGATTCTGTTCCACTTCTTCAGCCATGAAACTCCAGTCCCATCCAATTCCATCAATCCCATGCATGGCCACCATAGCCTTTGATCCAGCATCTTCAACCTTGATGATTTGGCTTGAGTTTTTTCCAGAATCAGTTCTACGTGGAGATCTGCATTCCCTCATGAAGTTTCCCATCCTATGGCAGTTATAGCATTCAACCTTGGATTTATCAAATACAACAGTCTCCTTGCCATTGAAAGTCATTCTCCTTCCAAACCTTTTGTTCCATCTATTGGCCCTTATGCTAGCAAGTTCCATACTCCACTTAATATCCATCTCTTCAAGATCAACATCACTGATTTTCTCAAGTTCCTCATAAGTAACTAGAGAACCATTGGGCAAGGCAGCAATGTATGCACACACAGTATCCAAGTCAATACCAGCTGGTTTTAGACTTGGGGAACCAACATTGTAGGTGTCAGCGGCTGAAGTTGAGCCACTGACATATGTTGATCCAGTGACTGGATGAACATTCAAGCCGCTGACATGTGAAACATTGTCAGCGGTTTATGAGTCATTGTGAGAGATGAATGCCACACTTTCAGATGTTGAACTTCCTCCTTGTTTGAGAATGGCTTCAGGTTCCATGGTCCTTAATTGATTATAGATATCATCAAAGGAGGCATTCCTGTAAGCCTTGGTGGTAATAATAGATTTTGCATGAATCTCCCATGCATCACCAAGACCTCCAAGAAAGGTAGCTGTGATATCTCGCTCCTCAGGTTCTGCTCCCATAAAAGCCAGCTTGCTAGTGATGTCTTGAAGACGACTTCTTACTTCTCTTAGCTTCTCATTAGGACGAGCTTTGAAAACAGTATACTCAATCATTTACTACTTCTTCCTTTGTTTAAGGGTTTCCTCATTACCACCATAGATGATTTCAAGAGCTTCCCAAAGCTCCTTAGCAGACTCATACTTCCTGAATTTATGTTGCTCCTTAGGGCCAAGAGCAAGTTTGAGTGTGCTTAAGGCTTTCATGTCATTCCTTCTATCTGCCACGTCAGCAGCAGAAACAACTCATCCATCTTTAGGCTTTGGTTTGAGATCATCACCAGTCTGTCTAGTTGTTCTTCGTGTTTCAATAGCAGCTTGAATCTTTGCTTCCTTATTGAATTGATTTCCATACTCAATAACTTCCCAAAGAACATAGTTATCAACTTGTAAATATTGCTCAAAGTTGAATTTCCAAAGCTCAAAGTTATCAGGATCAAGTATGGGAATTTTGATATTGTGATTTAAAGATTGTGATACGACTGAGGTGGACATGATGCTTAGATGATATTAGGTTTTTCAGTGATTTAAGGTTTTAAGGGTTCTTTTGATCAAAGTTCCTTAACAAGCTCGAATAGATTTGTGTCAACGAGATTAAATCAAGATTAACACGTAGCGAAACTTTGTGTTAACAACAATCTAATTGTTATGCGGAATTAACACTTAGAACAAAGAACAATGTTAAACACAATATAAACCAAACTTTCACTTCGATTGATAAAACTTGAGTACAATGAAAATGTAAAACGTATATCAATACTAAACCCTAAGACCTCCTTTTATAACATAAGGAGTCTTGTACAATAAGCAAACTTGTCAACTATTCTAGGAAGATAGATTAAGATAAACACAGAAAAGACAATATACAATGCATTCTGTTGTAGTTGCGATTTCTCTTGTCAGCGCTTTAATATTCCTTGTCAGCGTTCAATCTGTCAGCGCCTAAATAACTCTCGTTAGCGTACGAAATCCCTTTGCCAGTGGCATAGTGATGTAGCTAATTTTATTCCCAACAACGGTAACACACATACATATGTTGTGAAAGTGGGATATGATGGGATATGAAAGTTGTGACCCCATGGGTCTTATTTCTTAGCAAAATTGAAGGCATGGAGTGAATGCGTGGCTTAGAGGCTAAGGCATATGCTTGGAGCCAAAGGAAGTCTAGAAGCTTCATGTTTATTCTTGCATGATCAATAGAAGCCTAAAGTTTCAGGTATGTAGACAAAATTCTGCCATCACAAAAGTAGGTGGCAACTTTGATTCTGCTGGTAGCAACTTTTAGAAATGTTGGTGACAACTTGGATTCTGCTGGTGGCAACTTCTATGCTGAGTGACGTGTATACTTCTTGAAAGCACTTGTTCTTGCACCCGAAATAGATCTTCAAAGGCTTGTAACTTGTACACGGATCTTGAACTTTGACTAGGATTCTTCGTACTCGTACTAATATTCACATTTGCGTTGCTTTATACTTCATTCCTACAATTGGCTATACAAAGACTTGCAAACACATTTTGGCACAAATATGCACAAAATCATTATAAAAATAACCAATATACATGTACATTAGTACGGATAACTGATGTATGTATTTTACTCACTTGTTTTAGGAAAAAACAAATAACTGTGGCAAGTATTAAATTCTACGATTTAGGAAAACCGTAAAACCGAATAAGTACGAGTTCGTTCTCGAAGGAGGTGTATGTTTTGTGTGCTAATAAGTATAAAACAATGTTTGGATTAGTGACTTTTTTGGGTATGAGAAGAAAGAAAATTAAAAAGACGAGTTACGCTAAATTACACTACGACGAATTAATTAAAACTTATACGTAAAAACGTAAAACCCGACGAAATTAAAAATTTAAACTAAAGATAAATTAAAAACCAAAATTAAGTCTAAAATAATATAAGTAAGAATAAAAATTCAATAAATAAATTTTAAAACTTATAATTAATTAATTATTTAATTTTAAATGCTAATTAAAGCCCTAAAATTAAATATAACTAACAAAAAGTCCAAAATTATATTTTATTAAACTAAAATCTTACTTATATTAATTAAAAGCTAAAAATGATTTTTCTAGAATTTTTAAAACTATTTTTCTATTTTGAAAATTCTAAAAACCGATTTTTAATTAAAATAATGATAAAAATCATAAAATAATGAGAAAAGTAATTTTACTTTTTCAAAAATTCTATTTTAATTAACTTAAACTGGGAAAATTGAAAAAACTAGAAAAAGTTAAATTTAAGCCTAATAGGACAAAAACTAAAATGCTAAAAACTAATTTTAGACTAAAATAATGATAAAAATAATAAAATAATTAGAAAAATAAAATTTCTTTTCTAAAAATCCTAAAATAAATAAATGAATAGGGAAAAATGAAAAAACAAGAAAAAACTAATTCTAGGGCACTAGAGACAAAAATCCAAAAAAAATGATAGTGACATGTCAATGGCTTTTGTTTTGTAGCTAAGCAGTAGGAAGAACAACTCTATCAGTGGACTTTGTTCCCACTACTCTTCATAGAAAACGAAAATGGGCAGATTACTTGCTTGTTTCTTGGTATTTTGGGACAATCAAGGCACTCCCACACTCATTGAAGTGTGGGGAGTCAATAACAAGTACAAAAACACAAGCCACAACAATCAATAAGCAAAGAATCAACGAAAATTATGAAAAATGCACAAGCAATGAGGTCTGGTAGGTCTGCTGAGTAATCAGTGGGTTTACGCAAGATTTTTACCACTCAAAACTTTATAAAACTTCCATACCAGGTCATGCACAATGAATATAACCTAAGAACCACGTTTTCACCAAAAATCACACCACAAAAGTCAAATATGAACATCACACACCTGCTGTCGTGTTTGGTAAAGCAGAAGGGGGGGGGGGGGGGGGGATATGCTGGTGCTTTAGACCTAAAACCTATATTTGAGCCAAGAGAACTAGTGAATAACTTAACCAAACTCCAAATTTAATACCTAATCATTTAATATTTAACCTAAATCTGTTGTACCATCAAGATTATCCAAGTGAAAACTCAAATTTAAGCTCAAATTTGACCTATTACCCTTAGAATCCAAAAAAGGGAGACAAACAAACTTTGATATTTGAAGAAATGAAATGAACTCAAAGCTAAGACTAACGAAGCCTGACCTCTACAACCTGCAACAAACAAACTCAATCCTAGACCCTAAACCTAAAAAAGAATATTAGGCAAATCCAAACACTAGCTAATTTTCAGAAAATGAAGAATTTCAAAGGAACTATGCAATTTTCAAAGATCAAGGAATTCAAACTTATACTAGCAGAAATCGAACATCCACATTTACAAGAAAAACATACACCAACAAATTCTCAAAAGCACAAATATATGGCTAAAGCTAATAAGAAAGGGTTCAAGCTATTTTTACCTTCTTGACTTACATCCAAGCCAAGAGGGATGGCTCATTTCCATCTTCCTTATAGCTTAGCTGTGGTAATGGCTTATGGAGAGCTTGTGCAAATGACGATAAGTACCCCTTTGGACTACAACAGTTCAAAGGGAAGCCTTGACTACAACAATCAAGACTTATGGCTTATTTTATGGGTACCTGAAAAAGATGAAACAAACGTAAAGGGATAACAAGCTGATAAACAGTTTATTGAAGCTTATGTGTAAAATGAGCTTCAATAAGCTAATTTAAAAGCTAAGATACAAAACTTAACCAAAAACTAAACTTTGGAGAAATTTGAAAACGTTTTGCAAAAATCCAAAAGAGAAACATAAATGTAACACTATACCATTAATAACTCATAAGCTCAGTTGGTACTTGAGCTTATGAGATAGCTTATGCTACAGTGGTTCTCAAAGAATTCTGACCAAGGATTGACTTGAACCAAAAATTGCTTTGAAGAAGATTATACTAATTTTGCACGAAGATAAAAGAAAGTTAAACTAAAATGGATAATAAATGTTGGAACCCAGCTTATCTTGCAAGTTTAAGGAAAACACTATAACTATTCATTAACTTGAAAAAATTACAAGATAGAACTGGAACAGATACAAGGGTGATGCTAAGGCTAGTATATATACTACTACAATACGAAAATATATCCTAAACCCTAATTCTTGAACCTCCCAAATGCCCTGGGCATCAAACAAGCATATTCGGATTTTGAATCCTCATTCTAGGTCATTCTATGGCATCATGTGATTGCCCATGTGTTGTAGCAGTCTTGAAATATGACCTTGACCTTATAACTGATGTGTAGAACACGCCACATAATCCCGGTCATCCATATTCTGCCACCCTCTTTGTCTTCACCCTCCAACGTGACATAGTATTGACAAAAGTGGGACCATGAGCTTAGCTGGATGTAACGTGAACACATGGGTGTGAAGGTTGATGTGTGAATTGCTTAATGGTCTTGGTAATTTGTTTTTATCCCTTGACTTGAGTAAAATTCAAGACTGGCAAGATTTAGGGTTGATGGGGCAACAAGTGGTGGTTTGATTCTTTTTTGGGTATAATGCTATGTTTACCGCCAGGATTTATATTCATAAATTCGTTTTTGAAAATAAATTAGTATTAATCCTGGGTTAGTGGGGTGGGGTGACGTGGTGATGAGGTATTGGTGGAATGGGTTTAGAGGTTAGGCAGAAAACACCCTTAATCTTCCATGTTTTTGGCATATAAAGTTTTAAACAACATATCTCCAATTCCCTTTGTTATAAGTTTGGTGTTGTTGTAAAAAATGGCACAATGCATTATCAAGCTTTCATCAAGGACCATTTGTGTAAAAAAGCAATCTTCAAGGGCCATTAAGGTATAATCTTGAAACTTAAGGACCAAACTTGTAATTTTTGATATTTTCAAGGGTCAAAAGGGTCAAGTCTTCCAAAGTTGAGGGATCATTCTTAAAAAATCTTCAAACTTCAAGGACTTCTTTGGTAATTCATGATTCGGGTCTGGTTCTTTGTGCGGCTTCGTTTCCCGTGTTCGTTTTTGCTTGAATCTTGTTATCTTTTGGTGAATTCACGATATCCGTACCTAAAATACACAATGAACAAAAACAAGCATAATTTGGGGTATTTTATGATATTTTTAAGCGTTTTAAGCCCGATTTGGACGATGAGACTATGTATAAATGCAGTCTCATCACTCCCCCATACTAATCCATTTCCGTGTCCTCACGTAATGCTAGAATTAAGTATCATAGCACTTCCAAAATTCATTTTTATGTGACATTTATTGAAAACGTAAATTTAAATAAACTACTACAATTGTTTTAGACATAATGTATTGTTTTCATCGCAAAATGGGACGTTTAGGATCATAAAATAAGAACACGTGAATGCTTCGTTAGAAATAATTTCGTCGTCCTCTATTTTCACCTAATTCCATGCTAAGCGTGAAACAAGATCACTATCATTATAAGTTAGTAATGCTAACACTACTCATATGCTCTAATCACGTACTTAGACACCCTTATTCCTAATGTGTATCTCTTATATTTTACTTTTGTCTTAATGATCACGAGGATACATTTTTGACCTATGCGTGAATAGAGATTAGGTCCAAAAATAGAGTCTTAACGGGGTAGCCAAAATCATCAAATTAATAATTCATCCTGATAGACAACGATGTCAAATAATTAAGTCAACAAGAAGGATCGATAAACACGGTTTTATAACGGTTTTGAACATGAGACTTATTACCAATTTGGAATTGGTTTACTGCCACCTTTTATTTAACCTCGCCATGAGGTGTTTATTATGGCTTTGGTCTTGCCCTTGTCTTTTATTTAACCTCGCTAGGAGGTATTTATTATGACTTGACGTATATCCTCACGCTAAGGCGAATTTTGGATCTTTAAGGCTTCAAGATTTAAGACATTCACTTTCAATTTTGCATAGATTTTTTGGCCTTGTGAGTTTCGAATTTTTGCTTGATTTAGGTGAAGAGGAACTTAAATTATTCTTGGGGGAAGCCTTTGATTATTCGGGTTGCCAATACTTCAAAACCATGACGTTGGCGACACCTTAATGTTTTCCCAATTTAATTACATGGAAGCTACTAAAATAAATTAGAAACCAACAATAGAGACTAAACCGCTAAATCAATATTTATTAAGAATTTATTATAAAAGCGTAGGGAGAATAAGCAAATAATTAGGACACATGAGTTTTTGAAAGAATACGAGTACTCTACGTTTAGCATAGGAACTTATAATTAAAGCTATCATTTCTCGTCCTTAATTTAATGAGACTTAGCCTAATATAGTTAAGGAATCGAAGCTAAGTGCTCAACATGCACGGTCGAGTAAAAAATTACTCTTATTCTCATCGTCGAAAAACCTACATTCGTGTCTTAAACACTTATGAAAAACGAGATTTTTTTTTAAATTTGGCCATTTTTAGCCTTATTTTGCATAAAACGATAAGAAAAGATGAATTTTGGATTGCGTGATGACGTAAGCAAGGTAAATCATCTATTAACCCCCCATACTAAAACTAAACATTGTCATCAATGTTTCGAGTCTTAGGGTGAAACACCCTCATACTAGAGACGAAAAGTCGAATGCTTAATCTCGAGCATGGAAAGGGTAAAACGAATAATCTAAAAGCCGTTTATGAAATATGCTAATAAGATAAACGTTAGAACATAAAAGGATATCATCGGATATCAAAATCTTCAAAGGCAATGATCGAAGCTCGAGTAATACGTAAAACGAACACGAGAGGCTTCAATGATGAAGATGAACCTAATAAATCACAATCACAAACAACCACGAAACGAAGGTTGGAAGAGCACAAGTCTCCACATTAACTAATTAGAAAGCAATAATATTTACAAGGATAAGCATGAGAATCCCCCACGAGGCACCTTATTTTTGATAACCGAGTCAAAAGCTCGACTCGAATTCCCATAAATGTGATCATTTAGGGATTATCATGGTTTGGTCATTTTTGATGGGGCTTAGATGATAAACAATTCCCAAAAGTACGTAGATTACTTTAAAAATCCGATAAACGTATACCAGGGTCAAAGATAGCGTCTTCGTTTTCGGATGAAAGACGAAACAACGCTACTCCAACTCGAACCCCAATGGGGTGAAAGAAAATAGATGAGAAGAAATAGAAGGGTGGGACAATGGGTGGGGCAACACAATGAGCTACTCGAGGTAGAATCATACCAAGAAAACAGATATGATTTCCATTTATTGCATCGGTGGAAGACTAAGATTTTCCTCTAATTATGATTCCAGGATCGAATATCTCGTCCTCGGTGGAAAAATGTGAGGGAACATAAGGGGCTTCCCCCACACTAGATCCACACTCATGCTCATCAAAAGGAGTAGACGAGGTGGTAGCACTCATAAAACGTAGTGATGATGGAGTTAGACTTGTAGAAAAATCATTTAAATCAATTTTAAAATCTTTTCCTTTTTCATACTTCAAAAACTCTTTATGAAAACCCGATTGAATTATGTTGAAAATATTTGGCGTTTCTAAGACGATGTTAGGCACACTAAAAATTCTCACATTTAAGTCGTGGTGGGGGGTGGTGTATTGTATAAGTTCTCAAAACGTTGATCAATAAAGAACACCGCCCCCTCGGGGTCCACATATTCGTCATCCTCATGAACGTTAATCTCTTCGATTTCTTCATCATAGATAGGCTTGTCAAACCAAGGTTTGTCATTCTCCTCATTGATGATTTTAGAAACTCTCTCGAAGAGATCACGATCAAGCATAAAACCATAATTCTTTTGTGGGGATCGTTGATAAGTTAGATCCTCACGAATGTGGTAAACGTCATTCTAAAATGAGGAGTGTTTATGAGGTAACTCCTCGAGAATGGGACTCGTGTCTATAGCGAGAAATTCATCGACCTCCTTAAAGAATTCTTCATCATCACAATTGTGAAACAAAGGAGGATCGATGATATGGTCGTCAACGTTCTCGAATTCTTCATCAAAAATGGGATTGTGATGAAAAATAGGTTCGTATACAGAATCCGAGTACGTTGTGAAAGTGTCGTCATTCTCATCATCATAAGAAATTTCCGACATGAGATTGTCATCTTCATTTGGAGATTTATCAAAGGGTAAATCCTCGAAGATGGATGGTGGATTAGCAAGTATATGCTCGATCTCGGAGAAATCACCATCATCATCAAAGAAAGTGTCGATGTGAGCAAGTTCTCGAGCGGATTTCTCGAGAGTCACAACCATGGTCTTACAATCCCTTGGGCTATGATTAGGTGACATTTCTATGATGGACGAGATTGCATTGGGTTGGGCCACATCCTTAGACTTAATGGGTTTAGGGCTAGGAGTAGGAGGCACTTTAATGGGCTTAGAAGTATGGGCCTCAAAGTCATGGTCCTTCGAAGGTGGTGAAAATGAGTCCATATTGGTCATTGTTGTGATGGCACTAACGTCTCCCTTCGGAATTGGTTGTTCACCTGTTTCGTTGAATATATCCCAAAATGATTTTTCATCCATAAATTTACGAATACCTTTTTGAATTAAGTAAACGTATTCTTTATCATTAAAATCCTCATCTCGAAAATCATTTACTTTCATTCTTTCAAAATATGTATCTAGCCTCATTTTTTTCCGCTAAACTATGAGCTTTGACATTATCAAAATTTGAAATATCGGTTTTAGGTTGATCATTTGAAATTTGGGATCTATTCGCGAAAAAATCCATTTTATCCTCCTCATAAGTCATATTTAATTTCCCACCGTGAACATAGATTACGGCTTGAGTCGTCGATAAAAAGGGTCGACCTAAAATAATGGTACATTTAGGGTCACATTCGTAATCGGAAATGACGAAGTCCGCGGGAAAAATAAACTTTCCAATTTTTACATAGACATCCTCGGCTATTCCAATTGGTTTTAAAGGTGTACAATTTGCTAGCTCGATAGTCATGTTTTTGGGGATAAGATTAGGCAATCTCATCAATTTCCAAGGAGAATGAGGCATGAGATTGATGCTAGCACCTAAATCCGCAAGTGCTATACATCCCTCAATCTCGGGAAAATCACAAGGTAGGAGAAATTGGCCCGGATCTTCTTCCTTGCTCGGCATATGCCTTTTTGGTTTTCTTAGAAGAATCGAAGCACAAGTTTCCTCAAGGGTCACTTTCGTATGGTCGATGAAGATCTCTTTTTAAACCGTGGATGGAATTTGAGGTACACGAGGGTGTGCACTCTTTTCCTTGGTCACCACGTTCATTCCCTCTACTCTAGAACATGAGGGCATTTTAGAACTCGAGGGTAGAGATGAAGGCACAAATCTAAAGTTATCAAGGTTAGGGGTAATCATACGACCTTTTCCATTAGACGATGTGGCAACTTTAACATGTTCCTTCGGATTAACCACGATGTTGCTTGGTAACACACTCGAAGACGAACTCGCTTGATTGCTCATAATTGCCAAACATTTTTTTAATCTCACTTTGACCTTGTTCAGTTTTATTATTTTGACCTTTCAAAGTGTTGGAAAATTCGTTTTTCAAAGTACCAATTTGTCCCTATAATTGTCTCATATTAGCCTCATTCGTTTTCATATATTCTTGAAACTCGTTTGACGAACTATTTTGATTAGAATTAAAGTTCCCTTGGTTTTGATTATTTCTTTGAAAATTTCCTTGATTACCGCTTGAAAAATTGTTTCATTGATTAGCGTTGTTTTGAAAATTCGAGTTTTGATTGTTGTTGTTATCTCGATTTTGCCAACCTAAATTTCGACCTTGATTATAACCATGATTACCATGATTAGTTCCTTGAAAATTGTTTCGGTTTTGATTTTTAAAATCATTTCCTCTATTAAAATTGTAGCCTTGATTGTAATTGCCTTGTGATGGACCCGCGTTGTTTTGATTTTGAAAATTGTTGTTTCCATTTAACGCGTTTACACTCGACGTTTGGCCATCCGTAGCCGCACACTCGTAATAATTACGAGGTCCACCACACCACGTACACGAAGCCTCAACCGCTTTCACCATAGCGGGTGCGTCTTTCTTTTGCATCTCGATTAAGAACGACGTAAACACATTCGTCAACTTATCGACTTTCACATCAACCCTCTCAATATCGCGATTAGAATTACTAACATTGGCGACATTGGAAACACACGATGTGTTACAAATTTGGTAAACCTTGGATCTATTTTCGATAATCATTAAAGCGTCTTTCGGAGTTTTACACAAAAATTGCCACCGGCGGCGGAATTTAACGAATCTTGTTCTTGAAAACTAAGACTGTTACAAAACGTGTCTATTTGGTGTAACTCGGAAAATCCATGGTGAGGACATTTCCTAAGCAGTTCCTTAAAACGATCCCATGCGTCTCTAAACGATTCATTCGGCTTTTATTCGAACCTCGTAATCTCGTTTTTGAAAAACGTGGTCTTAGACGGCAGAAAGAAATGATTAACGAACTTGGAAACGAGATCCTTCCACGTAATTATGGAATTATGTGGATCTTTCTTGTACCAATCCCTGGAGGCACCATCGAGCGAGTACGGAAAAAGCATAAGCTTAACGACATCGGTGTCGACGTTTTTAAACTTGCTCGTGGCCAAAAGACGATCAAAATTCCGAAAGTGATCGTGAGGATTATCCGCCTCACGACCTCTAAACTTCGTTTCTTGAATCAACGATAGCATTTCGCTCAATCTCAAAATTCTCCGCTTCGATCACGGGAATAGCGATCGCGTCTCCATAACCTTCGGTGGGTGCTTGGAGCAATTCCATCATCGTACGGTTCTCGCCCATCTCGTCTAAGGTTTCGACAACAAAATTAGGAACGTTCGTTTCTAAATCACGTCTTCGTTGACGATTCCTTTGATTTCGTCGATTCGATGCGTTGCTAGAATTTGTATAGTCCTTCGATCGTGTGCGCATGCACTAACGTAGAGAATGGGGGGTAGCAAAGAAGATTCTTTTTGGGGTTTTTTGTTTTTTCAATTTTTTTGGTTTTTGATTGTTTTTTGTTTTTTTGGATTTTTGGTGTATTACGTAGACTCAAATCTACAAATCCCTCCTCGAACCAATCTCTCGATTAAACGAGCATCAATGAATGAAAAAGATCACGTTGAGTGAACGTCTTCGATGACTTTATAACGTTGGTGGAACACCAAGACGTTCAAGAGGTTTTAATCTTTGAAACCAAGAAAATATATATGATACGTAGATTAATACTTTGGTTGGCAAACCCTTAATCGGCCTTCACTTTCTAAGTACGCACAAGCAAGCTGAGGAAACGGGGGGACGCGAAGCACTTAAGAGAATTTTTCCTTTAGGTCGTGAAATACAACCGCCTTATTCCCACCTTATAGTTTGTACTTGTCGAGATTAAGCTTCTTAAAAGTATTTATCTATCTTGCCTTTTTCTTTTGTTTTAGATTCGAATACAATAATTGAGTGATGAAATCCCAATTAAGGTTTGGTTTTCACGCTTTTGGAGATATTGTAAATTTATTGTGATACTTAATACAATATATTAATAATACTCACAAAAAACGAAAACCGATAAAATGAAAAAGATTGTTGTGTGTTAATTTAGGAACAATTAACACGATTTATTTGGCTATTTATAATAGAAAAAAAAATAAAAACGATTATGTAAGATATTTGCGATTTTCAAAAATGAAAAGCAAAAACGCACTACTCACACAAACACGATATGTATAATGGCACTAATAACACCTCCCCGGCAGCGGCGCCAAATTGATGTATGTATTCTAGTAACTCGTTTTAGGAAAAACAAATAATCGTGGTAAGTATTAAATTCTACGATTTAGGAAAACCATAAAACCGAATAAGTGCGAGTTCGTTCTCGAAGGAGGTGTATGAGTTGTGTGCCAATACGTATAAAACAGTGTCTGGATTAGTGACGTTTTTGGGTGTGAGAAGAAAGAAAATAAAAAGACGAGTTACGCTAAATTACACTATGACGAATTAATTAAAACGTATACGTAAAAACGTAAAACGCGACGAAATTAAAAATTTAAACTAAAGATAAATTAAAAATCAAAACTAAGTCTAAAATAATATATATAAGAATAAAAATTCAATAAATAATTTTTAAAACTTATTATTAATTAAATATTTAATTTTAAATGCTAATTAAAGCCCTGAAATTAAATATAACTAACTAAAAGTCCAAAATATTATTTTATCAAACTAAAATCTTACTTATATTAATTAAAAGATAAAAAGTATTTTTCTAGAATTTTTAAAACTATTTTTCTATTTCTAAAATTCTAAAAACTGATTTTTAATTAAAATAATGATAAAAATAATAAAATAATGAGAAACATAATTTTACTTTTTCAAAAATTCTATTTTAATTAACTTAATCTGGGAAAATTGAAAAAACTAGAAAAAGTTAAATTTAAGCCTAATAGGAAAAAAACCAATATGCTAAAAATTAATTTTAGACTAAAATAATGATAAAAAATAATAAAATAATCAGAAAAATAAAATTTCTTTTCTAAAAATCCTAAAATAAATAAATGAATAGGGAAAAAATGCAAAAACAAGAAAAAACTAATTCTAGAGCACTAGAGACAAAAATCCAAAAAAACTGATAGTGACATGTCAATGGCTTTTGTTTTGTAGCTAAGCAGTGGGAAGAACAACTCTATCAATGGGAATTTTGTTCCCACTGCTCTTCACAGAAAACGAAAATGGGTAGATTACTTGCTTATTTCTTGGTATTTTGGGACAATCAAGGCACCCCCACACTCAGTAAAGTGTGGGGAGTCAATAACAAGTACAAAAACACAAGCCACACAATCAATAAGCAAAGAATCAACGAAAATTATGAAAAATGCACGAGCAATGAGGTCTGGTAGGTCTGCTGAGTAATCAATGGGTTTACGCAAGATTTTTACCACTCAAAACTTTATAAAAAAACTCCCATACCAGGTCATGCACAATGAATATAACCTAAGAACTACGTTTTCATCAAAAATCACACCACAAAAGTCAAATATGAAACTCACACACCTGCTGGTGTGTTTGGTAAAGGAGAAAGGGAGGGGGGGGTGTACTGGTGCTTTAGACCTAAAACCTAGATTTTAGCCAAGAGAACTAGTGAATAACTTAACCAAACTCCATATTTAATACCCAATCATCTAATATTTAACCTAAATCTGTTATACCATCAAGATTATCTAAGTGAAAACTCAAATTCAAGCTCAAATTTGACCTATTACCCTTAAAACGGATAATAAACGTTGGAACACATCTTATTTTGCAAGTTTAAGGAAAACACTATAACTATTCATTAACTTGAAAAAATTACAAGATAGAACTGGAACAGATACAAGGTAATGTTAAGGCTAGTATATATACTACTACAATACAAAAATAGATCCTGAACCCTAATTCTTGAACTTCCCAAAGTGCCCTGAGCATCAAATAAGCATATTCGGATTTTGAATCCTCATTCTAGGTCCTTCTATGGTATCATGTGATTGCTCATGTGTTGTAGCAGTCTTGAAATATGATATTGACCCTATAATTGATGTGTAGAACACGCCACATAATCCTGGTCATCCACATTCTGCCACCTCTTTGTCTTCACCCTCCAACGTGACATAGTAGTGACCAAAGTGGGACCATGAGCTTAGCTGGATGTAACGTGACACATGGGTGTGAAGGTTGATGTGTGATTTTCTTAATGGTCTTGGTAATTTGTTTTTACCCTTTGACTTGAGTAAAAATCGAGACTGGCAAGCTTTAGCGTTGATGGGGGCAGCAGGTGGTGGTTTGATTCTTTTTTGGGTATAATGTTATGTTTACCGCCAAGATTTATATTCATAAATTCGTTTTTAAAAATAAATTAGTATTAATCCTGGGTTAGTGGGGTGGGGTGACGTGGTGATGAGGTATTGGTGGAATGGGTTTTGAGGTTAGGCCGAAAACACCTTTAATCTTCCATGTTTTTGGCATATAAAGTCTTAAACAACATATCTCCAATTCCCTTTGTTATAAATTTGGCGTTGTTGTCAAAAATGGCACAATGCATTATCAAGCTTTCATCAAGGACCATTTGTGTAATAAAAGCAATCGTTAAGGGACATTAAGGTATAATCTTGAAACTTAAGGACCAAACTTGCAATTTTTGATATTTCCAAGGGTCAAAAGTGACAAGTGTTGGGAATAAAAATTAACTATATCACTATGCCGCTGAAAAGGGATTTCAACCGCTGACAAGATTAAACCAAGCGTACAGAATGTGCATTGACAAGAGATATTCAAGCGCTGACAAGAGAAGTCCCAACTACAACAGAATACTTAGTCAACACGTTTTGATATGTTAGGAAGATATGTATTGTATATTTTATTTTATATATTTATCTTGATATATCTTCCTAGAATAGTTGACAAGTTTTCTTATTGTGCAAGACTCCTTATGTTATAAAAGGAGGTCTTAGGGTTTAGGTTTAATATACGTTTTCCTATACTTTCATTGTATGCAAGTTTCATTAATCGAAGTGAAAGTTTGGTTTATATTGTGTTTAGCATAGTTCTTGATTCTAAGTGTTAATTCTGCATAACACTTAGATTGTTGTTAACACGAAGTTTCTCTACGTGTTATACTTGATTCAATCTCGATAACACAAAGCTAAATCGGTCTAAGTTCGGGATCAACAAGTGGTATCAGAGCTTGTTGAGGAACTTTGATCAAAAGAACCCTAAATCGCTGAAAACCCTAATTTCATCTAAGCATCATGTCCACCTCAGTTGTTTCACAATCTTCAAATCACAACCTCAAAATTCCAATACTTGATCCTGATAACTTTGAACTTTGGAAATTCAACTTTGAGCAATATTTTCAAGTTGATAACTATGTTATTTGGGAAGTTATTGAGTATGGCAATCAATTCAATAAGGAAGCAAAGATTCAAGCTGCTATTGAAATACGAAGAACAGCTGGATAGACTGGTGACGATCTCAATGCAAAGCCTGAAGAAGGAAGAGCTGTTTCAGCTGCAGAAGTAGCAGATAGAAGGAATGACATGAAAGCCTTAAGCACACTTAAACTTGATCTTGGTCCTAAGGAGCAACATAAATACAGGAAGCATGAGTCTGCTAAGGAACCTTGGGTAGCTCTTGAGTTCATCAATGGTGGTAATGAGGAAACCCTCAAACAAAGGAAGAAACAATTGATGATTGAGTATTCTGTCTTCAAAGCTCGCCCCAATGAGAAGCTAAGTGAGGTAAGAAGTTGTCTACAAGACATCACTAGCAAGTTGGCATTCATGGGAACAGAACTTGAAGAGCAAGATATCACATCTACCTTTCTTAGAGGTCTTGGTGATGCATATGAGATCCTTGCAAAATATATCATTGCTACCAAGGCTTATAGGAATGCCTCCTTTGATGATATCTATAATCAATTAAGGGCCATGGAACCTGAAGCCATTCTCAAACAAGGAGGAAGTTCAACATTTGGAAGTGTGGCTTTCATCTCTCACAATGACTCACAAACCATTGACAATGTTTCACATGTCAGCGGATTGGATGTTCATCCAGTCATTGGGTCAACATATGTCAGTGGCTCAACTTCAGTCGATGACACCTACAATGTTGGTTCCCTAAGTCTCAAACCAGCTGGTATTGACTTGGATACTGTATGTTCATATATTGCTACCTTTCCTAATGGCTCTCTAGTCACTTATGAGGATATTGAGCAAATCAGTGATGCTGATCTTGAAGAGATGGACAACAAGTGAAGTATGGCACTTGCTAGCATAAGGGCCAATAGATGGAACAAAAGATTTGGAAGAAGAATGACTTTCAATGGCAAGGAGACTGCTAGATTTGATAAATCTAAGGTTGAGTGCTATAACTGCCACATGATGGGATACTTCATGAGGGAATGCTGATCTCCACGTAGAACTGATGCTGGAAAGAACTCAAGCCAAATCATCAAGGTTGAAGATGCTGGATCAAAGGCTATGTTGGCCATGCATGGGATTGATGGACTTAGATAGGACTAGAGTTTCGTGAAGTGGAACGGAATCAAGCTTTGATAGCTAACAAGGAAGAAGAGCATGTGTAATATGCTCTCATGGCCAATTCTTCCTCTTCATCAGATAATGAGGTATATGATGATGACTTTTGTAGTAAGGGTTGTAGGTTAAACACAGAAAAACTTAATAAAGAAGTTTTAAAATATAAATCTGACGTGTTTGATGTAGAAATTAGACTAGCCAATTATAAAAGGGGATTTGCTGAATCTGATGGGATGGTTGAGGAGTATAAGAAAATGGAATTTGATCTAAAAGATCAAATTAATGTTTTAACCAGAGATATGAAAGTTAGTAATGGTGCTAGGGACTCTTTAATGAAATCTATAGCAGAATTAAAACTTAAGTTAGATGAAGTTATTAGGTCTAACTAAAACGTAGGGTTAAAAATTGAAAAGTTTGAAAAAGCTAGCTAAACCCTAGAAAAATGTGTTAGTGAGCAAAGACAACATGGGGACATGCCTGGGATTGGGATGAAAGAGTATGTTGCTATCCCACCACCTGCTGGAAACTTTTATGGTGTCCTTAAAAAGGATCTCTCTTGGACTGGCATACCTGAACTACAAGAGGAGGAATTTATTCCTCCACCACGTGTGCTCAGTTCAGTTGAGGAATATAGGAAAAAGGTGACTGACCTAGAACAATGGAAAGCAGCCATCCCTTTTCTATTTGTTAAGGGTGGATTTCTTAATGATGAACTTGTTGACACAAAACCCATTGTTGTGACCAATCCCACCACTGGTAAAACTATTAACCTTGGCTCAACCCCAAAAAGTAAACTAGTGTCAAGTATGCAGAAATGTATAGAAAACCTAGGTCACCTCAAAGCCAAGTGGGTATTAATGGGACAGGGTTTTATCAGTCCAAGCCTAAATTTGTGTCTAAGAAGTCTTGTTATACATGTGGGAGTTTCCCACATTTGGCCTATAACTGTGTCAGCGGACACAATTCACCCGCTGATAATAGGTCAACTATGGTCAAACCTAGACCTTTTGTCCAACCAAGTCCTCAGGACACTAGACCAGCTCCTTTCTTTTCTAGAGGGACTAATACTCATGGAAAAAGACCCTTTCAAAAGACAAACACTTGGTCTAACAGAAAATGGCTTCCTGTAGCAAACCCTAATTCACCCGCTGACAGGAACAATTTGTCCGCTGACAAGACTAAATCAGCTGGTGACAGATCTAGGTTTTGTATGAAAATGCCACAACTGGCTTTTGTCAGACCTTATGTTAGACCAAGAAATACGTATTTAAAACCTAAGGGACAAGGGTCTAAAGCTTCATCCAGTTTGACATGGAGACCTAAAAAAGACCCAAACCCCAATTCAGATGGAATGTCTATGACCTGCAACAGATTTAATTTTCTTGCAAAGGTCATCACTAAACCTATTGGGGTAAATTGGGTGTTTAGGGTACAAAGGGATGAACAGGGGGTTGTTACAAGGAATAAACTAATTCTTGTTCAACAACAAGATGAATCCAAGTCTGCACAGGCTTAGGTTCCCAAAGAAAACTAACTTGTTTTCTTCATGTGCAGGGTATTCACAAGCATGTCAATGATTTTGGATATTGGGACAGTAGATGCTCAAGGCACATGACGGGGAAGGAAGATTACCTTACTGATTTCACTCCTATTAAAGATGGTGATAAGGTGTATTTTTGTGGCAGTTATGGCAACATTTCTGGAAAAGGCACACTCATAACCAACAATTTAAGGTTTGAGGAAGTCTTCCTGGTAAAAGAACTTGATTACAATCTGTTTAGTGTGTCACAAGTATGTGACAACAAGAATAAGGTTCTTTTCACTGATACTGAGTGCTTAGTTTTAAGTAAAGACTTTGAGATTCCTGCTGACAAGTTTATAGAATTTAGAACACCTAGACATAAAGATGTTTATAATGTGAATATAAATGGCATTAAAATGAATAACAACTTGTCTTGTCTTTCTGCTAAGGCCTCAGTGGATGAAAGTAGATTATGGCACACAAGGTTAGGGCACATTAATTTCAAAAACATGAATAGACTTGTGAGACATGATCTTGTAAGAGGATTGCCTTTAAAAGCATTCCACAATGATCATAATTGTGTTGCATGCCTTAAAGGCAAGCATCATAAGGCCTCATTTAAGTCTAAGCTTGTTCATACCAGTTCAAAGCCACTTCACTTATTACACATGGACTTATTTGTCCCAACAAATATAGAAAGCCTTAATGGTAAATCCTATTGTTTTATAGTCACTGATGATTATTCTAGGTTTACTTGGACTTTCTTTTGGCCTTAAAGAGTGATACTACTAAGACCTTAATTAATTTCATTACATAGATTGAGAAGTAAACGGGTAATGAGGTTAAATTTCTTAGAAGTGACAATGGTGGTGAATTTAGAAACAGCCTTCTAGATACCTTTTGTGTCAATAAGGGAATCTCTAGGGAGTTTAGCATATCTATAACTCCACAGCATAATGGTGTAGCTGAAAGAAGAAAAGGAACTCTTATTAAGACAACTATAACTATGTTAGCAGATTCAAATCGACCCATTGCTTTTTGGGCTGAGGCTATGAACACTGCTTGCTATGTTCAGAATAGGGTCTTGGTTAATAAGTTTCATAATAAGACTTCCTATGAATTACTTTGGAATAGGAAGCCTAATATAGATTTCTTTAGGCCCTTTGGATGTCATGTAGTGATTTTGAATACTAGTGATAACCTAGGTAAGTTTCATTCTAAAGGTGATGAGGGAATTTTTATGGGATATTCCACAAATAGCAAGGGGTATAGGGTTTATAACAAGAAGTCTAAGATTCTAACAGAAAGCATTCATGTTGACTTCTTAGAAAATAAACCATGTGATCCTGAGTCTGGACCTAATTGGCTATTTGATTTAGAGCCATTATCAAGGTCCATGAATTATATACCTATGACTAATCCAATTGTCTTGGAAGCACCTACTGTTGACATTGCAGGTATACAAGTTGATAAAGAAGAAGGATCACATGCAGTTGAGCCAACTCCCATATTTGATTATGTCACCATACCATACCTATATGGACTGATGAGTTTATGCAAGCATCTGCTGCTGCTAGAAAGGAAGAAGAAAAGCAACAGGAGAAACCAGTTGATGAATCAATGCATGCATCTTCATCCGCTGACACAGACAAACCAGACGCTGACACATTAGATTCAGCCGTTGACAGTCTGTTTGGAAATTTATTCTCTACCTCCAACAGAAATATTTTTGAACACATTGAAGACCCCATACCCAATCAAGATGTCAGTGGCCCAGTTCCAGCCGCTGACAACATATATCCAACTTCAAGTGGGCATGGGAGTACCAATGAAGATGACATTGGCAATATGGAGTCCACTGTTCATGAAATCTCAGTATTTGGGGGAGGAATACTGTAAAACCCGCATGCTTTTACCATGAATAGTACCCTTACGATCGTACGTACATGATTAGAACTTTCCTTTTATAGCATGTTTACGTTTCACGAACAAGAATTACAAGTATTACGTACGTGTTATAACATGATAAGTATTTATTACTTATTAAGACACGATAATTATTTCAATAATAATTATAATCACGAACATACAAACATGAAATCATGAACGTAAATAATCACGAGCTTAGTATTACGTATTTATGTATTTTTATTACGATCATGAATAAATATAATAAGACACGAGCGATAGCTATTTAAATCACGTAAAACACGAACACGAGAACACACTAAATATTAGACACGGAAAAACATTCGGGTTACCCCTTGTGGGCCCCCTTACCCGCGGACAAGACAAGAAACAAGGGCCAAGCCCATGCAATTTTACTAAACAAGGAAAAGGGGAAAACTTAGTTTCATAATAACAAAAATTAGAAACCAAGAAAAACCCTAATCTCTCTTTCTCCTCTCCTTGGCCGCCGGGTAGAACACACACACAAGGTGTGTTTGGTTGATTTTTGGTGTTGATTCATTGCAAGGTTGTTAGTGTGTTCATCCTCCTTTGATTCACATAATCGGTAAACCCTAAACTTCTTTTCTTTTTATGATCTTGATTAGTTAATCACATGAAATCATGAATGTTTTAAAAACAAGTAAACACATGTTAATTAATCATGGGGGTAAAATTAATTAAGGGTTTAAGGGGTGTTTGTTTGTGGCCGATGCAAGAACAGAGCCCCAAGGGGGTCTCGGTGTGGTGGTTTTGTGTCTCGGCAGCATGAACCAAGGGAACCCCAACCTAGGTCGGGGTAAGTTTGTGCTCGGGTGGGTCTCGACTAAGAACAAAAACCACCACCGGCTTATGCCGGTGGCTAATTAAGGAAAGCAGGGGGAACCACATGCCGCGGCAGCAAGGGGAACCACCGGCTAGCCGATGGGAACTTTTGCTAGCCGGCGGCTAGGTTTTGACCAAGAGTGCGTTTGTGACCGGTTCATGGGTCCGGTTCACGGGGTTCAGAAATACGGTTCATGACATGCATAGATTAACACGGGTTCGGTTCATGGGTTGGTTTTACAAGGTTAATTATTTTTACAAGTTTATTTTTTTCAAGAATTAAATTAAATTAATTAAAACATGTACATGATTAATTTAATTTATACATGACTTAGGTTATTAATATTATTATTAATACATGAATTTTATCCTAAGTAATTATCATTTGATTAGGCTATATAATTAATTAATTATTAAAATCATGACTTATAATTAATTAATTTACATGACTTAGGTTATATTATTAATACATAATAATACATGTTTTAACCTAAGTATTTTTACCTTTATTTAATTAAATCATATTATATTTAATTAAATACTTTAAATTATAGTTGATTTAATTCACATGAAATAATTAATAAACTATACTATTTAAATACATGACTTAGAATATTAATCAGTAAACACTTAAGCTTATATAATCAGCTTAATAATCCAGCTTATATCTAATTATGGAAACTTTCTATTTTTAGAAACTTATTTAATTAAGGCAGTGAACCTATTTTTTGGAAACTTTCTATTTTTGGAAACTTTCTATTTTGGGAAACTTTCTATTTTTGGAAACTTTCTATTTTAGGAAACCTCCTATTTTTAGAAAGTTACTTATTATTACAAAACAAGTATAATAATACATGAAATACAAGAAATACTTAATCAAAATAGACATAATACATGATAAACACAGTATTAAGCTTTAATCAGTAAAACATGACATGAACATATAAAACAAGCTAAGACATGATATAAAACCAGTTACGTACTCAGTAATCAGATACTTATACACGTATGTATTTATGTAGCATTAGTTATACCGAAGTAGGACTCTCTTCCGTTCGTCTTCTTCGTTCACTGGACACAAGGTACGGATTCTTCGTCCTTTCAGTATGGACATTCTTCCTTATTAGGATTCCCCGTATGCAGCCAACTGTTTTCCCATTATATGTTTTATATGTTTTGATTGCTTATGTTTAATTAGATACCTAAAGCCATATACATGCATGACCAGTTTCACCTAGTTATGGAGGTACCATAACTATAACACTAGAGGCACCAGTGTTATGAATCCACCACGACGGAGTGATAGCTCGTGGCGTCCCTTCAGCTTTTGGCCATATTATTATTATCAGGTGGGGCGTATGGGTGCATCCTAATTTACATGTTTTCAGCAGATTATTCAGGTGAATGTGGTGTGTGCCTTGCATCCTTCACAGGGAGCTGATCCCTCCTACCCAAAACCAGTATATTAAATTAGAGGCAGCCCCTCTAATTTGCATGACGAGGTCACCCCTCCAAGTATTCATGCACGTGGATAATTCATGACCTATATTGGCTAATGGTAAATATGTTAAACAATTTTTACAAGATAAACATAAGGCTTTTCAAACTATAAAACCAGTTTTACTAAGATATAACGAGGTTATCCAGGACTTAGTCTTTTCCGTTGCTTCATGCTTATATGCTTATATTATTCATGCTTTACTTGTATATCCGTGCACTGAGCGTTATGCTCATCCGTTTTCCTTTTCATGTTCCCAAAACGGCAGGTACTCAGGGACGCTCGTAGACTTTAATCGTACGTGCATATGGATTGGAAGCTTCCTAGCCTTCTTTACTTTATGCATTTCTTTATACTTTGATACTCATTTCCATGGACATTGTTTAGTCCTTTCATTTACAGTACTTATGTTTTTGTGTGATGAGTTCTACTTTTGGGGTACCGATGTTTGATTCTGGTATTTCCTTTATGGTCATGTAATGTTTTATACATTTATCCTTGTATGGTTTGATGACACGCCATAATAACACGTGACATTCCATTTATCAAAATAGGGTGTTACAAATACTTACTAAGGTGGCCAAAGATCATCCTCCTTCCCAAATTATTGGTGATATTCAGACTCCTGTTCAAACAAGGAGAACTAAAAAGACTCAAGGTGGATTCATTGCTAATATTCACAAAAAGGAAGATACTCCTTTTGTTCGTTTGTTTGCCTGTTTTCTCTCTCAGTTAGAACCAAAGAAGATTTTTGATGCTCTCAAAGAAGAAAGTTGGGTTGAAGCAATGAGTTCGGGGGAAAGAGATGAGTTCGGGGAAGCAGAGAGACCTGATAAGAGGTAAACGTTCGTATTCAAACGGTGACCAATCCATATTCTTTCAGTATATGTCGATATTTCTTCTCTTTAAATTGTATCTTCCAGGCAGAAGACTGGGGACCGGTCTCAGCCGGCTACTCAGCAACAACCTAATCAGCCCAAGGGAAACGGTCAGACTCACGACCGTTCTGCTACGGATAGGCGTGGCGGTAATGATAATTACCGTAACAACGCTGAACACTCCAACAACAGCAGGTCCTTATACTTACGCATTTTCTTATGATTACATGTTATAATTCTGACACATTAGCAAATCTTCTACCAGGAATCATGGTAACGGGAGGGACCAGAACCAGAGAGGTTCACAGCCTAACCGTCCAGCTATCACTGGTATTCAATCTTACGATTATCCGCATTGTCCTTTGTACTTATTATCATGTCTCATGTATATTGTTTTTATCAGGCTCTCAGCCAGTCAGGACACCTGCTGGAGGATATACTCATCCTCTTTGCTCTACTTGCCACCGTAGGCACCCAAGGCCATGTTGCCGCGATAGTGACGCATGCTACAAGTGTGGTCTTCCTGGCGATCGCAAGAAGGATTGTCGCAGGGGCGAGATGGAGGGTACATCGGGACATGCTGATACCAAGCCGCCTCCTTCTAGTGGACGCGTTTACACGGCATCTCGTGATCAGGACAACAAGTCTACAGGTACCATCACTGGAATCTTGTATATGTATGGTCAAGTTGCATGTTTTCTGTTTGATACGGGTGCTACTCACTCGGTCATTTCTACTGCTTATGCTAAGAATGTTAGGATACTCCCCATGCCACTAGAGAATGTACTGAGTATTTCCACACCTTTGAGAGACTCTGTACTCATAACCCATGTGTACAAGAGCCTTCCCCTAGAGTTTGACGACAAGGTTCGTCCTGTTGACGCACTTCCGCTGGACATGAATGATTTTGACATGATTTTGGGCATGGATTGGCTATCCAAGCATCATGTTACCATAGACTGCCATTCATATCGAGTCATCTTCGGTGATGTTAATGCGCCAGAGTACATTCACAACGTGTTCGCACCCAGCAGGTCTGTAAAAATCATATCAACCCTGCAAGCACGTGCATTACTTTCACATGGTTGTGAGGGTTATCTAGCTACTGTTCATGACATGGATGCTAAATCCTCATCAATTCAGGATCAGCCGATAGTGTAAGAATTTCCATATGTATTTCTCGAAGAACTTCCGGGCATACCACCTGCACGTGAAGTATAATTTAATATCGAGCTCATCCCAGGAGCTGAGCTGATTTCCAAGGCTCCTTATCGCATGGCTCCCATAGAGTTGAAGGAGCTGAAAGATCAATTGCAAGAACTTCTAGAACGAGGCTTTATTCGACCGAGCGCATCTCCATGGGGCGCCCCGGTATTATTCGTTAAGAAGAAGGACGACAGTATGCGTCTTTGCATAGACTATCAAGAGCTCAACAAGATTACCATCAGGAATAGGTATCCACTACCACGTATAGATGATCTGTTTGACCAACTCCAAGGGGCCAAACATTTCTCCAAGATTGATCTTAGGTCGGGCTATCATCAGCTACGGGTTAAGGAGCAGGACATCGCCAAGACTGCTTTCCGTACACGCTATGGCCATTTCGAATTTGTAGTCATGCCATTTGGCCTTACCAATGCTCCAGCAGTGTTCATGGATTTGATGAACAGGATCTTCCATGAATTTCTGGACAAGTTCATCATTGTCTTCGTTGAAGAAATCCTGATTTTCTCTAAGTCCAAGGAGGAACACGAAGATCATCTTCGTACAGTACTACATATTCTTCGACAGAAGCAGTTGTATGCTATCAGCAGAAGGAATCACGATGGATCCAGCGAAGGTTGAGGCTATTACCAAGTGGCCAAGGCCGACATCAGCGACTGAAGTTCGCAGTTTCCTAGGCTTAGCTGGTTATTACCGTAGGTTCGTGGAGAAATTTTCCCGCTTAGCACTACCATTGACCAAACTGATGCAGAAAGGGGAGAAATTCATCTAGACTGAAGAACGAGAGAAGAGCTTTGAAGACCTAAAGCAGAAGTTAGTATCTGCACCGATTCTTACTCTCCCATCTGGTACAGGTGGATTTCAGATCTACAGTGATGCATCGGGGAAGGGACATGGCTGTGTTCTCATGCAACATGGGAAAGTGATCGCGTACGCTTCACGGCAGCTTAAGCCTTATGAGGAAAATTACCCTACGCATGACTTGGAACTTGCAGCAGTCGTGTTTGCATTGAAGATATGGAGTCACTACTTATATGGAGAATCATGTGACATTTTCACGGACCACAAGAGCTTGAAGTATATCTTCACTCTGCGTGAATTGAATATGAGACATAGGACATGGTTAGAGCTGTTGAAGGATTATGACATTAATCTGTAGTATCATCCCCGCAAGGCGAATGTAGTGGCAGATGCACTTAGTAGAAAGTCCGGAATGATAAACGACATTCAAATTGAGGAGGAAATCATAAGAGACTTGGAGCGACTAGACATAGAGATCATGGTACGTGGACAGCACGGTTACTGGGCTAATCTTAGAGTGGAACCCGAGTTACTCTCTAAGATCAAGGAAGCTCAGAAAGATGATGGAGAAATCTGGGCGATAATTCAGAATTTGGAGAAGCAGACATAATTTCGAGTAGATGTAGATGGTATCTTATGGCAGGGCACGAGACTTTTTGTTCCTGATGACCAAGAAATCCGGGAAGCATTGTTAGCGGAGGTTCATAGCTCCCCATTCTCTATTCATCCTGGTTCGACCAAGATGTACCATGACATCAAGCAGTACTTTTGGTGGAGTGGTATGAAACAGGATGTTGCTACTTACGTCTCCAAATGTCTTACCTGCCAGCAGGTTAAGATCGAGCTTCAGCGATCTGGCAGTCTTCTTCAACCGTTAGATATTCCAGAATGGAAGTGGGACAAAATCACCATGGATTTTGTTATTGGTCTTCCGCCGACGAAGAAGAAGCACGATGCAATTTGGGTTATCGTTGATCGACTTACCAAATCAGCTCATTTCTTACCAATCCGCAAGGAAGATTCGGTCAGTAAACTCGCCGATACTTATAAAAGGGAGATCATGAGACTTTACGGTGCTCCATCCAACATCGTCTCAGACAGAGATCCTCGTTTCACTTCGCGATTCTGGAGAAGTCTACAGAAAGCTTGGGGTACACAACTTAAGCTTAGCACGGCTTTTCATCCTCAAACAGACGGGTAGTCGGAGCGAATGATTCAGACATTGGAAGACATGTTGAGGTCTTGTGCGTTGGAATGGACGGGTGATTGGGACGATTATATCTGTTTGGTGGAGTTTGCATACAACAACAATTGGCATGCAAGTATCAAGTGTGCTCCTTTCGAGACGTTGTATGGCAGAAAGTGTCGCACCCTAATCTGCTGAGATCAAGTTGGTGAGCGAACACTTGAAGGACCAGAAATGATAGAGCTGACTAATGAGAAGGTCGCAGTAGCTAAGCAGAAACTACAAGAAGCACGATCACGTTAGAAGAGTTATGCAGACAAGCATCATAGGGACTTACATTTTAACGTAGGAGATCACGTTTTCCTTAAGGTTTCGTCGGCACATGGTGTTAGACGTTTTGGAATAAAAGGGAAGCTCAGTCCTCGATTCATCGGACCGTTTGATGTCATTGAACGAGTCGGTGAAGTATCTTACCGTTTAGCGTTACCTCCGCAGCTTTCTCATGTTCACGATGTTTTTCATGTGTCCTTACTCAGAGGGTACAAGTATCATGCCCTTCACATGGTTCAGTATCCACTGGAACAGATTCGTGAAGATCTCACTTTCATAGAAGAACCCGAACGAGTTCTTGACAAACAAGAACGAGTCATAAGAAGGAAGACGATTTCATTCCTCAAAATCCTTTGGAGGGATCATACCGAGCGGGAAGCCACTTGGGAAACAGAGGAGTCTACCCGGGATTCTTACCCTCATTTCATATTTTGAATTCGGGTATGTTCTTCTTTTCCACTTTACTTTACCTGTAATTCGGGGACGAATTATTCTTTTTAGGGGCGAAGAGTTGTAAAACCCGCATGCTTTTACCATGAATAGTACCCTTACGATCGTACGTACATGATTAGAACTTTCCTTTTATAGCATGTTTACGTTTCACGAACAAGAATTACAAAGTATTACGTACGTGATATAACACGATAAGTATTTATTACTTATTAAGACACGATAATTATTTCAATAATAATTATAATCACGAACATACGAACATGAAATAATGAATGTAAATAATCACGTGCTTAGTATTACGTATTTATGTATATTTATTACGATCATAAATAAATATAATAAGACACAAGCTATAGCTATTTAAATCACGTAAAACACGAACACGAGAACACACTAAATATTAGACACGAAAAATATTCGGGTTACCCCTTGTGGGCCCCCTTACCCGCGGACAAGACAAGAAACAAGGGCCAAACCCATGCAATTTTACTAAACAAGGAAAAGGGGAAAACTTAGTTTCATAATAACAAAAATTAGAAACCAAGAAAAACCCTAATCTCTCTTTCTCCTCTCCTTGGCCGCCGGGTAGAAAACACACACAAGGTGTGTTTGGTAGATTTTTGGTGTTGATTTATTGCAAGGTTGTTAGTGTGTTCATCCTCCTTTGATTCACGTAATCGGTAAACCCTAAACCTCTTTTCTATTTATGATCTTGATTAGTTAATCACATGAAATCATGAATGTTTTGAAAACAAGTAAACACATGTTAATTAATCATGGGGGTAAAATTAATAAAGGGTTTAAGGGGTGTTTATTTGTGGTCGATGCAAGAATCGAGCCCCAAGGGGGTCTCAGTGTGGTGGTTTTGTGTCTCGGCAGCAGGAACCAAGGGAACCCAGACCTAGGTCGGGGTATGTTTGTGCTCGGGTGGGTCTCAGATAAGAACAAAAACGACCACTAGCTTATGCCGGTGGCTAATTAAGGAAAGCAGGGGGAACCACATGCCGCAGCAGCAAGGGGAACCACCGGCTAGCCGGTGGGAACTTTTGCTAGCCGGCGACTAGGTTTTGACCAAGAGTGCGTTTGTGACCGGTTCATGGGTCCGGTTCACGGGGTTCACAAATACGGTTCATGATATGCTTAGATTAAACACGGGTTCGGTTCATGGGTTGTTTTTACAATGTTAATTATTTTTACAAGTTTATTTTTTTCAAGAATTAAATTAAATTAATTAAAACATGTACATAATAAATTTAATTTATACATGACTTAGGTTATTAATATTATTATTAATACCTGAATTTTAACCTAAGTAATTATCATTTGATTAGGCTATATAATGAATTAATTATTAAAATCATGACTTATAATTAATTAATTTACATGACTTAGGTTATATTATTAATAGATAATAATACATGTTTTAACCTAAGTATTTTTACCTTTATTTAATTAAATCATATATATTGAATTAAATACTTTAACCTATAGTTTATTTAATTCACATGAAATAATTAATAAACGATACTATTTAATTACATGACTTAGAATAATAATCAGTAAACACATTAAGCTTATATAATCAGCTTAATAATCCAGCTTATATCTAATTATGGAAACTTTCTATTTTTAGAAACTTATTTAATTAAGGCACTGAATCTATTTTTTGGAAACTTTCTATTTTTGGAAACTTTCTATTTTTGGAAACTTTCTATTTTAGGAAACCTACTATTTTTAGAAAGTTAATTATTATTACACAACAAGTGTAATAATACATAAAATACAAGAAATACTTAATCAGAATAGATAGAATACATGATAAGCACAGTATTAAGATTTAATTAGTAAAACATGACATGAACATATCAAACAAGCTAAGACATGATATAAAACCAGTTACGTACTCAGTAATCAGATACTTATACACGTATGTATTTATGTAGCATTGGTGATACCGAAGTAGGACTCTCTTCCGTTCGTCTTCTTCGTTTACTGGACACAAGGTAAGATTCTCCGTCCTTTCAGTATGGACATTCTTCCTTATTAGGATTCCCCGAATGCAGCCAACTATTTTCTCAGTATATATTTTATATGTTTTGATTGCTTATGTATAATTAGATACCTAAAGCCATATACATGCATGACCAGTTTCACCTAGTTATGGAGGTACCATAACCATAACACTAGAGGCACCAGTGTTATGATTCCCCCACGACAAAGTGATAGCTCGTGGCGTCCCTTCAGCTTTTGGCCATATTATTATTATCAGGTGGGGCGTATGGGTGCATCCTAGTTTACATGTTTTCAGCAGATTATTCAGTGTGAATGTGGTGTGTGCCTTGCATCCTTCACAAGGAGCTGATCCCTCCTACCCAAAACCAGTATATTAAATTAGAGGCAGCCCCTCTAATTTGCATGACTAGGTCACCCATCCAAGTATTCTTGCACGTGGATAATTCATGACCTATATTGGCTAATGGTAAATATGTTAAACAGTTTTTACAAGATAAACATAAGGCTTTTCAAACTATAAAACCAGTTTTACTAAGATATAACGAGGTTATCCAGGACTTAGTCTTTTCCGCTGTTTCAAGCTTATATGCTTATATTATTCACGCTTTACTTGTATATCCGTGCACTGAGCGTTATGCTCATCCATTTTCCTTTTCATGTTCCCAAAACGGCAGGTACTCTGGGACGCTCGTAGACTTTAATCGTACTTGCATATGGATTGGAAGCTTCCTAGTCTTCTTTACTTTATGCATTTCTTTATACTTTGATACTCATTTCCATGGACATTGCTTAGTCCTTTCATTTACAGTACTTATGTTTGTGTGTGATGAGTTCTACTTTTGGGGTACCGATGTTTGATTCTGGTATTTCCTTTATGGTCATGTAATGTTTTATACATTTATCCTTGTATGCTTTTATGACACGCCATAATCACACGTGACATTCCATTTATGAAAATGGGGTGTTACAAATACTTACTAAGGTGGCCAAAGATCATCCTCCTTCCCAAATTATTGGTGATATTCAGACTCCTGTTCAAACAAGGAGAACTAAAAAGACTCAAGGTGGATTCATTGCCAATATTCACAAGAAGGAAGATACTCCTTTTGTTCAAGAATGTTTGTTTGTCTGTTTTCTCTCTCAATTAGAACCAAAGAAGATTTTTGATGCTCTCAAAGAAGAAAGTTGGGTTGAAGCAATGCAGGATGGGCTTCATCAGTTTACTATTCAAGATGTTTGGGAGCTAGTAGATTGTCCAAGGTATGTTAGGCCTATTGGGACAAGATGGGTTCTAAGAAACAAGAAGGATGAGAGAGGCATTGTTGTTAGAAACAAGGCAAGATTGGTTGCTCAGGGATGTACTTAAGAAGAAGGTATTGATTATGAAGAGGTTTTTGCACCTGTTGCTAAGATTGAGGCAATAATGATTTTCATAGCCTATGCTTCCTGCATGGGTTTCAAAGTATACCAAATGGACCTGAAGAGTACATTTTTGTATGGCACAATCAAAGAAGAAGTCTATGTCATGAAGCCTAATGGTTTTGAAGATTCTGAGCATCCAGATAAAGTTTATAGAGTAAAGAAGGCAATGTATAGCCTTCATCAGGCCCCTAGAGCATGGTATGGAACACTTTCCACCTACGTGGTGGATAATAGCTTCAAGAGGGGTACCATAGACCAGACATGATTTACAAAGAAGGAAGGAAATGATTTTCTTCTTGTGTAGGTTTATGTAGATGACATCATCTTTGGTTCATCTAACCAAAGAATGAGTGATGAGTTCTCAAAACTTATGACAAAAAAGTTTAAGATGAGTGCTATGGGAGAGATGACCTTCTCTCTTGGTCTACAAGTTTAGCAAAAAGAGGATGGTATTTTCATCTCTCAAGATAAGTATGTGGCTGAGATTTTGAAGAAATTTGGTTTTTCACCACATGAAAAACAAGCTAGCAGTCCCATGGACAGGGAACACCCATGGGGAAATATTGGAGAAGGTAAAGAGGTTGATGTCAGGCACTATAGATCAATGATTGAATCATTGATGTATCTTACCGCTTCAAGAATTGACATCATGTTTGTAGTATGTGCATGCTCACGTCATCAAGTTACACCCAAGGAATGTCACCTTCATCCACTTAAAAGGATCTTTAGATAACTTAGATGCTTTCCCATATTGGGATTGTGTTATCCTAGAGAGTCTCCTTTGGAGCTTATTGGCTATTCAGATAGTGATTATAGAGGTGATAATCATGATAGAAAATCCACAACTAGTGGATGCCAATTTTTTGGAAGCAGGCTTATATCTTTGCAATGTAAGAAACAAACTGTGGTAGCCAATTCAACAACTGAGGCTGAGTATGTAGCAGCTGCTGCATGTTGTGGACAAGTGCTATGGATTCAAAATCAGCTTTTGGATTATGGGTACAATTTTATGCATACTAAGATTTTTGTAGATAATAACAGTACTCTACGCATTATTAAAAATCCTTTACATCATTCTAAAACTAAACACATAGAAATAAGACATCATTATATAAGGGATTGTTTTGAAAAAGGTTTAATACATCCAAATAGAGTGGACACAAAGATAATGTGGCTGATTTGTTAACTAAACCTTTTGATGTTGGGAGGTTCTAATAATTGGTAACAAGTATTGGAATGATCAATCCAAAAAATATGTGTTTTGAGAGTATTGTATAATATGTACAGGATATGCATTGTTGTGAAAGTATTGATTTTTCCACTATGTTTTCTAACGCTGACAAAGGCATTTTATCCGCTGACAGCCCATGTTAGTGTTTGTGGTTTTTGATCTAATCATGCAAGCATTATTGAGCATTGTGCAATAGGGTATAGAGTTGCTTATGGACTTCATATCTTGAAGAATTTTTATTTATGATGGTTGGAATGTTTACGTTCCTATCTTGAAATAAAAATTTATCATAATTATTTCATTGCAAATCTGTGTAAGTTTAAGGGGAGGTTTAGGAAACCTTTAGGTATTTGGGAACTAATAGAGTGCTCTTATCACAATTATAGATTGTGTCCACTGGTGAGTAAGAGTTAGGAATAATGAAAGCTTTTCTTTTTAAGAATTGTTGGAGTTTCTAAATCTTGAGGCACTGTAACATGCAAAGTTGATATACTATGCATGTTGCCAAGACTTTTTGGCCTAGATTGGGATTGGTCGGTTGGGAGACTTGTGGTAAATAAAAATGGGCTTACCTGGGAGTTACAAAGGGTTTATATGAGATTACGTAACTCTTAAGAACTTTGGTCAGCAAGGGACACATGAGGAAAATTATGTCTATCTTGCTTATGCAAGTCTGCATGATTGGACCGTGCTTGCCAAACTTCAGTCATTTTTAGAGTAAGAGTTATCTTCATTAGGGTAAACCTCTTTGTTAAGGTCTTTTTATTACTTTTTATTTTTGGCCGTTGACACATAGTCGTTCACCCGCTGACAAGCACATTTTCAAACGCTGACATGGCAAATTTACATGCTGACAAAATATAGTCGTTACCCGCTGACCCTAACATTTTGTCCGTTGAAGAACATTGGGTCCCACCTAGTTGTTAATTTTGCGATATTTTGGGCCGTAATTTTATGGGATTTGGTAAATACTTTAAATGATAAGAGACAAGTTATTTGTTTTCAAGATTTTCATCATTATATTTTGAATAACGTACCTATTATTTCAACTAATAGTGTCCTAGTTTCGACCCTATAAATTCAGCGCATACTATTTTAACCAGGGTAACTTGCTTGATTGTCTTATATTTTCTCCAAAACCTTCCAATGTCACTTTCATACTTTCTAACCTTTCACAAACAAGTTTTCATGGCTCCTTTATTCAAACCTGTTGGTGCTACTTTGGGCTTGAGGGATCAACAAAACATGATCACCTATCTTGAGGCTGATGACACACATCATCCTCAATACACTGGAATGATTAAGTATCTCTTGGCTTCTAACTTAAGGTACACTTTGACTCATGATCCACTCATTCCTATCACACACATCAAACAATTTTGGAACACCGCTAGTTCTTAAACAGTAGGTGGAGGTATTACATTGTCAGGGACTGTTCATGAGACACAATGGGTGGTCACGGAAGTGCTTATTCATCAATCCTTAAGGCTTGATGATGCTGATGGTGTGACTACCCTTCCTCAAGAATAGTTAGAAGAAGGACTTAGAGGCTTATGTTATGAATTTACCCCTGAGGGCAACATTAATAAATATTCAAAACAACAATTTCCCCCAGCCTGGAAGTTCTTGATACATGTCCTCTTACAGTGTCTTAGTCCTAAGTGTACCTCTTTTAATGTAATCAATCATTCTTTTGGTTGTATTCTTGTTTTTTGGCCACTGGGCAAAAATATAATTTTTCCCATATGAATTTTGAGGGCATGTTGAAAAACAAGGGTAACAAGATGACTCTTGCTTACCCAAGATTTTTACAAATGGATTTTGAGCACCAAGGCTATTGTAGTAGGGATCATGTCAGAAGGCTTAAATTTTTCTGTCCATGAATACTAGACCTTTCAGGCCTTTACCTTTGACACCTTCCATGTTGGCTGAACATTGACCCTTCAGCCGCTGACACTCGCGTTTCAGCCGCTGACACACCCATTTCACCCGCTGTCACCTCACCACCCTAAACACATGTTCACCAATCCACTTCCTCATCTGAACCTTTTGACTTTATACTGGAGAAAAGACAAAGGACTACTGGAGCCTTCTCTAGTGGTCCTAGCCATGAAGCTGAGAGGAGTTTGCCTGATGAATCTAGTTTGAGGAGTCAAATCCTCATTTTGGAGGAGGGCAGTCTACAACCATTATCTGTTTTAGAATTGACGGCTATCTGCATTGGATTACAAAAGTCCAATGTAGAAATTGTACAAAAAGTCACTGACCAGGGCCTTGAACTCAATCATTTGAGGGAGAGGATAGTTGTTTTGGAAGCTGCTGGCTCAAGAAGAAGGAGAGCTATGGTTTTATCCTCTAAAGATGATTCTTACAAAGGGGAGGATGAACCTACTGAGCAATTCAATTTGAGTGATAAGGGGTCCTAAGAAGGTTCGTATGGGACTAAGGAGATAGCTGAAGCATTGGCAGGTATGAAGGAACAAGCTACTCCCTTTTTGATCACTCCTATGGAGCAGTCGTTCACTGAGATGATGTTACAAGCTAGTAGATTATCAGCCACTAACAAATGCAATTTGAATGCTGACATGCCTAGTTCAGACGCTGACAGGATTCCAAGTGTGACTGATGTATCCCAACCACCACTCATGATTCAGGAGCCTTCCACTCAGGTACAATCTTCTAGTTTGCCCTCTATTGATCCTATGGATAAGGGTAAAGCTGTGTCGGTAGTAGCAGATGTTCCTAAAGATGCAGCCCAGACAAAGTTTGATGAAATACTTGCTCATCAATTGCAAGAGCAAGAAAAGAAGGGGCTTAAGAAAGGAAGTATTGAAGCACAGATTCTCTCATCAGAATCTGAAGATGATGAGAAGGATGAATCTGATGAAGAAGAAGAAGAAAGACCTAGAAAGATTGGAATATGGTGATGATGAGCCGGCTAAGGAAAAGCTCAAACAGATGAAATTGCGGGTTGATTTTGATATGCCTGAGGTAGTTGCCATGTATTTCAAATGGGAAGAGAAGGTTACATAAAATCCAGACATGACTTTGTTAGAAAAGATTTGGGGTTTGGAGATTCTGTTAAGTGTTAAAAGTGATTGTAAGATCATTTAGAAGCACAGAGAAAACAAGGTACTTTATGAGAGAAAAAAGGACAGAAGAGAGCTTTATTACATGCTTCTTAGGTGTCATCAAGCAGGATGGACTTATGCCAAATTGAAGAAGCTTTTTTTTGAACAACTGGAGTACTTTGCATTTCCTATTTGGGAACGTGTTTGTGAGGATAATATATTTAGGATGCCGTCTGAGGAAAGACAGGAGGAAATTGAGGAAGCTTTGAAGATTGAAAAGGCATCCATTGTACCAAAACCAAGGAAGAAGGGATTCAAGCTTCAATTTCCAATTCTTGATCACTTGAATCCAAATGAGGTTGTCTTGAAGAAGAACATGGTGCTTTCTCCTTTAGAGGCATCTGATATGACTATTGTTGTGCCTCTTGATTTTAAGAATCCAATCATTAAGTATGAGGAGGATTCTATTGGTTTTTGGGTGATTACCAAGGCTGGAGGAAAGGTACATACTTTTACTTCATTCATTTCTTTGTTTGCCAGCCTGGATAGAGAAGATGTAGAAAGTATTTGGAGTTTGCTGAAGGATAATTATGAGGCAGGTGGTCCTTCCTCCTTGAATGGAATAAAAATCTGGACAACATTTG
The DNA here is from genome assembly GCA_025667525.1 of Glebionis coronaria. NCBI lineage: Eukaryota > Viridiplantae > Streptophyta > Magnoliopsida > Asterales > Asteraceae > Glebionis > Glebionis coronaria. Next base: position 12,183,464 of record CM046876.1, read on the forward strand.
AAAGAATGTTTACCCATGATATTGAAGATCCAGTTTGGCTAAATCTGGATGATTTGAGTAGCTTGAAGTGGCATTTGTATTCAGCTGCTGGTGTGTTTCATTTGAGTACTACAAAGTTTGCAGAGTTCTTGTTGATAGATGCGAAGTATCCAATGTCACAAGAATTATTGAAGAAGTTGATCACTACCAGACTTGAAGTTGACTACACAAGTGATGTTAGCATGGACTTTATGAGATTCATATATTCTCAGATTCAGGAGTAGGTTTTTATTTGTAAGAATCCTCTTTGTATTTGGTTTTATTCAGAAACTTGAACATGAGTATAAGTATCAAGTTTAGGGGAGGATTGTTGGGAATAAAAATTAGCTATATCACTATGCCACTGACAAAGGGATTTCAACCGCTGACAAGAGTAAACCAAGCGCTGACAGAATGAGCACTGACAAGAGATATTCAAGCGCTGACAAGAGAAGTCCCAGCTACAACAGAATATTTAGTCAACACGTTTTGATATGTTAAGAAGATATGTATTGTATCTTGTATTTTCTATATTTATCTTGATATATCTTCCTAGAATAGTTGACAAGTTTGCTTATTGTACAAGACTCCTTATGTTATAAAAGGAGGTCTTAGGGTTTAGGTTTAATATACGTTTTCCTATACTTTCATTGTACGCAAGTTTCATTAATCGAAGTGAAAGTTTGGTTTATATTGTGTTTATTATAGTTCTTGATTCTAAGTGTTAATTCCGAATAACACTTAGATTGTTGTTAACACAAAGTTTCTCTACGTGTTATACTTGATTCAATCTCGATAACACAAAGCTAAATCGATAACCCAAAGTCGTGTTTTATGTCTTGTACTAAATACGTGACTCCAAGCTCATAGGTATGGAAATATGAGCAGACCTCGATCCCTTTGTCAAAATCCTCATCTTATTACGAGACACTAAGCACAATAATGTAACTCCTTCAAGTGATAGAAATGTATATGGCCTTGCTAGATATGACAAGTCTTCGTCACCAACAATGTAAGCACATACAAGTTATCTTCAAGATGGAATAGAGTCATCTTGAAATATGATAAAAACAAAAACTTGCGAAAATCTACTTCAAGCATCAAATTTACCATAAGAATTTTTTCCCTTAATCATATACGTCTTCTTATAATAATATCTGAGCCATAAATATCATAATGATATTCTGAATAATTCCAGAGATCCCATGTACCTGTGTGTATAACCTCCTCATTTTGTGCGCCAAAACTCAACCAAAATTCCAAACAACAACAAATCCTTCATCGTCCAATAACCTTCTTTATCCGAGATTTCATCAACATGTGTTGTCCAATATCTGACAACACTTGTCAGCGGATGAAAATGTATATCTCGGATGACACAACCTTCTATCAGCGGGTGAATTATGCTTTGTCAGCGGCTGAATTACAAGCTTCAGTGGCTAACTTCATTCTTTTGACAACGACTGATTATTGACGTGAACAAATATCCATAAGTCAAACCATTAATAATCCTTTCTCATCCCACGTCTCTTTTCTTCCTTAGCCAATAGCAATCCACATGATATCATAAAGCAAATACAAAGAAAAGTAGCGTCATACCCTCTATATATTCCACATGCGATCACTCTTTCTTTTGTCTATTGCATTAACCTTCACGTGACCACATTGCTTATTTTGTCACGTTACTTACTTTGGATATCATAAGTATCTACGTGATACAAACAACTCATGTACAGTAGTTCTTTCCCAATTGAATATACGGAACAGTGAATCATTGTGATGTATTGGCAAATCTCATACTTTTCTTAATTAGAACAGTGGTCCAACGAATCATATCTTTTGGTCACTTCTATCTCATTGTTGCTTTTTATGAATGGCAATAGAACCATGCTTGAAGAAAACGAGTACATAACATCGCCATGAGAATAGTATTAATACTATAATTGATTCAACAAAGAGAAACATAAATATGCTCCAAACCATATGATCTTTAAACTGCTGCTACTTCCTACTATCACAGATCTAGGGTTTGTGGAAAACCCTAAAATAACAAACAAAAGCCATGAACGAATCATTATCTTGCTGCAGTTCTAAATAGATCTTGGTATCTACAGACCTTGAAACCATCACGATTTGCTCCTTAGGACCATATATTTTCTTCGTACGATAATCTGGTTGCTGCTAACAACATAATCGTGAATCACAATAATGTCCAACCAAGAAACATACGAAAATCACAGCTGGTCCTTTTCGTTTGATCACATGTGAGGCAAAAGTACTTGTAACAATACAAACACCAAGATGCATACAGATCACAAATCAAAAACCTGCTGCAACCATCCTTCTTCTGTTTTGATCGAGATAGGGTTTTTACAAACCCTAGTTTTAATATTATAATAAAAACAGAAATCTTGAAACATCTCTCTGCTGTGAACTTCGACGCTGAATAACTTTTTCTCGAGGGCTCATCACAACAATCCCTCTGGTGAACATCTAGCCATATATGTGTAGAATACACATACCAAAATTCGTGGCGATCCAACGTTTCGAAAAATTTATGCTCTTCTTACTGCTGCTGCGCACACAAAACTGCCAGAAAACCCTAAAACGGATTTTCTTAATAACTAGACAACATGAAGACCTTGTTGATCCTAGCATCGAGAGCCACAAGGCCCTGATGCCAATTGATGAATCCTTAGTTTCACGGATTTTTAGGCTGCTAGGAACATGTATTACTTACTTGATTGAATCAAGGCGGAATAAAATAAAACATGTTTGAACAAGGTGTTTAAGAACAAGAACACAAGAACTTTTCCCAATGATTGCTTATTATATTAATAACAAACATCCACTAGGCATGTATATGTTGATCCCAAACTTAGATCGATTAAGCTTTGTGTATACGAGATTAGATCAAGTACTACACGTAGAGAAACCTTTGCTTATGAGTAAAGTAACAAAGTGTTATGCGGAATTAACACTTGATCTAAAACACAAAGATGTTAAACAAACTTTCACTTGTATTAGAATGATTCTTGTTGATTACAATGAAAGAGTTTAACTTGCGAATACTATGAAAACTGATATATGACTTTAACCTAAAAGACCTTCTTTTATAGAACAAGAAGTCTTGTACAATAAGCTACGAATCAACTATTCTAGGTAAAGATAATAATAGAAAATACAATGTTGTGCTTATCTTTACCATACATAAATAAAGAAACAAATAAACAAAAGATACGTATGAAGATATTCCATCAGTGTCAATCTTCAAGGCTGTCAGCGTTGACTTCTTCAATGTCAACGCTTGGTTGTCAGCGTCCAATGTCTTCTTATCAGCGTTGACATTCTTCCTATCAGCGTCTAGTGAACTGGCCCATATTTTATTCCCAACAATCCTCCCCTAAACTTGATATCCATTCCAATGATCAAGTTTCTGAATAAAAACTTAAGACTTAGGAGGAATCTTGCAAAAACTTCTTATGTTGGTGATAAACATATCTGATCAAGTCCTTGGCCACGTCACTAGTATAGTCAATCTCTAAGGGTGTCTCTAGCATCTTCTCCAACACTTCTTTGGACAAGAAATAGTCAGCATCCACAAGTAAATACTCTGAAAACTTTGTAGAGCTCATATGAAATACACCACAAGTATAATATAGCCTCCAATGAAGATTACTGAGATCTTCTTCAAGATCCTTCCATATGGCAGGATCTGCTTCTTTTGGACCACACAAAGTCATAAATGTGTTCCAAAGTCTTATTCCATTTGCTGAAGTAGGTGCTTCAGCAGTATACTTGGCTTCTATTAATCTCCATAGATGCACCAAGTCTTCCCTGTCTATGCTTGCAAATATAGAAATAACTGAAGTGAAAGTATGTACCTCCTTTCCAAATCTGCCAATCTTCCAAAATCCACACTCATCTTCATCAAAACTGATGATTGGATTTCTGTCATCTAGAGGTACTACATTTACCAAATCTGAAGCTTCCAATGGAGAAAGCTTGAGATGCTTCCTTATAACACCTTCAGTTGGAAAATACACATCCATGTCTTTAGGAAATTGGAAAGGATCTCCTTTCTTCACTGGTCTTTGAGCAATCCTCATTTCCTTTTGAATCTGCATTTCCTCAGCAAGCTCTTGTTTCCTTTCTTCTGAAAGAAACTTGTAGACATTCTGTTCTTGCACCTTCCTCCAAATAGGATGTGCCCTATACTCTAGCTCCTCAAAAGATAAGGCCAGCAACTTCTTTGATGTCCAATTAGGCTGATGACATCTAAGCAACTTATAGTACAACTGCCTTCTATCTCTTTTGAGCCAGGTCTTGACCTCTTGTGCATTAAACCTCATAATCACCTTTATGTCTTCTTGTACCCTAAGAAGAACTTCCAAACCCCAAATTTGATCTGATAAACTCATACCTGGATTGTCCATCACCTTGTCTTCCCAAGCATGGTACATTCTGGTGATTTCTGGTAGGTCCCAATCAATCTGATTCTTCAACTCACTCAACCTTTCCTTTGCAAGCTCATCCCCATATTCAAGCCTTTCTAGATCTTCAATAATTTGAATACTTGAATCTGAGCTATCACCTTCTTTATCATCACCACTTTCTTCCTCACTCTCAGAAACAACAAATGGTGATCTTCTACTCCTCTTCAAATCTCTTTCCACAAGTTGTGCAGCCAACTGTTCATCAAAAGCTATTTGTGCTGCATCTTTCTTTGGAACATCTTCTTCAACCAATTTGCCTTTACCTTTGTCTTTTGGATCAATAATTGGTAAAGTGGAAGAAGAAACCTGTGTGGACACATCTTTGATGATTGTTGATGGCTGGAATACATCAACACCACCTGCAACTTTGTCAGCGTTCAAGTTGCTCCTATCAGCGCCACGATTACCTTTGTCAAAACACAACAAAATAAGAAGACAAGGGCTAAAAAGTACAAGTTGCAAAAGAACAAGCCGTTGGAGTCTTTTTATTACTTTAGCTTTCTTTGTAAGCTATGTTTTCTAGTATATAAAGAAAACATAGGACGTAGGTTTTATACAATATCATTCATTCACAATGTAAACCTAAAGTGTGTGTCGCACTAGACGTGGGATTCAATGTATACACGTCTAGTGGATGTTTGTTATTAATATAATGAACATCCCAATTGTTTTAATTCGTGTTCTTTTGTGCCTAAACACCTTGTCATGATCATTGTTCTTTTCCGCTATGTTATCATATGAACGATGATCATCCTAGATATAATGGTTCATAACCATTGAGCCCAACGATTAATGGGATCATCAATTGGTATCAGAGCCTAAGGCTTGTGATATCTAGGTCCGACGAGGTGTTCGTGTATGGTGAAGAAGAAAAATTCGTATGGAGTTTTTCTGGACGTTTTTGTGTGCGCAGCAGTATTCAGAAGGTCATAACTTTTGATTGAACCGTTGGATCGTCACGAAATTTTAGATGTGTGTTCTACATACATAGATCTAAACATCCACCGGAGGGATTGTTGAGTTTTATCCCCAGGCAAAAGTTATTAAGCGTCGAAGTTGGCAGCAGAGGTGATTTTCAGATTTTTATATTCACATGAAATCATGATTTAGGGTTTCTGAAAACCCTAGATCATTGCATATAATGGAAGATCTGATGTTTTTTTGACGAATTGGAGGTGATAAAATTTTAGGGTTTCATCCAAAACCCTAGATCTAAGATTTGGTTTTAGGGTTTTATGAATAAACCCTAGAATCACTGTTGCTGATGTTAACGTGATGAAGACGTGAGTTGAATGGTTCTATTGCTATTACTTTTTGCATTACGTACATCAGAAAGGTTAAGAATGTTGTGTTCACATGATCCCTTCTATGTTTACATGAAGCTCTCGTTTCTTATTGTGATACACCATGCTGGCGTTCACACGGTAACAAGAAGAAATATTTGTGTTACTGATTGGAATCTGCTACATGCCAGTATATGGTTATTCACATGAGGACGAGTAAATATTTCGTTCCTCATTGGTCAGAATTAGTGTGTTCACACGGTTGAAAGTTTTCAATTGGTGAATACATGCGATTGAAGATAGCTACTTGTGTTCACACGGTTCATCAAGTCTTGATTGTGTTCACATGAAGCTTTGCTTCTTATTGGTTGAAGATTTTGCATTCACACGGTTATACCCTAATATTTGTTATCCAAGTATCGTCTACATGCTTGTTCATGGTATTACCGTAAGTCCTCATTCTCATTGGTGAAGGTTTATGTGTTCACACGGTTTGACAACTGTGATTGGTTAAAATTACACGGTTTACATAATAGCTTCTTTTGTGTTCACACGATTATAGCTTACGTTCACATGAACAAAGCATATCTTACTTGGGTTATTTGGATCAGTATTTGTTGATGAGAATTAAGATAACTTGTTATCATTATAGTATACTGGTCTCTTTATCCTTATACGCTGATAGGAGATGTGGCCATAGATGACGTCAGCAGACGAGGCACTGACAAGATATTTAGACGCTGACAGGTTATTAGGTTGGCGCTGACGTTTGTTATTTGGGCGCTGACAAGAAGGGTTTCGACGCTGACAAGGAATAAGTCAACACTGTTAGGTTGACAGTGTTGTCCGATATATGTACTTCAACGCTGACACGTATTGACAGAAGAGATATTGGACAATACATCTGTCAAAGATATTGGACAGAAGAGATATTGGACAACAAACTGATTGCTGCTGTTTGAGAAAACTGGTATGTTTTAAGCATACAAAAAGGAGGATTATACACACATGGAGGTACATGGAATCTCCGTCTTATTCAGAATATCAAGTTGATATTTATGGCTCGGATATTTTGAAAGGGATTAATGATTTTAATGCGAGTTAGCAACAATTCGTGAGGTAATTTATTGGATTTGATTATGTAATCGGGGTAGCCTTGTAAAAGAGTTATCCGTCTTGTCACTTTTACATATGATATGAAGATTAAGTTTCTTCATGAAGAAGTGTTAGCTTAAGGGGAAGAATTCTTATGGTAAGTTTTGATGATTGAAGAAGATTTTCGCAAGTTTGTGTTCTATCATATCTTAAAGTCGTGGCGTACCATTCACTGACTTTAAAGGTAACTTGTTCGTGCTTTACATGGATGGTGACGAAGACTTGTCATAAACACTTGAAGGAGTTACATTATCGTGCTCAGTGTCTCACAAAGGATGAGAATATTGACAAGGGATCGAGGTCTACTTATATTTTCTCATGGTATAAGTTCTTCATCACATGGATAAACAAGACATGGAACATAGGTTTGTGGTATTCTACTTCTGCATCAAGACTACTTTATTTATTTTTCTTCAGGATCATTACATAGAGCTACTTTTGGAGAATCTACAAGATTGCATACTTTCACATATTCCCTATTGATGTGTCAAAAAGGGGAAGAATATCTGCTATACTTAAGGGGAAGCTTCTTGGAGATCATGTACTACATACAAAGGATTCATGCTTAAGAGATGTGTTTTGACATCATCAACTAGGGGAAGATTGTTGGGTCGAATTATTGAGTTGATAAGTCAAAACACAACAAAATAAGAAGACAAGGGCTAAAAAGTACAAGTTGCAAAAGAACAAGCCGTTGGAGTCTTTTTATTACTTTAGCTTTCTTTGTAAATAGTGTCTGATCTATGGTGCCCCTCTTGAAACCATTTTCCACCAAGTAGGTGGACAATGTACCATACCATGCTCTTGGGGCTTGATGAAGTCCATACATTGCTTTCTTCACTCTATAAACCTTGTCTGGATTCTCAGGATCTTCAAAACCAGGAGGTTGCATGACATATACTTCCTCAACAATTGTCCCATAGAGGAAAGCACTCTTCACATCCATTTGATAAACAGTGAAGTTCATACAAGAGGCATAAGCTAGAAAAATTCTTATAGCTTCAATTCTTGCAACTGGTGCAAAAACTTCTTCATAATCAATTCCTTCCTCTTGTGTATAACCCTGAGCTACCAAACGTGCCTTGTTTCTGACCACAATTCCTATTTCATCTTTCTTGTTCCTTAGAACCCATCTTGTCCCAATTGGTCTCACAGATCTAGGACAATCAACCAGCTCCCAAACATCCTGTATAGCAAATTGGTGAAGCTCATCCTGCATTGCTTCCACCCAACTTGGTTCTTTGAGAGCATCAAAAATCTTCTTGGGTTCTTCCTGTGACAGAAAACAGGCAAACAAACATGCTTGTACAAGAGGGGTATCAACCTTCTTGTGTATATTGGCAATAAATCCACCAAGACCTTGATGAGATCTTCTTGTCTGAACTGGAGCCATAACATCACCAATGATTTGAGATGTGGGGTGATCCTTAGCTGTGGAAGTGAGAACTCCTCCTTCAAAAAGTCTGGTGTCCTCAATTTCACGCTCCATGTTGCCAATATCTTCTTCAGATTCTTCTTGATCAACAGAAATCTCTTCATGGACATTAGAAGGTCCACCCTGTTCAAAATGGGAAGAGAAAAGATGTGCAAAGGTGTCATCAAACTCTGAACCTTGCTTGTCAGCGTTTGGGCTAACAGTGCTTGAACTATTGTTGTCAGCGTCTGATCCATCAGCGTCTGAATTGCTCTTGTCAGTGCTTGATTTCCCTTTGTCAGCGCCTGAAGAAGTATGCATGTTTGTATTTGGTGGTATCTGAAAACCACCATTATCTTTTCTAGCAGCAGCAGCAGCAGCATAATACTCATCTGTCCATATAGGAAGTGTAACATATTCTTGTGTGGGAGATGATTCAACTGCTAGTGGTCCATCCTCCTTAGCAACCTGTATACCTGAAACATTACCAATTCTCTTTTCCAAAGCACTTGAAGTTACCTTCACAATGTCTGGATCAGTAACAGGCATATAATTTAAAGCTCTAGATAAGGGTTCTAAGTCAAACAACCAATTTGGACCACTCTCAGGATCACTAGGTTTACTCTCTAAAAACCTAACATGCACTTTTTCAAGTATACGTTTTTCCCTTTTAATGTAAACCCTATATCCTTTACTCTGCACTGAATAACCCATGAAGTAGCCTTCATCACCTTTAGAATCAAATTTACCTAGGGCCTCACTAGTCTCTAGAACAACTACATGACATCCAAAAGGCTTGAGGAAGCCAATATTGGGCTTCCTTCCCCAAAGTAATTCATAAGGTGTCTTATTATGTATCTTTCTTTGGAACATCTTCTTCAACCAATTTGCCTTTACCTTTGTCTTTTGGATCAATAATTGGTAAAGTGGAAGAAGAAACCTGTGTGGACACATCTTTGATGATTGTTGATGGCTGGAATACATCAACACCACCTGCAACTTTGTCAGCGTTCAAGTTGCTCCTATCAGCGCCACGATTACCTTTGTCAGCGTCCAAACCTGTATCAGCGCCCAATGTTTCTTTGAAAAATCCTTCCAAGTTCTTTGGTGTCACCTTGGATATATCAACAACTGGGTGCTTCTTCAAGTTGGTGAGTGCTTCAGCAACCTGCAAAGATTCACTAAATTGTGAACTCTTTTCTGAACTCTTCTCACTAGCTGTGTGAATCAGCTTATCCTCCTCATCCTCTTCATCCTCCCCTTTGGAAGATTCCTCCATGAGACTCCTGCTACTTGGATTCTCCAAAACAGTTACTCTTTCTCTCAAAACTTGGAGTTCACGTCCCTGTTTGTTGACAGTTTGTACAAGACTGACATTTTGCTTTTGCAAGCTAATGACAGCCGCCGTCAATTCAGTCATAGTCATAGGTTCCAATCTGCCCTCAGCTAGAATGGGGATTTGACCTCCCAAAATAGAATCATGGGGCATAGATGAGGTCTTAATGATGTTGGGACTGTCTTGACCAGCATCTAAGCCTGTGTCAATAGCCCCAGCCTCACCCATGTCACCAGCCACACTTGTGGAGGCGGTTCTCTCTGCTACAAGGCTAGGATCACTAGAGGAGAACACTCCAGTAACCCTTTGGCGTTTAGTCAACCTAGATTGTAATGGGGTGGAAGATGAAGTAGATTGTGTGGGTGTGGGTTGGTTAAGGGGTGTTTGGGATTGTTCAGGGATTGTATCAGTGTTGGGATTGGCTATGTCAGCGCCCACATTGTGAATGTCAGCGCTGGGTTGGTCAATGTCCATGTGGTCTGGGGAAGGTAATGGTTCATCAATAGGCTCAAGTTGAGGTTCAGGTTCTGGTTGTGGTTTTGGTTGTGGTTGTGCAGCCTGAATTACTTCAAGCATGGGTTGGGTAAGAGGTATGGGGTCGTTTGTGGAGCTCATTTTAGCAAAAATGGTTTTCTGTTGTTTAGGGATCTCATAAAAAGTGTCATGATCCCTAGAACAATATTCTTGTAAATCAAATACCATTTGCAAAAATCTAGGGTAAGCCAAAGTCATTTTACTTCCCTTGTTTTTACACATCCCTTCAAAAATCATTTTTGAAAAATTATACTTAAGCCCACGTGTTATACAAACCAAAGCACTTGCAATTGACCTGTTTATTTCATTAAAAGAAGTACATTTGGGACTTAAGCATTGTAAAAGGACATGTATCAAATATTTCCAGTCAGAGGGAAATTCCTGCTTATGATATTTATTCAAAGTGACATCAGCAGGAATAGGATAACCCAATTCCCTAAGACCTTGTTCTATTGTTGCAATGGCAAGGGAAGTCACACCATCAGCGTCATCAAGACGCAAAGCTTGGCGAACCAAAGCTTCAGTGACCACCCATGTTCTTCCATGAACAGTAGATGTTAATGTGGTCACTCCATTAGTTGTTGTGGAACTTACATTGTTCCAAAACTGTCTAATGTGTGCGACAGGGACTAATGGTGTATGAGAAAGTGCATACCTCAATGAAGATGCATTTAAAAATGCCACCATTTGTGAATACTGAGGAAACAAATCATCATCAGCAGTCAAGTAAGCTACCATATTGTGTTGGCTCTTGAACTCCAATGTTAAATTCTTTGAGTTAAATTTGGGTGCCATGTTCGAAAGCTGTTTAGGTTATGTGAGATGGGAACAATCTAGGAGAAAAATGTTAGACAAGAAAATATGAATACCCAGAATAAAAAGATTAGCCAAATTTATAGGAGAGATGCATGATTTTGATTGGTCAAAAATGAGGCAGTTATATTCAAAGAATAATGATGAAAATATTGAATCAAATATAACTTATCTCATGCATTAATTAAAAGTAACTTCTCCCCAAAATTACGGCCAAATATTAGTCAAAAATAACAACTGGGTAGGGCCCACTAGGTGTCAACGGTCAAAAATAGCCCATCAGCGCCCAACGGCTATATTTTCTTGTCAGCGTTTGCCTAAAGCCTTGTCAGCGTCACGATTGGACGTAACAGCGTTTGGAGAAAAACTTGTCAGCGTCTAAAAATAAAAAAAATATTTAAAAAGAAAAAGACCTTAACAAAGTAATTTATCCTAAGGGAAATATCTTACAAGTTGATAATAATTACTGGGCGGCAAGCACTGTCCATTTATGCACACTTGCATAAGCAAGATAGACACAAATGTCCTCTAGAGTCCCTTGCTAACCAAAATACTTACCAACAAAGTTATTTCATAAAATTCTTTGTAACTCCCAGGTAAACCCATAACCAAAGTATTCCCAAGTCTCCCATCAGACCACAACCAATTCTAGGCCAAAGATGTCTTGGCAGCATGCATAGTTTATCAACTTTGCATGCTACAGTGCCTCATGGTTTAGTAAAACTAACCCATACTCACCTGTGGACACAATCTAGAATTGTGATAAGAGTATTATAAGAATACCCAAGAGTCCTAAAGGTTCCTTAAACCTCCCCTTAAACTATGATACATGAGTTCTCAAAATATATATATGAACATTAAAAATTTATGTCAAGATAGGAATATAAATATTCCAACCATCATCCATAAACAAAACATGTCCAAATAGCTCTTCAAAGATCCATAAGCAACTCTGTATCCAATGGCAGAAAGCTACCACCTACCTACACATTTAGATGAAAACCACAAAACTAACATTTGTTGCTGACAGCGCCCTGACAACACTTGTCAGCGTTGAAAGGACTCTTGTCAGCGTTAGACAATAATATCTCCAACAACGGCAAAATAACACTTGACAGCGTTACATTTACCTTTGTCAGTGTTAGAAAAATAAAGTGGAAATGTGTTGTTGACCAATGCCCTATTCTGAACATAACAAGCTGTGTTAACAGCTTCAGCCCAAAAGGCTATAGGAAAGTGGGCATTAGCCAACATGGTTCTGGCTGCTTCAATAAGGGTTCTATTCTTCCTTTCAGCAACCCCATTTTGCTGTGGGGTTCTAGCTATGCTAAACTGCCTAGTAATCCCTTTCTTGGCACAAAAATCATCTAACAACTGATTTCTAAACTCACCCCCATTGTCACTTCTAATAATTTTGACCTCATTACCATTCTTCTTTTCAATTTGGGTAATGAAATTAATCAAACTTTGGGCAGTTTCACTTTTCTTGGCTAAAAAGAAAGTCCATGTAAACCTGGAATAATCATCAGTGATAACAAAACAGTATGATTTTCCCTTCAAACTTTCTATATTAGATGGACCAAAGAGGTCCATATGCAATAAGTGAAGAGGTTTAGAACTAGAGTGCACCTGTTTAGACCTGAATGAGACCTTGTGCTGCTTGCCCTTAAGACATGCAACACAAGAGTGGTCATTGTGGAAAGCCTTTTCAGGCAAACCATCAACTAAACCAAGCCTCACAAGTCTATTGATATTCTTAAAGTTTATGTGCCCTAGTCTCCTGTGCCAAAGATTACTTTCATCTACTGAGGCTTTAGCATACAGACATGACATTTTATTATTTATCTTAATTCCATTAAGATTCACATTATATATGTCTTTATGCCTTGGTGTTCTAAAATCTATGTATTTTTCTTCAGGGAGCTTATAATCTTTGCTTAACACCAAGCACTCAGTATCTGTGAAAAGAACCTTATTTTTGTTATCACACACCTGTGATACACTAAACAAATTATAATCCAGTTCTTTTACCAAGAAGACATTCTCAAACCGTAGATTGTTGGTGACAAGGGTTCCTTTTCCAGTGATGGTGCCGTAGCCCCCTCCAAAATATACCTTATCACCATCTTGAATAGGAGAGAAATTGGTCAGATAGTCTTCTTTTCCTGTCATGTGCCTTGAGCATCCACTATCCCAGTATCCATAATCATTGATCTTCTTCTGAATGCCCTGCACATAAAGAAAACACATTAGTTTTCTTTGGGAACCCAAGCCGTGGAAGACTTGGATTCATTTGGTTGTTCAACAAGAACAGACTTGGTTCTCATAACAACCCCATTTTCATCCCTGTTTGAATGAAATTCCCAGTTAACCCCAATTGGTGTTGACAATGCCTTTGAAATATAATGAAACCTGTTGCATGTCATAGAAATACCAGTAGAATTAGGGTTTTGGTCTTGTTTTGGTCTCCATGTTAAGCTAGTAGAAGCTTTAGACCTATTTCCCTGTGGTTGCAAATACCTAGGTTTAGCAGTGTGTCTGTCAGCGCTGAAATTTCTCTTGTCAGCGCCCCGATTGCTCTTATCAGCGTTGAACCTAGGGTTTGCTACAGGAACCCATTACCTATTTGACCAAGTGTTTGACTTTTGAAAAGGTCTTAGGCCTTGTGTGTTAGCCCCTCTAGAAAAGAATGGTGCCGGTCTAACAACTTGTGAACTTTTGTTCACAAAGGTATTGGGTCTGTCAGTGTTTGACCTATGTTGACTTTTGTCAGCGCTGAAATGGTTCCTATCAGCGTTGACATTGGAAGCATTGACACATTTATATGCCAAATGTGAGAAGCTACCACATGTGTAACAAGCTTTTCTAGACATAGTCTTAGGTCTAGAAGCAAAGAAGCCTGTTCCAGGGTTACTAACTTGGCTTTTTGGTGACCTAGTATTCCTATACATCTCTGCATATTTAACACTAGGTTTTCTAACAGTTTGTGGGCCAAGGTCAACAGCTTTGCCAGTGGTAGGGTGTGTGATCTTAATAGGTTTAGGATCAAGGGACTCATCAATTGGTATCATGTTTGGTGTGGGCTCATTTGGACTTTCACACAACAACCCTCCCTTAACAAACAAGGTGTGGTTAGCTTTCTTCCACTCATCAAGGTCAGTCAGTTTTTGTTTGTATTCCTCAACTGGGGAAATCACTCTAGGTGGAGGAATGAATTCCTCCTCTTGACATTCTGGCAAGCCAGTCCAAGATAAGTCCTTTGATTGGACACCATAGAAATCCCCAACTGGTGGTGGAACAACAGTATAATTATGCATCCCAATCCCACTCATATCTTTAGAGTCTCTTTGTTTGCTAACACACTCTCCTAGGGATTGTGTGGCCTTATCAAATCTCTGGATTTTAAGACTCACATTATCTTTATTTTTGTTAGCCTCTTCTAACTGAGCTATCAAATCAAGATTAACCCTATTTACTATATCTTGAACATCTTTACTCTGAAATAACTCATGTTTTAAGATGTTTATTTGATCCTTTAAATCAAACTCCATTTTCTTATACTCAGCTACTGTCTTTTCTGTTTGGGTAAGAGCAATTTGATAATTAGATACTTTGCATCTTTCAGTACTTGCCTCATCTAATAATTTAACTATCTCTTGTTTTAATTTTTCAGTATTTAAACGACAACCCTTAGAACAGAAAGCATCATCATATACCTCAGAATCTGATGAAGAGGAGGAGTGTGCCATGAGAGCATATTCAGCATGCTCTTCTTTAACTTCAGCAACCAAAGCTCTGTCCTCTTCCTCATTCTTAGCCATCCAGCTCCAATCCCATTCTCCAACTCCATCAATTTGTTGAACAGCAACCATGGCCTTGGGATCTGGGCTCTTAATCATTTGGCTTGAAGGCTTCCCAGCATCAGATCTTCTTGGAGATCTACATTCCCTCATAAAGTGCCCCATCCTATGACAGTTGTAGCACTCAACCTTGGACTTGTCAAATCCAGCAACATCCTTAGCATTAAAAGTCATCTTCTTCTTGAACCTTTTATTAAACCTGTTTGCTCTTAAACTCACAAGAGCCATAGTCCACTTGATGTCCATCTCTTCCAATTGTTCATCACTTATCTGCTCAAGATCTTCATATGTAATCCTTGAATCACTGGGCAAAGAAGCAATGAATGCACACACAGTATCTAGATCAAAACCAGCAGGCTTAATTCTATCAGCGCCATGATTGTGTGTGTCAGCGCTTGAGTACAAAGCGTTGACAGGATATGATCCAGCGCTGACAGATTGACATCCAGCGCTGACACCTTGAGATCCAGTTGCTGAATGTCCATAGAAGTTCATGGAATCAAATTGGCCTTCACTTTGTGAGAAGAAGGCCATGTTGCTGCTGGAAGATTTATTATCACTTTCCAATTTCCATTCATTCTCCAACAGTCTTAGTTTGTTGAAGATGTCATCAAACCTGGAAGTCTTGTGGGTGTTATTGACAAGAATAGATCTTGTCTCAATCTTCCATACATCACCAAGGCTTTTGAGAAAAGTAGCATTCAATTCAGGGTCATCAATCTGTTTTCCCATGAAGGAAAGTTGACTTGTGATGTCAAGAAGTCTACTTCTCACACTGCTGAGATTCTCATTAGGTTGAGCTTTAAAGACAGCATACTCATGCAATAGTTGCTTCTTCTTTTCTTCTTTTGTGTCAGCATTGCCACCATGTGCTACTTCAAGAGCTTCCCAAAGCTCTTTTGCAGACTCAAAGCGTTTGTACTTGTGCTGATTCTCATGACCTAGGGCATGTTTCAAGATGTTCAAGATTTTCATGTCCACCCTCTTCTTGGCTATGTCTTCAACAGCTACAGCTCTCCCATCTTCAGGCTTTTCCACCTTATCAGATTCAGGACAATTAGGAACAGCTGTCCTTGTGGCAATTGCAGCAGTAATCTTTGCTGCTTTATCGAATGTGTTCCCATATTCGATAATCTCCCAAAGAGTGTAGTCATGAATAGCTATATATTGCTCAAAATTGGACTTCCAAAGCTCAAAGTTCCTGGCATCAAACATGGGAATTTTGATACTAGGGTTTGAGAAGTTGTTTTGTAGCAAAGAAGGAGGTTGATTTGTGCCAGACATGATGTTTTTAGGGTTTTGAGAATTTTAGGGTTTTTAGGGTTTTTGGTGTTTTAGGGTTCTTGCGTTACTTAAAGATCAAAAGTTTCTCAACAAGCTCTGATACCACTTGTTGATCCCAAACTTAGATCGATTAAGCTTTGTGTATACGAGATTAGATCAAGTACTACACGTAGAGAAACCTTTGCTTATGAGTAAAGTAACAAAGTGTTATGCGGAATTAACACTTGATCTAAAACACAAAGATGTTAAACAAACTTTCACTTGTATTAGAATGATTCTTGTTGATTACAATGAAAGAGTTTAACTTGCGAATACTATGAAAACTGATATATGACTTTAACCTAAAAGACCTTCTTTTATAGAACAAGAAGTCTTGTACAATAAGCTACGAATCAACTATTCTAGGTAAAGATAATAATAGAAAATACAATGTTGTGCTTATCTTTACCATACATAAATAAAGAAACAAATAAACAAAAGATACGTATGAAGATATTCCATCAGTGTCAATCTTCAAGGCTGTCAGCGTTGACTTCTTCAATGTCAACGCTTGGCTGTCAGCGTCCAATGTCTTCTTATCAGCGTTGACATTCTTCCTATCAGCGTCTAGTGAACTGGCCCATATTTTATTCCCAACAGTATACATTTAATCCTGTTGGTAATAAAATGTTGCCAGTACACTTGGACGCTGACAAGAGCAATCGGGACGTTGATAAGAAGAAAACAAGCGTTGACAGAACAAGCGTTGACAGGAAGATGTCAAGCGTTGATAGGATGAAATCAAGCACTGATAGAAGACTTAGTCTACACGTATTATGTTTCTAGTTTGTTTCTAGTAAAGATATGATCAACAATGTATTTTCTATGTTTATCTTTACCTAAAATAGCTGATACATAGACTCTTGTACAAGGCTTCTTATTCTATAAAAGGAGACCTTTAGGTTTATGTTTGATATACATTTTAACACTTTCATTGTACGCAAGTTTGTTTTTATCAATCAAGTGAAAGTTTGGTTTACATTGTTTGTGTGTTCTTGTTTAAGTATTAATTCCGCATAATACTTAAATTGTTTTATACACAACAAAGTTTCTCTAAGTGTTTACCTTGATTTAATCTCGTTTACACAAGCTAAATCGATCTAAGTTTGGGATCAAGAAGTGGTATCAGAGCTTGTTGAGAAACTTTGATTTGAAGAACGAAATCCAATATCGTCAGGTGAACCAGGCTAAGGAAGAAGGTGAAGAAGAATCTGATGATGTTTTTAGTTAAGGCCACGTCTACTTCAAGTTCCACAAGTTCCAATTCTTCTTCATGTTCTGATAATGAGGTATGCGATGACTCTTCTTGTAGGTTAAATACTGAAAGACTTAATAAAGAAGTTATAAAATTGAAATCAGATGTTTTAGACGTAAATGCTAGACTTTCAAATTATCAAGTGGCACTTATTCAAACTGAAAAGACTGTGTCTGAGTATAAGAAAATGGAGTTTGACCTAAAAGATCAAATCAATATTTTAACTCATGATTTGAATGCTAGTATTGAGGTTAGAAACATCATGGAGAGAGCCTATGGTGTTTTTCAAGCTAAGTTAGATGAGGCCATTAAAGATAAAGAGAATGTAGGGCTTAAGATTCAAAAGTTTGATAAAGCGAGCCAAACCCTAGAAAAGTGTGTCAGTGAACAAAGAGACTCTAGGGATATGTCTGGGATTGGGTTGAAAGAATATGTCGCCGTTCCACCACCTGCTGGGAACTTCTATGGTGTCCGTAGAAAGGATCTCTCTTGGACTGGTATTCTAGAACTCCAAGAAGAGGAATTTATTCCTCCACCTAGAGTTCTTTCTCCAGTTGAGGAATATCAACAAAAGGTTATTGACCTAGAAGAGTGGAAGAAGGCCAACCCCACTTTGTTTGTTAAGGGTGGGATGCTTAGTGAGAGTCCATTTATGCCTACACCCATTGAGAGTCTAGTAGTATCTACACCTATCACTGTGACCAATCCCATTACTAGAAAAGCTGTTAATCTTGGCTCCCCAATTAAGAAACAACTTAGTGTTAAATACGCTGAAATGTATAGGAAACCTAGGTCAATCAAAATCCAAGCAAGTGTTAATGGGACAGGGTTTTACCAGTCTAAGCCTAAGTTTGTGTCTAAAAAGGCTTGTTATACATGTGGGAGCTTTTCTCATTTGGCCTATAATTGTGTCAGTAGATACAATTCATTCGCTGACACTAGGTCATCCAATGTCAACCATAGACCTTTTGTCCACACTAGACCACAGGCTACTAGACCAGCTCCTTTCTTCTCTAAGGCAACTAACACCCATGGACAAAGGCCCTTTCAAAAGACCAACACTTGGTCAAACAGGCAGTATGTTCCTATACCAAACTCTAATCTGAGCGCTGATAAGAACAAATTCAGCGCTGACAAGAACAAATTCAGCGCTGACAAGAAAAAATTCAGCGCTGAAAGGAACAAGTTCAACGCTGACAAGAACAAATGCAACGCTGACAGCTCCATGTTTGGTATGAGACCTCATGTTAGACCATTTAAACAAAGATACTTGGTTAATAAGGGTCAAGGGTCTAAGGCATCATCCCATATAACTTGGAAACCTAAACAAGAGCAAAAATCAAATTTTAATGGTATTTCAATGACTTGCAATAGATTTAAATATCTTGAGAAGGTCATTACTAGACTCATTGGAACAAATTGGGTGATTAGGTCCCAAAGGGATGAACAGGGATTTGTGGTAAAGAATAAGACCTTTCTAGTTAAACAACTAGATAGATCCAAGTCTGACAAGGCTTGGATCTCCAAAGAAAACTAATTTGTTTTCTTTCTGAGCAGCCTATCCAAAAGCAGGTTAATGATCAAGGATATTGGGATAGTGGATGCTCAAGGAACATGCATTGTTGGTATTTCCACTGATATTATTTTTATCCACTGACATGTTATCTCTACCCATTATCATGGGAAAGGTAGTCTCTGTTGGTGTGTTTTTGTGGTTTTTGTCTAACTATGCAGGAATGTGGAGCTACATTTGGATGGATACAAAATGGAAACTTTTATTTATGATGGTTGGAGTGTTTACATTCCTATCTTGAGATAAAATTTTGCTTCTTCACATATAATGATTTGTATGCTTCTGTTAAGGGGAGGTAAACCTCTAGGTTTTTGGGTACTCTTAGAGCACTCTTGCACAATTCTAGATTGTGTCCACTAGTGAGTATGATTTAGTTTTCTAATTCGTGAGGCACTGTAGCATGCAAAGTTGATATACTATGCATGCTGCCAAGACATTTGACCTAGATTTGGGTTTGGTCGGTTGGGAGACTTTGGGTATATGTTTGGGTTACTTGGGGAGTTGCAAAGGTTTTATATGAGTTAACTTTCTCTTTGGGGCATTTGTGAACAAAGGACTCTAGAGTTCATGTGTGTCTATCATGGTTTTGCATGAGTGTATGCATGAACAGTGTTTGTCACTCTTGCTTATTAGAGACTAGTTAATTTCCTTAGGATTATTACCTTTGTTTATGTTCTAACTAAAGTTTTCCATTCACAAGTCCATTTTATGCTATGAAATCTTAGCTGGTGTCATTTATAAACTTATTTATAGTCCCAAAATGATTCATCACCCTTTCATTTTTCAAATTTTTGGATATCTAGAAGCCTAATGATCATTGAGATGTTTTTCCTAGTGATTGACATCTAGTAGCAGCAGAGATCACTTTCACAAGGGTGTATAGTGTTCTGGAGATGGCTGAGACTATTGGCACTAGCTTTAATGCAGGTCAAGTCAGTCTTATCATCAGTAAGTCCATCCTCATGTCCTATGAATCAACATTGAGGATTCATTTCCCGAATGTGGATGAGGACAGTATGAAACCTTTGACATTAATGGAATTGATGAAAATCTGTATTAGCTTGTAAAAGCATAATACAGAAATGGTACAAATTTTCAAGGATCACTGTTTTGAACTGATAGACTTGTTGTTTTGGAAGCTGATGCAAGGAGGACGTTCTTGGTTCCGTCCTTGTATAGTGGTCTTGGAGAGGAGTCTTAAAAAGGGGAGGAGAAATCGAATTTGAGTGACAAAAGTAATAAAGAAAGCTCCAAAGACTCTACAGGTGCTGAATATGATTAAGACCAAGTGAAGGATGACTATACAAGTGATTTGAGTGATTGACTTTTTGAGATTTATTATTACTCAAATTCAGGGATAAGATTTGTAAGAATCCTCCTAGTTCTTAGTTTTTATTCAGAAAATTGATTGCTAGAGTAGATATCAAGTTTAGGGGAGGATTAATGAAGAGATTTTGCTAGGTTCAATTGTTGTTCTCGGTATCTCTTCGAATTGATTTCCGGTTCAAAGTACGACTCTATTGTTTTTGGCGAAACAAATATTTTGGGTGTTTTTAAAATAAAAGTGCAAAACTTAAAAGTAAAAGGCAAGTAATTTAAATCTATGTCTAATTTAAAATAAAGTGAAAGTATTTAAAAGCGAGACGAAAATTAAAAGGCACTAAAGTAAATAACGCAAACTTAAATCTAACTAAGGCAAACTTAAAACACAGGTAAACTTAAAACTAAGGCAAGACTAAAATAGATCTAAAGCAAGTAAACTTAAAGTGCGACTAAGGAAAAAGGCGGGAAAAATAAAGCTTGGAAATTAAAAGCAGACAATTAAAAACAGAAACTAGAAGAACCTGAAAATTAGCTCATCCAGAATATTACCCTCATTCGGAATAAACACTCATCCGGAATGTCACCTTCGTTCGGAATGTTTTTCTTCACTCGGAATATTCACCAAATACCTTGATCCGGAATAAATGGCTTATCCGGAATATGTCACTTATCCGGAATAACTTCTTTATTCGAAATGTTGGTCTTGATTCGGAATGTTGCTGTTGATCCGAAATAATCTCTTGATCCGGAATAATATTCCGAATAAACACCTTGATCCAGAATAATAAATTATTCCGGATGAACTTGCTTGATTCGGAATATTTCCTTGATTCGGAATGTTAGGTTGATCCGGAATAAAAGGCTGATCCGGAATGTCCAATATTCCGGATGAAATGCTTGATCCGGAATAATAAATTATTCCGAATAAAACACTTTGATCCCGAATGTTTTATATTCCGGATGAACGACTTTGATTCGGAATGCAAGAATATTCCGGATGAAGGCCTTTATTCGGAATATATAATATTCCGAATGAACACCCTTTATACGGAATAAACGAGCACAAACCTTTCACTCGGAATGATGAGTTTGATCCGGAATATACCTGGGAACAGAAATTGCAACGAAGAACAAGGAAAGCAAGGATAATACGGATCTAATCAAATCTAAGCAAAATCAACCACAAGATTAAATCAAACTAACAAATAAACATCTATTAATGATAATCAAACAATCCAAAACAACAAAACTAACAATAAAGATCAAGATAATCAAAACCCACTTAATAAATTTAACAAAAACTCAAGAACATGAACATGAATAATAAACATATAAATCAAAGATTAAAGAAAGGTAGAATGAGATCAAACAATAAAGATAAAGATTAACAAGAATTAAAAGAACACTTACTTGAAATTAAATAGTAATTAAGGTGCAAGACAAGTATTTAAATTTGACAAGTAATTAAATGACAAGGTAATTAAAAGTGGAAGAACTAATTGTCACTATTAGCCAACAAAAAATGAAAAGATTAATCCTAATGACTATTTATAGGGGAGGATTAAGGGGTGCTTAGGAAGCTTCCTCCCCTCCTTCATTTCTTCTTAATTGCATGATTAAGTCCCTCAAGCGTTTAATCCTCATTTAATTGCACCATTAGTCCTTAAGCCTTTAATCTTCACTAAATCTTGGACTTTAATGACTTTTGGCTCGGGATTTCTTTGAACTCGTCTTGTAATTCTTCAATAAATTAGACTTGAGTTCTTCGGCTTTAAGTAAACTTCCGTCTTTTGACTTTTTCTTCGATAAATCTTCAGAATTGGTCTTGGACTTCCGTTCTTTTTGCACTCTTGACTTCTTGACTTCGTCTTTCATCTTTTTCTTCAATAAAATCCCGTGAATGCCGTGTTTTCTCCACTTTTCACAATTTCGTCCTAAATCACAACAAAAACACAAACCACGCATAATTCCGACATAAAAGACATAAAATACACGTTTTGGCTCGGTTATTATTGTAATTAAGTGGTAAAAAGGATGGGTGTTTACACACCTATCAAATCCCCTACACTTGACCATTGCAATGTCCTCATGCAATGCATTAGTTACAAAGCACGTTTACATTTTTCATCATAATCAATCCACGTTGGCCTTTATTAAAGAGATAGAAAACTATAAACATTCAAAGTAAAGAAATCAAAAACATACCTTGGGTTTTGGAAATGTTATGAATAATCATCATCCTCAAGTTTTCACTTTCTCCAAACCAAGCTTAAAAACGAGATCATTGTTATTATAAGTTAGCAAACTAACACGAACTCATGTGGGCCAATTACTCACTTAGACTCCCTTATTCCTAGGGGTATCTCTTATATTTTATTGTTGCCTTGAATGATCACGAGGATGCATTGTTGACTTATTTCTATAGTTATTTAGTCCGAAAATAAAGTGAACAATTTAATCAATAGTTAGCTAAAGGACAAAATCTTTTAAAACTGCTTCTCGGGACCTCATAAAGTTCATATCTTGGCATAACTTGCTTCACGATTTGAGACCTTTCTCGGACCGATATTTGGCAGCGACTTCATACTTCAAACCTTGAGAGACGTTCATGAAATAATGGTCTTCTCTTCATATAGTAATTTCTTCACTTGAAGTTTTGAGAGATTCATACTTGGACCACGACTTCTTCATTTTTCTCCGATCTTTATTTTGGACTTTGATATACAACGATCCGCCTCCTTTTTGGACTTGGCTTTATTTATCCTCATACCTTGTTAGGGCCTTTTTGGATAGACTTCTCCATGACTTTTGGGGAGTATTTTCTTGTCGTCGTGTGTCTCGATCCTTCATATTGATCTTTGATAAATGATTTTTCACATCACTTTTGGATCTTTAGCAACAAAATATAGCCCTCATGCCTTGTTAGGACCTTTTTGGACTCGCCAATCTTCGCATCCCGCTTCAATAAGTTATGCCTTGGCTATGAACTCTAATCCATACCGAGCAACTTTTAAACGATCTTGGGCTAGAAGCTAAGTAACTTTTCAAATCGTACAACCTTATTTATTGTAGATAAATTTATTAGCAAGCGATGGGAGAATAGGCTCATAATTAACTCACATAAATTCACGAAAGAATACCAAAATTATAATTGGCTCTATCATCTCTCGTTCTCCACAGTTTAAAATCTCAAGGAATGAGACTCGCGGATGCTTAGCCTATTAAATCAAAGTTTTGGGTTTTCGAGTCGCCTATAGGATCTTGCAAATTCTTAGACTTTTTCAAGTTTAGAAATCGCATTTTAAAGTTCCTTTGATAAACGACTCTCTAGGAACAATTATAGGAACTTGCGAAAAGTTCTTGTTCTTAACCCGTGAGTGTTAAGACTTTCGCGTTTTATAGCTCTCTATATAAAAGCCTAGCAAAACTTGACTTAAACACGTTAAGGATACTAGCTATAGTAACTTAGATAAGTAAACTCGGGTTGAGTCAAAAGATTCACAATGTTTGAAAATTAAAACCACTTTATTCAAAATTTATTCTAGCAAAGAAAGAAAATAACTATACAAGAGTAAAAACTAATAGGCCAAAATAGATCAAAAATTTTGAAAAATGTCGAAAAATTGATTTTCCGGTTAAAATAAGGACAAATACAAGGAAAAGGCCATTTAACTTCGATAGAAGTCCCCCTACACTTAATATAAACATTGCCCTCAATGTTTAAGCATGTGGGAGTAAACTCCCTTACACTTAGGACATTGTGTAGGTTATTTAAATCTTTCTAAGGAAAGGACAACTAAAGAGATTCCTATTTTAATATTGAAAAATATAAAATAGTGAATCGAAAAGAGTTTAGGATAGAAGCGGGAAAATGGAACATGGAATCACGGTTCGTCAAGAATCATCAAGAGTGGATCATTAAGCGCTCGAATCCCTGATTAGAAGAGGAGAGGAGAGGAAATAGCAAACCAACGGGTCTCCCCTACACTTAGGATAAAGAAAGCTAAAAGATAGATGCATGGGTTGCCTCCTAAGAAGCGCTTGATTTTTGTTAACCCAGTCGTGAGCCTGACTCGACCTTGATCATCATAGGAAGAAGCATGAAACATATCCACCAGGATCAAAGACATAGTTTTCGTCCATCAAATAGCACAAGATTAAGGCGAACAAGGCAAGCCAAAGAAGAGTAGGCAAGGTTCCCTTAAGCAAAGATGGAGCACGGTGGAAGCAAGGGTGAAGTGGTGTGACAAATCTAACATTTTCAGGTAGTGAAATATTTTCTCGTATAATATTTTGAAACTTATTTTTGTGTTGGTTGACGAACTCACAATTTACGGATTTAAATTTGGGCTTACGTGCATAATTTGGCGTCTTTTACGACTAAACCGGAAACCTTAGGATTACGTATTTACGTTTTTGAACTCTGTTTTTGATGAGACAATTTTTATTGGATTCGTTTTGTGACGGTGATTCATAATTTATAAAAACGTTTTTCGTAAAACGACCCGAGGGAACGCAAATCGAGAAAACTAGAATCGAGAAATACCCGTAAACTAGTGAGATGGGACAAAACACTTTGCCCCATCCCACTAGCTTATATGGGACGGCAAAATGACACACTACACATAGGTGGCATCAAGCTAACAACAACTTACACAAGTGTAAGCTTGTGCTTACACTTTAAGCCATCTCATTTCCCACTTAGCACAAAACTAGCAAATGGTTTCATTCTAACCATTTCATCCATGCAATCCACTCTAAAACTCTCTCTACTCCTCCCTTTGTGCTGTCCCAAATCAAGCAACAAACCCCATCATTGATCTTTTCTAGCTACAAACCACATGTTTACTAGTCCTATTAAGGTGTTTCCTTGAAGCCTTGATCATTTGGTGGCCATATAAACAACTTTGGAGGTTATTTGCTTGTGTCCTAGGGCTGATTTTCCAACATATAATCTTGATATTTGATGGTCTTGGAGATACTTGTTGTGTTCATCAAGTTCTTGCCTTCCTAAAACAAGAAATCCACTTGGATTGGTAAAGAAGATCATCCTCTACATTTTTCTCTTATTATTTTGTTAAGAACAAATGTATTTTCTTTCATTTTGTATATGTATATGATGTATATATGATGATAAAAATGTTGTGTGGGGATCAAGTGTTGATAAACATGCTTAAAAATGATGATAACCATAAGAAATGAAGCTAAAATCATGACTAATTAGTTGGCTGTATAAAAACAGTAGATAACTAAATGATGAACTGATAAAAATGCATGGTTTGATCTATTTAAAGTAAGTAGATGATGTTATACACATGTGAGAGTTGGCCATGCAATGGAATCAAAATAATGAGTGAGATATGATAAAAACAAGTTAGGTGGTACAATCTGAATAAGCAGTTTTGTAGGGACTGTTAAGGCAACTTAGACTCAAAATGGGTAGTAGCTATAACTAAGTTATATGTAGCACATATTATGAAGAAGTTGTCATCCAAAAATGAGCTTCTAAGTCATTGTAGAACTCTAGATATGATAAAAATGGTGAAAATGAAGTTAAAAATCAGATTTTGGAAATAATGTTTATTATTATTATATAAGCACTCACTTTATAATGTATAAAATGTAAAATATAAACCCACTAACTTATAAAACTTATTTATATAAATGTATAAAAGGTTAATTAAATGGGTAAATTATATAAATGGTGGTAAAATAATATTTATAAGTAATAAAAACTATAAACTTGATTTTTACGACTTTTTCGGCTATCGCCGTGAAATTAACGTTTTTCATCAAATAAAACTTAGACGACCAAACCCGTCTAATGTAAAGTTTATAAAAGTTATATACTGATGTATAAGTAACTAAGACAAGTAAAAACCGATAAAACCCGAACTATAAGAATTACGGACATTTACGAGCTAACTAAACCTATTAGACTAATAATTGGACTTAATAAGATAAAAACTTGTAAAAAGAATTATTGGGCTTAACCCATTTGGGCCCAACATGAAAAATATATATACTGATCATATAGTTATAAAATGGGTAAAAACAAGTAAAAGAACTTATAAAAGAATTAATGGACTTAAAATAGGTAAAATCGGTAAAACTAGTGAACTAGTAAGACGATACTAAAACGTAAACGCTAAAATGAGTAAATGAGGATTTATAAACCCACTTGATCATCATCATATGTACAAAGATCATATATATATACATATGTATATTGTTATTTGATAAAAGTCATTGGACCGAGTCTAAGACCGATTATTATTTATATAGGTTTCCGTGACCGAAGCACGCCCGTAGCCGATAATCCGCCTTTCATTAACAACGTGAGTTCATAGCCTCACACTCTTTTAAATGTTTTATAAAATGATTTGTAAACCCGCGAGGGAGATAACATGCTAGATTTTTATAAAATAGAACACAAGTAGTCCCGATTGTATGCTAAATGAGATGGACCCGAATGATGCTATGACCCTATATTCGAGACTAAAAGGATTATT
The DNA here is from genome assembly GCA_025667525.1 of Glebionis coronaria. NCBI lineage: Eukaryota > Viridiplantae > Streptophyta > Magnoliopsida > Asterales > Asteraceae > Glebionis > Glebionis coronaria. The sequence continues at coordinate 12,210,359 of CM046876.1, forward strand.
AGTAGTTAGGTTATGTCACTTAAAGTCCCATTAGCATGAATTGTGAACTACCGGGTTTTGGTAGACGCTTATGCATTTGATAGTACTATTTGGGGACGATCACCCCAGTTCGCGCCTTGACGGTTGATCACCGTCGTACCACATTGATTGGTAAGCGAATTTATGTATGAGAAGATTCCATAGCGTGATTTTTGTGACGACACGCTAACTTAGATGGGCAAATTGTTTGTCGGGTTCGCGGCCCGCTGTTTTCACAGTAAGGTAACAATGTCATGCGGCTAATAATAATCCTACAATCTATACGACCTGTATAATCTAAATATCCGATATGATACGACGCTATTAACGATGAATATATTACCTATCATGGTAATATAGAGACTACGGTCTCATGGACGGTTTCAGATGTATGCTTGATTTATATATTGCCTGACTAGCAATATGTGGACTTACTTCCGATATTATACTTGTGTTCTGATTTTAAATGATTGTAAATGATTGTTTTATATAACGGTTTTCATTAAACTCTATGAATTCACTCGGCATTCGCTGATATGATTTTTGCATGTTTTCTATCTCAGGTGCTTGAAGGTAATCCGGATGGAGATCGACTCTGATGGCCCACACTTAATATTAAAAATGTTCATTCGATCTGTGTTTTGTAAACTTAGTGACCTGTATAATTTGGGACCTGTTGTACACTTTTAAACCTTTTTATCGAATGAATGTTTGTTAAACCTTGTACAACCATTTTTATGTGTTGTCTATGATTGGAGTTATTGTGCTATCCCGTAACACTCTGAAAGACCCTTCCGCTGTACCGATACGAAAAATGAGAGTGTTACAGTTTGGTACCAGAGCTCTCGTTGTAGAGAACAAAAGATTTTAAAAACCAAGGTTTTGAACAAAACTTTTCAAAATCTTTTGACAATGAACATTTGAGAAAATATTTGAAAAATCTTTTGACTATAACGGTGCTAGAGATCTCCGACGTTACCAACAAGCCCTATTGAGAAGATATATATTTTGATATATATAATTTAATTTATATATATGTATATATCGTGATTTCATTATGTAATTGTTTAACTAGTATGTTATCCTAATACGAGATAAATATATATAAATGCAGATTGTCATGGCTGACCCTAATATTCCTGTAGAAAACCATGCTATTCCCGAACCTAATATAGAAGATGATCCTTATTTAGACTTAGTAGATTTTGATATCGATGATGAGGAGGAACCATTTGAGGATCCCGAGCCCGAGTTAGGACTAGGAGATCAGATTGCCCTTCAGGAAGACTTAGTAGAAAATGAGATTGAGAATGTGGGTAATGAGAATGTGGATATTAAGAATGTGGGTAATGAGAATGTGGATATTGAGAATGTGGGTAATGAGAATGTGGATATTGAGAATGTGGGTAATGAGAATGTGAATATTGAGAATGCTGATATTGAGAATGAGGATGAGATTGGGTTAGATAATTTAGATGACGAGATTGACGACGAGGATGTCGAGGAAGATGTAGGTATAGATGTTGAGGTTGATGACGATGAGGAAGTTGAGCTTATTTATCCGTATGATGTTCCAGAGGGCGAGCCTTTACCCCCACCAGTTTGTTTGTCTGATTCTGAGGATGAGTTACCTAGGGATGAAATGTCTGAATCGTCTGAATCTGATTCTGAATCAGAGGAGGATGAGGATGACGATGCACCTGACGGTACTGATGGTATTGATACTCGTAGACGTGAGATAGGAGAGTCGTCTAGTACTCGAGAGGCTACTCATATTAATGGTCTTGCACCATGGGCCTTGAGACGTGATCTAGATGCTTCCCGTGTTAAGAGTTGTGTGACAGAGGTTGGATTAGGTGTTGTTCAGACTCAGGTTGCTTATTTGGAGTCGAAGACTAAGGTTGGCGAGAAAGAGCGAGAATTGCTTAGTTTGGATTTGAGTGATGTAGAACGTGGTTTGAATGAGGCTTTTAGGAGGTTATCGGTGTTGGAAAGTGGTGAGTATGCTGCTATGAAGAAAAAGGTGAATTCTATGGAGATTCAGTTGAGTATGGCTCGTGCGATGCGTGAGAAAGCTGAAAAGGAGTTGAATATATCTGTGGGTTGGAACAGTAGATTTTATGCCGATATGGTTGAAAGAGGAGTAATCCGTAAGCGCCCAGCTGAAGATGTGTCTAGTGATCGTCCGGCGAAGATCCAGAAGACGATGGATGATGGACCATCTGGCGGTTCTCAGTAGACCAGTCTGTATTTAGTAGTGACCTTTATATCTTTTGTGCTTGTAGCTTTGACTGAACCGACTTGTTAGTAGTAGACTTGGCACGAATTTTGAGTGTATATAGTGTTAGAACTTTGATATGGATGTACTAAGACAATACTTTTGTTTCAGATCGAATGAAATATGTATCTTGTCTTGAATTCCATATTGTGCCTTATTTGTATCTTGATTATGAATTCGATCCATATTATATGAATCCTTGTTGGATGAATGCTTAATGCCTTGAAATTGTGGAATTATAGAACTATGCCGCCCAAGAAGGCTGTGACTGAGGATGATGTACGTAGGATTATTACGGAGCAAGTTACCGCATCTATGACTGAATTTATGGCAAATGCTAGAAATGAAGCTGGCGGTAGTGGAGCTGGCGGTAGTGGAGCTGGCGGTAACGAAGCTGGCGGTAGTGGAGCTGGCGGTAGTGGAGCTGGCGGTAGTGGAGCTGGCGGTAGTGGAATTGGCGGTACTAATGTGAATGTGAATGCCAATAATGTGAATGCTAATGCTGGAGGAAATGTAGGAGGACTTGGAACGAATGCACCTGAAGTTGGTGGCTGTACTTATGTGACGTTCATGAAGTGTGAACCTCTACCTTTTAATGGAACTGAAGGTGCTGTAGGACTAAGCCAGTGGATCGAGAAGATTGAATCAGTGTTTAGGATTAGTAAGTGTAAGGAGGAAGATAAGGTGACTTTTGCTATGGCTACTCTTAAAGGTCGTGCGTTGACTTGGTGGAACGGGAGAATTGCTTTCATGGGTCTTGATGCTGCTAATGCTACTCCTTGGGCTGAAGTCAAGAAGTGGATGACTTTGGAGTTTTGTCCTCGTAGTGTGATCATTAGGTTAGAACAAGAGTTGATTCATCTGAGAATGAAAGGTGTGGACATTGATAGTTACACGAATCGATTCCATGAGTTGGCCTTGCTATGTCCTCGATTGGTTGAACCCGAAGAGATCCGAATTGAGCAATACGTGAAAGGGTTGACCAGGAATATCCGGGGGGACGTGACATCATCGAAACCACTGACCATTGATGATGCTGTTCGAATGGCTTACCAACTCATTGGACAGATAATTCAGGATAAGGAAGATGAAGCCCGTGTTGGTGAGAAAAGAAAGGGAGACGGTGAGCGTGTAGATAGAGGTGATTATAGGAAGAATTTCAATCGCCGTCAGAACAAGAGAAAGGGGAATGCAAATGCTCTTACCAACAATACACCGCACAACGATGATAGATGTCCTAAGTGTGGCAACAAGAGGCATCCTGGCGACTGCTGGAAGTGCCGAAATTGCGGAAAGCTTGGACACAAGGTTGAAAGGTGTAAGAAGGGAACGATTTGCTTCAACTGTAATGAAGAAGGTCATAGGAAATCGGAATGCCCCAAGTTGAAAGCGATTGTACCTGGAAGAAACCCCCAGGGTGGTATCTACCAACTTGGAACAATTGAGGTGAAGAAAGAGGATCCGAATGTCGTTACCGGTACGTTTTTACTCAACAATCATTATGCTGTTGCTTTATTCGATTCGGGTGCCGATAGGAGCTTTGTATCCACTAAATTTAGTGCCCTTATTGATATTGAACCTGTTGAGATAAGTACCAGTTACGAGGTAGAATTGGCTGATGGTAAATTAGTGAAAACTAATAAGCTATTAGAAGGATGCTCTCTAAATCTCTTGAACCATTCCTTTCCGATTGATTTGATGTTGATAGAATTAGGTAGTTTCGATGTTATTATTGGTATGGATTGGTTGTCGTTGAATAATGCTACTATTTTATGTGGAGAGAAGAAGGTTAAGATTCCTCTTAGGAATAGGACGTTAGTAATTGATGGTAGTCGAGGTGAATCCCGTTTAAAAATCGTTTCATGTATTAAAGTCCAAAAGTACATCAGGAACGGTTGTGAGTTATTCTTAGCTCAAGTGACCGGGAATGAGTCTAGGGAAAAACGATTGGAAGATGTACCTATTATTTGTGAATTTCCTAAGGTATTTCCTAAAGATTTACCAGGACTTCCACCAATAAGGCAAGTAGAGTTTCGAATCGATTTAATTCCTGGTGTTGCACCGGTGGCACGTGCGCCTTACCGATTAGACCCTTCTGAATTAAAGGAGTTATCTGAGCAACTTAAGGAGTTGTCTAATAAAGGTTTTATTCGACCGAGCTCGTCGCCTTGGGGAGCTCCAGTCTTGTTCGTTAAGAAGAAGGATGGATCTTTTCGTATGTGCATTGATTATAGGGAACTAAATAAGTTGACAATTAAGAATCGATATCCTTTACCTAGGATTGATGATTTGTTTGATCAACTGCAAGGATCTAGTGTGTATTCTAAGATAGATTTGCGGTCAGGATATCACCAACTTCGCGTCCGTGAAGAAGATATTCCTATAACTGCATTTAGAACTCGTTATGGACACTATGAATTTCAAGTAATGCCATTTGGGTTAACTAACGCACCTGCGGTTTTCATGGATTTAATGAATCGAGTGTGCAAGCCCTACTTGGATAAATTTGTGATTGTGTTTATTGACGATATTCTGATCTATTCTAAGAATGAAGATGAACATAGAGAACATTTGAGGATTGTTTTGAAGTTGTTGAAGGATGAAAGGTTGTATGCTAAGTTTTCGAAGTGTGATTTCTGGTTGGATTCTGTGCAATTTCTTGGTCATGTGATTAATAGAGATGGAATTCATGTTGATCCTGCAAAGGTTGAAGCTATTAAGAATTGGTCTGCACCGACAACGCCAACGGAAGTGCGACAGTTCTTAGGATTGGCTGGCTATTATAGGCGATTCATTAAAGAATTTTCTTTGATAGCTAAACCCTTGACTAAGCTTACTCAGAAGAATAAACCTTTCGTTTGGGGAAGTGATGAAGATGGAGCATTTCAGATATTGAAGCAAAAATTATGTAGTGCGCCAATCTTATCATTACCCGAAGGGAGTGAAGATTTTGTAGTGTATTGTGATGCATCTCTTAGAGGTTATGGAGCTGTTTTGATGCAGAGGGAGAAAGTGATAGCTTATGCTTCTAGGCAATTAAGGAAGAATGAGGAGAATTATACTACTCATGATCTTGAGTTAGGAGCTGTAGTCTTTGCTCTTAGGTTGTGGAGACATTATCTGTATGGCACCAAGTGTACGGTATTCACCGATCACAAAAGCCTACAGTATATTCTCGACCAGAAGGAATTGAACATGAGGCAACGAAGATGGATAGAGTTGTTAAGTGATTATGATTGTGATATAAAGTATCACCCAGGAAAAGCTAATGTTGTTGCTGATGCGTTAAGTAGGAAAGATAGAGAGCCTATCAGGGTGCGTTCTCTAGTCTTGACCGTGCACAATAATTTGCCTGAGCAAATTAGAAATGCGCAAATAGAAGCTTGTAAGAAGGAGAATTTTGTTAATGAAGGGTTCCGAGGAGAAGGAGATCCTTTAGAGGTTAGAGCTGATGGAGTGAAATGTTTAAGAGGTCGTATGTGGATACCTAATTTTGGAGGCTTAAGAGATTTGATTATGTTAGAATCCCATAAATCTAAGTATTCCATTCATCCGGGATCTGATAAGATGTACCATGATTTGAAGAAGTTGTACTGGTGGCCGAATATGAAAGCTGACATAGCTATGTATGTTCTTCAATGCTTGACTTGTGCTAGAGTTAAAGCCGAACATCAAAAACCATCAGGACTACTTCAACAGCCAAAGATTCCTGAATGGAAGTGGGAGCGAATTACAATGGACTTTATCACCAAGCTTCCTAGAACATCATCTGGAAACAATTCGATTTGGGTTATTGTCGATAGACTGACCAAATCAGCATACTTCATTCCGGTTAAGGAGCAGTTCTCACTGGAGAAGCTGACTCGAATATACCTTGATAATGTTGTATGCAAGCATGGAGTGCCTGTATCGATCATTTCAGATCGAGATCCTAGATTCGCATCGAATTTTTGGAAATCTCTCCAAAGATCTTTGGGAACGAATCTCGATATGAGCACTGCTTATCACCCCCAGACTGATGGGCAGAGTGGAAGGACGATACAAACATTGGAAGATATGTTGAGAGCTTGTGTGTTAGACTTTGGTAAGAATTGGGATAAACATTTGTCGTTAGCAGAGTTTTCGTATAACAATAGTTACCATTCTAGTATTAAGGCTGCACCGTTTGAAGCTTTGTATGGTAGGAAGTGTAGATCTCCTGTATGTTGGAGTGAAGTTGGGGATGTGGATCCCTATTGATCGTTAGACTCAATGGTTAAGAACCATTATATCTAGGTTGATCATCGTTCATATGATAACATAGCGGAAAAGAACAATGATCATGACAAGGTGTTTAGGCACAAAAGACACGAATTAAAACAATTGGGATGTTCATTATATTAATAACAAACATCCACTAGACGTGTATACATTGAATCCCACGTCTAGTGCGACACACACTTTAGGTTTACATTGTGAATGAATAATATATTAAACCTACGTCCTATGTTTTCTTTATATACTAGAAAACATAGCTTACAAAGAAAGCTAAAGTAATAAAAAGACTCCAACGGCTTGTTGTATTTAACTTTGGCAAAAGTAGTCCTTGTCTTCTTATTTTGTTGTGTTTTGACTGTCTTCTTATTTTGTTGTGTTTTGACTTATCAACTCAATAATTTGACCCAACAATCTTCCCCTAGTTGATGATGTCAAAACACTCCTCTTAAGCGTGAATCCTTTGTATGTAGTACATGATCTCCAAGAAGCTTCCCCTTAAGTATAGCACATATTCTTCCCCTTTTTGACACATCAATAGGGAATATGTGAAAGTATGCAATCTTGAAGATTCTCCAAAAGTAGCTCTATGTAATGATCCTGAGGAAAAATAAATAAAGTATTCTTGATGTAGAAGTAAAATAACCCAAACTTATGTTCCATGTCTTGTTTAACCATGTGATGAAGAACTTATACCATGAAAAAATATAAGTAGACCTCGATCCCTTGTCAATATTCTCATCCTTTGTGAGACACTGAGCACGATAATGTAACTCCTTCAAGTGTTTATGACAAGTCTTCGTCACCATCCATGTAAAGCACGAACAAGTTACCTTTAAAGTCAGTGGCTGGAAGTCCACGGCTTTAAGATATGATAGAACACAAACTCGTGAAAATCTTCTTCAATCATCAAAACTTACCATAAGAATTCTTCCCCTTAAGTCAACACCTCTTCATGAAGAAACTTAATCTTCATATCATATGTAAAAGAGATCAGACGGATAACTCTTTTACAAGGCTACCCCGATTACATAATCAAATCCAATAAATTACCTCACGAATTGTTGCTAACTCGCTTTAAAATCATTAATCCCTTTCAAAATATCCGAGCCATAAATATCAACTTGATATTCTAAATTATAACGGAGATTCCATGTACCTTCGTGTGTAAATAACTCCTTTTTGTGTGCTTAAAACGTACCCATTTTCTCAAACAGCAGCAAACAGTGTGTTACCCGAGATCTTTCTTTGTCCAATATCCTTCCTTGTGTATTGCCCGATATCAGACAACACGTATCAGCGTTAGAAACATATATCTCGGACAACACTGTCAACCTATCAGTGTTGACTTATTCTTGTCAGCGTCAAACTTCCTTCTGTCAGCGTCCATATTTAAACCTGTCAGCGTCCATATTAAACCTTGTCAGCGTCTAAGGTTTAAACGTGTCAGCGTTTAATTTGCTAACATCAGCGTCATAATCTGTCAGCGTTCATTCTTATCAGCGTTGTACCAAGACTTTGTCAGCGTCTAGCTAACAAACAGCAACGTTATATATAATTATCCTTTAACTAATAAGAATGCATATCTCCACCAATGAGAAACAAATGGCCGTGTGAACACATATAGCTTGTTACTGCTTTAGCTTCTTCGTGTGAACACTCCTCATTCCACCAATAAAAAACAAGTAATCGTGTGAACACAAGATTTAAACCAATAAGAACGAATGATTTACTCAACCTTATGTGAATAACCGTATACTGGCATGTAGCAGATTCGAATCATGTGAATACATCAATCGTGTGAATGCAAGATCTTACCACCAATCATGTGCATTATACCGTGTGAACACAAATACTTCATGCGAACACACAAATCTATTCTTTTTCTTGATTGGCTGAATTGTGTGAACATAAACTTCCTCCAATAAGAATTGAGATAGCTTATATCCTCACGGTTGTAACTATGCACCAGCAAATAGACGATTCAAAATATATAATGAATATTAGGGTTTTTCTATTTGCCGTATGAATGCATGCTAAACAACCAATCAGATTCACTTATATCACGTCACAAACAGCTCCTTTTTCTTTAAACACGTCATGGCCATATAACCTGCTGTTTGTACGTGACAGAAACCCGCAACTTGCTGCAGTTTTATATAGATCTAGGGTTTGAGAAGATTTAAGCACCAAAACCCTAATTAGGGTTTGTAAATAAACCTTAGATCTTGAATCATAACAGCCACAAACTGCAATTCTCCCTGCTTTTAAGTAGATCTAGGGTTTGAAGAAACCCTAGTTCATGATTTCATGTGAAAGCAGAAAACTGAAAATCTTCCATCAGCCAACTTCGACGCTTAATAACTTTTGCCTGGGGATAAAACTCGACAATCCCTCTGGTGGATGTTTAGATCTATGTATGTAGAACACACATAAAACATTTCGTGACGATCCAACGGTTCAATCAAAAGTTATGACCTTCTGAATACTGCTGCGCACACAAAAACGTCCAGAAAAATCCATACGAATTTTTCTTCTCTTCACCATACACAAACACCTCGTCGGACCTAGATATCACGAGCCTTAGGCTCTGATACCAATTGTGGATCCCTATTGATCGTTAGACTCAATGGTTAAGAACCATTATATCTAGGTTGATCATCGTTCATATGATAACATAGCGGAAAAGAACAATGATCATGACAAGGTGTTTAGGCACAAAAGACACGAATTAAAACAATTGGGATGTTCATTATATTAATAACAAACATCCACTAGACGTGTATACATTGAATCCCACGTCTAGTGCGACACACACTTTAGGTTTACATTGTGAATGAATAATATATTAAACCTACGTCCTATGTTTTCTTTATATACTAGAAAACATAGCTTACAAAGAAAGCTAAAGTAATAAAAAGACTCCAACGGCTTGTTGTATTTAACTTTGGCAAAAGTAGTCCTTGTCTTCTTATTTTGTTGTGTTTTGACTGTCTTCTTATTTTGTTGTGTTTTGACTTATCAACTCAATAATTTGACCCAACAGGGGATACCCAGCTCACGGGACCGGAATTGATCCGGGAGACTACGGAGATGATAGTTCAGATTAAGAAGAGGTTGTTGACTGCCCGTAGTAGACAGAAAAGTTACGCGGATGTGCGGCGGAAGCCAATGGAGTTTGAAGTGGGTGACCGAGTAATGTTGAAAGTATCGCCATGGAAAGGCGTTATAAGATTTGGAAAGCGAGGAAAATTGAACCCCCGTTATATTGGACCCTTTAAGATTTTATCTAGAGTAGGTCCGGTGGCTTACAAACTAGAGTTACCCCCAGAACTTCATGGTGTTCACAACACATTCCATGTATCTAATCTGAAGAAATGTCTAGCAGTGAGTGATGAGAAAATTCCGTTAGGTAAAGTTCGAATACATGGGAAGTTGCATTTTATCGAAGAGCCCGTAGAAGTTATGGACCGTGAGGTAAAGCAACTGAAACAAATTCGGATACCTATTGTCAAGATCCGATGGAATTCAAAGCATGGACCGGAGTATACTTGGGAACGAGAGGATGAAATGTGGAAGAAATATCCGCACCTCTTCGATTTCAATAAGAAAGGGACATCCAAATGAAATGGATCACGAGGACGTTGATCCCTTTTAGGAGGAAAAGCTGTGACAAATCTAACATTTTCAGGTAGTGAAATATTTTCTCGTATAATATTTTGAAACTTATTTTTGTGTTGGTTGACGAACTCACAATTTACGGATTTAAATTTGGGCTTACGTGCATAATTTGGCGTCTTTTACGACTAAACCGGAAACCTTAGGATTACGTATTTACGTTTTTGAACTCCGTTTTTGATGAGACAATTTTTATTGGATTCGTTTTGTGACGGTGATTCATAGTTTATAAAAACGTTTTTCGTAAAACGACCCGTGGGCACGCAAATCGAGAAAACTAGAATCGAGAAATACCCGTAAACTAGTGAGATGGGACAAAACACTTTGCCCCATCCCACTAGCTTATATGGGACGGCAAAATGACACACCACACATAGGTGGCATCAAGCTAACAACAACTTACACAAGTGTAAGCTTGTGCTTACACTTTAAGCCATCTCATTTCCCACTTAGCACAAAACTAGCAAATGGTTTCATTCTAACCATTTCATCCATGCAATCCACTCTAAAACTCTCTCTACTCCTCCCTTTGTGCCGTCCCAAATCAAGCAACAAACCCCATCATTGATCTTTTCTAGCTACAAACCACATGTTTACTAGTCCTATTAAGGTGTTTCCTTGAAGCCTTGATCATTTGGTGGCCATATAAACAACTTTGGAGGTGATTTGCTTGTGTCCTAGGGCTGATTTTCCAACATATAATCTTGATATTTGATGGTCTTGGAGATACTTGTTGTGTTCATCAAGTTCTTGCCTTCCTGAAACAAGAAATCCACTTGGATTGGTAAAGAAGATCATCCTCTACATTTTTCTCTTATTATTTTGTAAAGAACAAATGTATATTCTTACATTTTGTATATGTATATGATGTATATATGATGATAAAAATGTTGTGTGGGGATCAAGTGTTGATAAACATGCTTAAAAATGATGATAACCATAAGAAATGAAGCTAAAATCATGACTAATTAGTTGGCTGTATAAAAACAGTAGATAACTAAATGATGAACTGATAAAAATGCATGGTTTGATCTATTTACAGTAAGTAGATGATGTTATACACATGTTAGAGTTGGCCATGCAATAGAATCAAAATAATGAGTGAGATATGATAAAAACAAGTTAGGTGGTACAATCTGAATAAGCAGTTTTGTAGGGACTGTTAAGGCAACTTAGACTCAAAATGGGCAGTAGCTATAACTAAGTTATATGTAGCACATATTATGAAGAAGTTGTCATCCAAAAATGAGCTTCTAAGTCATTGTAGAACTCTAGATATGATAAAAATGGTGAAAATGAAGTTAAAAATCAGATTTTGGAAATAATGTTTATTATTATTATATAAGCACTCACTTTATAATGTATAAAATGTAAAATATAAACCCACTAACTTATAAAACTTATTTATATAAATGTATAAAAGGTTAATTAAATGGGTAAATTATATAAATGGTGGTAAAATAATATTTATAAGTAATAAAAACTATAAACTTGATTTTTACGACTTTTTCGGCTATCGCCGTGAAATTAACGTTTTTCATCAAATAAAACTTAGACGACCAAACCCGTCTAATGTAAAGTTTATAAAAGTTATATACTGATGTATAAGTAACTAAGACAAGTAAAAACCGATAAAACCCGAACTATAAGAATTACGGACATTTACGAGCTAACTAAACCTATTAGACTAATAATTGGACTTAATAAGATAAAAACTTGTAAAAAGAATTATTGGGCTTAACCCATTTGGGCCCAACATGAAAAATATATATACTGATCATATAGTTATAAAATGGGTAAAAACAAGTAAAAGAACTTATAAAAGAATTAATGGACTTAAAATAGGTAAAATCGGTAAAACTAGTGAACTAGTAAGACGATACTAAAACGTAAACGCTAAAATGAGTAAATGAGGATTTATAAACCCACTTGATCATCATCATATGTACAAAGATCATATATATATACATATGTATATTGTTATTTGATAAAAGTCATTGGACCGAGTCTAAGACCGATTATTATTTATATAGGTTTCCGTGACCGAAGCACGCCCGTAGCCGATAATCCGCCTTTCATTAACAACGTGAGTTCATAGCCTCGCACTCTTTTAAATGTTTTATAAAATGATTTGTAAACCCGCGAGGGAGATAACATGCTAGATTTTTATAAAATAGAACACAAGTAGTCCCGATTGTATGCTAAATGAGATGGACCCGAATGATGCTATGACCCTATATTCGAGACTAAAAGGATTATTAGTAGTTAGGTTATGTCACTTAAAGTCCCATTAGCATGAATTGTGAACTACCGGGTTTTGGTAGACGCTTATGCATTTGATAGTACTATTTGGGGACGATCACCCCAGTTCGCGCCTTGACGGTTGATCCCCGTCGTACCACATTGATTGGTAAGCGAATTTATGTATGAGAAGATTCCATAGCGTGATTTTTGTGACGACACGCTAACTTAGATGGGCAAATTGTTTGTCGGGTTCTCGGCCCGCTGTTTTCACAGTAAGGTAACAATGTCATGCGGCTAATAATAATCCTACAATCTATACGACCTGTATAATCTAAATATCCGATATGATACGACGCTATTAACGATGAATATATTACCTATCATGGTAATATAGAGACTACGGTCTCATGGACGGTTTCAGATGTATGCTTGATTTATATATTGCCTGACTAGCAATATGTGGACTTACTTCTGATATTATACTTGTGTTCTGATTTTAAATGATTGTAAATGATTGTTTTATATAACGGTTTTCATTAAACTCTATGAATTCACTCGGCATTCGCTGATATGATTTTTGCATGTTTTCTATCTCAGGTGCTTGAAGGTAATCCGGATGGAGATCGACTCTGATGGCCCACACTTAATATTAAAAATGTTCATTCGATCTGTGTTTTGTAAACTTAATGACCTGTATAATTTGGGACCTGTTGTACACTTTTAAACCTTTTTATCGAATGAATGTTTGTTAAACCTTGTAGAACCATTTTTATGTGTTGTCTATGATTGGAGTTATTGTGCTATCCCGTAACACTCTGAAAGACCCTTCCGCTGTACCGATACGAAAAATGAGAGTGTTACAAGTGGTGCAAGCATGTCTTCAATAATTCCAAAGATTTTTCCATTTATTTCATCAGGTGGATACTGAGATGGCTGAAGAATATCAATACCGGGATCGAACACCTTTTCCTTTAAGGGAAAATAGCACTCAGGCGCAGCAGAATGTGAAGAAGATCCGCGAAGAAGATGCACAACCTCGTCCTCAGAAGGTAGACAAAGAGGTGTTAAATCATATGTGCTGCGGATGTTGGTGTCGACCGGTTTCTTCTCCTTAGAAAGAATTTTCGTCAAATCCAAAGTAGGATCAAGACGATAATCTTCAAAGTCCAAAGGAGGAGCATCACTCTCATGAGGGAAGTAAGTATTAAGAAAAGCAGAGAAATCTTCCTCAAATGAGTAATCATCCAAAGTAGGATCAAGTGATGGCGGAGGATCTTCATCATGTGAAGAATCACTCGAAAGAGTATCGACCTCATCAAAATCATCATATGTGGGCAGGTCGGGATACTCGGAAGTACAATCATCAAAATCATCCGAATCTGAGCTAGAATTATCATCATAAGCATCAAAGATCGGTGGAGAATCATAAATGGGAGAAGCGTCCAAATTGGATAGAGAATCATCCACATCATCTTCAAAAAGTGGATTATCAATGCAAGACTCGAATAGAGGATTGTTGTAGATGACAAAATCATCGAGCACATTAATCATATTCGCAGATTCTCGTCCGTAGGATTTGCTTGTAAGCTTTCCCATTTTAAAAACTTGTGAATCATTCCCGACTCTTAAGATTAACTCACCTTCGGCAACATCAACTAGAGCTCGTCCGGTTCTCAAGAATGGCCGACCAAGTATTAAAGGAATACGAGGGTCCATTTCATAATCAACAACGACAAAGTCGACCGGGAAAGTAAATGTGCCAACTTTAATGAACACGTCTTCGGCAATACCAACGGGGTAAGCGATAGTGCAATTTGCAAGTTCAAGAGTCATCCTTGTTGGAGTAAGGTCGGGTAATGATAGTGTTTTCCAAACACTTAATGGCATCAGATTAGTACTGGCCCCGAGATCAGCAAGGGCAGTAAATTCTTCGGTTTTGTTGAAGATGCAAGGCAACACAAAACGACCGGGATCTCCAAGCTTTTCCGGAAGTTCTTTATGAATAACTGCAGAGCAGTTTTCATTTAAGCGTGTGTTGGCGAGCTCAATTAACTTCTCCTTCTTGTTAAGAAATTCCTTGAATGCTTTGACAAATTTCGGCATGTGGACAAGTGCTTCAACAAGGCTAATGTTTATGTTCATTTGAGAGAGCATCTTCACATAGCTCGACACTTGACACTCATTCTTGGTTAGCTCGTTGGTCTTGCCTAAGCGAGAAGGATAAGGGATATTAGGTTTGGGTGGTGAAGGTGTAGGTGTAGGTAAAGTTTCAGATGTTGAAGGGTCCTTCCTAGGTACATCGTCATGACGAGGCGGAGACGGTAATGGTGTACTAATACTAGGTGTAGGAGGAGTAGGGATAAATGGTGGTGGAGGAGGTGTAGATGATGGGGGCGGGATCGATGGTCCTACGATGGTTACTCCACTACGGGTAGTAATAGCACTCACATTTGCTCGCGGATTGGTGACGGTGTTTGAAGGTAGAGAACTCGAAGTAGAAGGTTGAGCGGCGGGCAAGAAACTAGCAAGCATATTCTTTATATCATTCGTTTAAGTGCTGAAGGAGGATTGGATATTATCTCGAAGCTCGGATCTAATGTCATTTCCTTGATTAGTGATATCTCCTTTCAGATTGATGATTTGGCTCTGCAGATTCTTGATTTGCTCACCTTGGGTTCTCATGATGGCTTCAACATCCGGATTAATGGGTGGGGCTTGTTGAGTGGGTGGGTGATAAGGATTAGAAGCTCTTGGTGGGATTTGGTTGCTTCTATTGTAGTTGTTGGCGGGGGTTTGGTTTTGAGGAGAAAAACCGGGTGAAAGGTAGTTGTTGGACCGGTAACTCAGCAAATTTCTATCCCCTTGAGGTCGAGCTTGGTAATTTTCCGGTGAATAATTACCATAAGCTGCATACACATTTTCTGGATTTCCTTGAGTAGATGGACAATCGGTGTATGAGTGAGGACCGCCGCATGTTTCACAAGGATTAGCAACCACTTTAACTTGTTGTTGTTGGTTTGTAGCGAGAAGCAAGATACTTTTGTCCATTTCAGTCACCATGCGGGTGAATTCGGTCATGTCGGGGCTTGCTGAAGTTGAAGAAACATTGACTCTCGGGTTGTTCCTTGAAGAAGCGGAGGAATCCCAGTGTTTGTGATGAGTAGTCATGTTTTCAATAAGCTCTCTACACTCCACGGGTCTCCTTTTCATAAATGTGCCACCGGCGGCTGCATTAATCGTATCACGATCTCGAAAAGTCAAACCGTTGTAGAAAGTATCAATCAATGTGACAGGGAGCATGTTGTGGTTTGGACAACGATCGATCAAGACATTATATCTTTCCCAAGCATCAAAAAGAGATTCATCGGGTTCTTGCATGAAACCGCTGATTTGATTGCGAAGGCTCGTGACCATGGATGGTGGAAAGTAGCGCGACAAAAAGCGTTGAGTCATGTCATCCCAAGTGTGAATAGAATTCTTTGGGAGACGATCAAACCATTTCTCGGCGTGATGTGATAAAGTATGTGGGAAGAGTTGAAGGCGAAGAACATCCATTATGGCACCGGGCAACTTCATGCTTTGAGTGATTGTAATGAACTTGTCGAGGTGTTTGTTGGCATCATCATCAGGCATTCCTCTAAAAGGATTTGTTTGCACTTGCTGAATCATGTGGTGCTTCAACGAAAACTCCGGAGCCGTGATTTGCATCGGCGCAATCGGTTCTCCTCGTCCAAACATGGTAGGTTGACAAAGCTCCTCCATTGTCCGAAGATCGGGCTGTGGAAGAACATTGTTGTTATTATTGTTGAGGTGCGGTGGATTATTGTTGTTGTTAACACCTGACATACTTAAATCTTCTCGAGTCTCGGGCTCTTGATAATTAGAAGATCTAGTACGCATACACCTACAAAGGCAAAAGAAAACAATACCAAACATAAAGACAATATATATACACAATAAAAATAAAATCTTTTTGGATTTTTGAAAATTTTAATTTTTATGGATTTTTATCAATTTTTAATTTTTATGGTTTTTTGAAATTTTTATGCAAGAAAAATAACGCTCACAAGTGAACGGATCCCAAAAAGCAACGCGTCTCTCACAGAAAACCGTTAATCTTTACGAAAAGAGCCGGCAGCGGCGCCATTTGATAACTAAGATTTTGTATGGTTCAATTTTTGTTCTCGGTATCTCTTCGAATTGATTTCCGGTTCAAAGTACGACTCTATTGTTTTTGGTGAAACAAATATTTTGGGTGTTTTTAAAATAAAAGTGCAAAACTTAAAAGTAAAAGGCAAATAATTTAAATCTATGTCTAATTTAAAATAAATGGCAAGTATTTAAAAGCGAGACGAAAATTAAAAGGCACTAAAGTAAATAACGCAAACTTAAATCTAACTAAGGCAAACTTAAAACGCAGCTAAACTTAAAACTAAGGCAAGACTAAAATAGATCTAAAGCAAGTAAACTTAAAGTGCGACTAAGGAAAAAGGCGGGAAAAATAAAGCTTGGAAATTAAAAGCAGACAATTAAAAACAGAAACTAGAAGAACCTGAAAATTAGCCATCCGGAATATTACCCTCATTCGGAATAAACACTCATCCGGAATGTCACCTTCATTCGGAATGTTTTTCTTCACTCGGAATATTCACCAAATACCTTGATCCGGAACAAATGGCTTATCCGGAATATGTCACTTATCCGGAATAACTTCTTTATTCGGAATGTTGGTCTTGATTCGGAATGTTTCTGTTGATCTGGAATAATCTCTTGATCCGGAATAATATTCCGAATAAACACCTTGATCCGGAATAATAAATTATTCCGGATGAACTTGCTTGATTCGAAATATTTCCTTGATTCGGAATGTTAGGTTGATCCGGAATAAAAGGCTGATCCGGAATGTCCAATATTCCGGATGAAATGCTTGATCCGGAATAATAAATTATTCAGAATAAAACACTTTGATCCGGAATGTTTTATATTCCGGATGAACGACTTTGATTCGGAATGCAAGAATATTCCGGATGAAGGCCTTTATTCGGAATATATAATATTCCGAATGAAAACCCTTTATACGGAATAAACGATCACAAACCTTTCACTTGGAATGATGAGTTTGATCCGGAATATACCTGGGAACAGAAATTGCAACGAAGAACAAGGAAAGCAAGGATAATACGGATCTAATCAAATCTAAGCAAAATCAACCACAAGATTAAATCAAACTAAAAAATAAACATCTATTAATGATAATCAAACAATCCAAAACAACAAAACTAACAATAAAGATCAAGATAATCAAAACCCACTTAATAAATTTAACAAAAACTCAAGAACATGAACATGAATAATAAACATATAAATCAAAGATTAAAGAAAGGTAGAATGAGATCAAACAATAAAGATAAAGATTAACAAGAATTAAAAGAACACTTACTTGAAATTAAATGATAATTAATGTGCAAGACAAGTATTTAAATTTGACAAGTAATTAAATGACAAGGTAATTAAAAGTGGAAGAACTAATTGTCACTATTAGCCAACAAAAAATGAAAAGATTAATCCTAATGACTATTTATAGGGGAGGATTAAGGGGTGCCTAGGAAGCTTCCTCCCCTCCTTTATTTCTTCTTAATTGCATGATTAAGTCCCTCAAGCCTTTAATCCTCATTTAATTGCACCATTAGTCCTTAAGCCTTTAATCTTAATTAAATCTTGGACTTTAATGACTTTTGGCTCGGGATTTCTTTGAACTCGTCTTGTAATTCTTCAATAAATTAGACTTGAGTTCTTCGGCTTTAAATAAACTTCCGTCTTTTGACTTTTTCTTCGATAAATCTTCAGAATTGGTCTTGGACTTCCGTTCTTTTTTCACTCTTGACTTCTTGACTTCGTCTTTCATCTTTTTCTTCAATAAAAGCCCGTGAATGCCGTGTTTTCTCCACTTTTCACAGTTTCGTCCTAAATCACAACAAAAACACAAACCACGCATAATTCCGACATAAAAGACATAAAATACACGTTTTGGCTCGGTTATTATTGTAATTAAGTGGTAAAAAGGATGGGTGTTTACACACCTATCAAGGATTGTTGGGAATAAAATGTTGCCAGTACACTTGGACGCTGACAAGAGCAATCGGGACGTTGATAAGAAGAAAACAAGCGTTGACAGGAAGATGTCAAGCGTTGATAGGTTGAAGCCAAGCACTGAAAGAAGACTTAGTCTACACGTATTATGTTTCCAGTTTGTTTCTAGTAAAGATATGATCAACAATGTATTTTCTATGTTTATCTTTTCCTAAAATAGCTGATACGTAGACTCTTGTACAAGGCTTCTTATTCTGTAAAAGGAGACCTTTAGGTTTATGTTTGATATACGTTTTAACACTTTCATTGTACGCAAGTTTGTTTTTATCAATCAAGTGAAAGTTTGGTTTACATTGTTTTTGTGTTCTTGTTTGAGTATTAATTCCGCATAATACTTAAATTGTTTTATACACAACAAAGTTTCTCTAAGTGTTTAACTTGATTTAATCTCGTTTACACAAGCTAAATCGATCTAAGTTTGGGATCAACAAATCCCACGCCTAGTACGACAAATACTTTAGGTTTACATTGTGAATGATATGAATGAATAAACCTAAGACACTTGGTTCCATTTATAGAGTAAGGAATAGGGTTTACAAGAGATAAGACCAAATAAACATAAAATAATCTATTTAAATAAACTATATACTAAATATATAATAAACAATATACTCAATATATTCTCTAAATAGAATTCCATCAGCGTGTGAACATCTGTCAGCGGCTAGACATGCCGTATCAGCGGCTAGAACAAACGTCCTATGTTTTTTTCATTTTGAGTTTCCGCCACATCAACTTTTAGACCCAACAAATCTTCCCAAGTTGAGGGACCATTCTTGACAAATCTTCAAACTTCAAGGACTTCTTTGGAAATTCATGATTCGGGTCCGGTTCTTTGTGCGGCTTCGTTACCCGTGTTTGTTTTTGCTTGAATCTTGTTATCTTTTGTTGAATTCATGATATCCGTACCTAAAATACACAATTAACAAACACAAGCATATTTTGGGGTATTTTATGATATTTTTAAGCGTTTTAAGCCCGATTTAGACGATGAGACTATGTATAAATACAGTCTCACTAATGACACTCCCAAAAACATGTTGGATTTAGGCGTTATCAAATCCCCTCACACTTAAGTTTTGTTTTCCCTCAAGCAAGAAGAAGAGAAAATTAAATCCAAAGGTACATGTATCTTATAAAAATTCGATGCAAGTCCAAGTACAAGTACAAGATAAAACTCATCGGCTTAAGTTTCTAAGGTTGAAAAAGTAAGATATAAAGTCAATACCCATAAAAGTCTAAAAAGTCTTTTATTTCTAACTATACTATAAAATAGCATATGAATTGAAGCAACATGTATCACGACTTAGCATATTGGCTAATTGATACGTTTTATTCCTTCGTCTTCCATCAAATTCATAATATTATAGCTCATTGGCTATTTATTTATCTTTTTGATTTTTTCTTTCTTTTTCTCTTTTTTCTCTTTTTTTTCTTGGCTAAAACTCCTAGCCATGGATCAACATACTTGCAAAGTTCATGTTGTATTGACAAACATGGAGCTTGCAACTTTCTCCTATTTTTTTGGATTTTTCTTCTACTATTATATGAGACTTTGACTTGGATAAGTTTGACACAAAAATACATCTTAAATCTTCAAAAATTACCGATTGGATATGTTCTTAATTATTTATATACATTTTGCTTGAAACTTTTATTTACGAGGGCAAACAAGAACAAAATTTTTAAAATAAAAATATAGCAATTAAGCATCTTTTTCTCGATTTCCCTACAACCTCCTCACACTTAAGTTTAGCATTGTCCTCAATGTGATGAAACTGAACAAAAGTATAGGGAATAAGAGAAAAACCAGAATCATGGGCATATCATGCATCATAAAGAATACACAAGAGTCTTGTCTTCGCCTTCAACTTGCGGTACCTACAAAAATGATAAAACAAACAAAACACAAAAACACTCTATTTTTAGTTTTTATAGGTTTTTATAAAAGCGACACATGCTACACCCCCTCACACTTAAGCAAAACATTGGTTAAAAATTGTGGGGGTGTAAGCATGAATTTATTTAAAAAGGAAAATCAAACTTAAAAATGAAAATTTAAAACACACTTGTTGCCTCCCGAGAAGCGCTTATTTTATTATTGAGTCATCAGCCTGACTCATACTTTTTTTTAGTTTTCATTATTTTTATCGAGTGGAAAATGTTCACTCCACTAATCATGATATAGTTTAACACGGTGTCCATTAACAATGAAGCTTCCTCCATTCATGTAATATAATTCGACATAACCGGATGGGTATCCATGTTTAACTACAAAAGGACCATGCCACTTTTGTTTAAGCTTTGGAGCTTTTAATTTATATCGCATATTAAACAAGAGAACTTTGTTACCTTTCTTGAACTATTTTAGGATTTGAAGTTTCTTGTCATGATATGCGTTGGTACGCGGTTTGTATAATTTGGAATTCTCTTAGGCTTGGAGTCTTATTCATCGAGTTCGTGCAATTGCAAGAATCAGTTTTCTCCAACGATTTTCAGATCCGGATTACAGCTTCTTAATGCCCAATAAGCACGGTGATCAATTTCGAAGGGCAAATGGCACGTTTTACCTACAACAAACGATAAGGTATTATGCCAATTGGTGTTTTGTAAGCTGTTCGGAATGCCCACAGAGCGTCGTCAGGTTTCCTTGACCAAACGGAAGGATTGTCCTTAACCATTTTTTCGAGTATTCATTTTAAGGCTCTGTTGGTATTCTCAACTTGTCCACTCGTTTGTGGATGATATGCACTGGCATAGCGATGAGTGACTCCATAACACTTTAAGATTTTCTCCATTTGTTTGTTACAAAATTGGGAACCTCGATCGCTAATTAAAGCTTTCGGCTTTCCATAACGAGACAAAAGCTTTTTCAGAAAGTTGATTACGGCTCGTGAATCACTCATGGGTAAAGCCTCGGCTCTGCCCATTTGGACACGTAATCAATAGCGACTAAGATATATTCGAACTTATGGGATTTAGGAAAGGGTCCCATGAAATCAATTCTCCATACGTCAAATATTTCGCTAACTTGGATGCTGTTTTAAGGCATCGCATCTCCTCGTGAGAGGCTACCAGTACGTTGGCAAGCATCACAATTTTCGACTAGAGTATAAGCCTCTTTAAAAATTGTTGGCAAATAGAAACCAACATCAAAGACTTTTTTCGCGGTGGTGGAAGGACCATAATTTCCCCTAGTAGGGCCATGGTGACATTCATCAAAGATCTTTCTTGTTTCCGCACCATAAACACATCTCCTAATCATGCCATCAGGGCATACCTTGAAAAGATAGGTATCTTCCTAAAAGTAGTGTTTAAGATCAGAAAAGAATTTACATCGTTGCTTATAGGTTAAACCTTTCCTTAGAATTCTCCCAACGAGGTAATTTGCAAAATCTGCAAACCACGGAGATTCATCCGTACAGATTTTCATAAGAGTTTCATCGGGAAAATAATCATCGATATCTTCATCCCTTAACTCTTCCATGTTTGGATTTTCAAGTTGTGACAAATGATCGGCTACGACGTTTTCTTCTCCCTTCTTATTTTGAATTTCAATGTCAAATTCTTGGAGTAGTAAAATCCATCTAATAAGACGCGGCTTAGCATCTTGTTTAGAGAATAAGTATCTCAACACGGAATGATCGGTGAATACAATCGTTTTTGACAACACGAGATAGGATCGAAATTTGTCGAAAGCAAAAACTACGGCAAGCACTTTATTTAGAGTTTTTCTCGCAAAGTGTATAGGACGCAAATGCTTTCCCTCGCGTTTTCCTAATAAGGCTCCTACAGCGTAATGTGACACCCTAGGTAAATCCCACATCGGCTGTGGCCAGGAGAGATCCATGGTTCATAAGATAACAGTCGCCTTCTCATGACACAACGTGTTTTGTGGTCTACTACACGGGGGGTTCTTACGAACTGGCAGTTAAGCGTGCTCATGTCATATTAGTACTAGCTTGGGTGACCTGGCGCGAAGTACTCACACGAGGGCCACAAAGCAAAGCCGTGAGGGTGCAGGCAAAGTGGACAATATTATGGTCTGAGTAGGCGGGATGTTACAAGTGGTATCAGAGCCACTCCTGAGCCGTTCGAGATGGTGAGGCAAACCTCATCGAGGACGATGAGTCCCGAAGGGGGGGTGATTGTGACACCCTAGGCAAATCCCACATCGGATGTGGCCAGGAGAGATCCATGGTTCATAAGATAATAGTCGACTTCTCATCACACAACGCTTTTTGTGGTCTACTGCACGTGGGGTTCTTACGAACTGGCAGTTAAGCATGCTCATGTCAGATTAGTACTAGCTTGGGTGACCTGGCGGGAAGTACTCACACGAGGGCCACAAAGCAAAGCCGTGAGCGTGCAGGCAAAGCGGACAATATTATGGTCTGAGTAGGCGGGATGTTACACGTAATCTCTTGCATCATACATAAGTTCAAACGGTCGCGACTAATCCGGTGAAACCATGATCGGTGCATTCGTTAACTTGTCTTTAAGCTTGTCGAATGTCTGTAAGCATTCTTCGTCGAAATCAAAGACTATGTCTTTTTTTAGGAGTTTGGTCATCGGTCTAGCGATTTTGGAAAAGTCCTTTATAAATCGGCGGTAGAATCTCGCATGACCTAGAAAATTTCTAACGGCTTTAACGTAAGTAGGCGGTGGTAATTTTGATATCACTTCGATTTTGGCCTTGTCTACTTCCAATCCAGCTCCGGAGACTTTGTATCCAAGCACAATTCCTTCAGTTACCATAAAGTGACATTTCTCCCAATTGATCACGAGATGAGCTTGTTTGCATCGGATGAGCATGTGCTCTAGATTAAAAAGGCAAGAATCGAATGAGTTTCTGAAGACTGAGAAATCATCAATGAAAACTTCCATCGATACTTTAAGCATTTCTTGAAAGATCGTGATCATACACCTTTGAAAAGTCGCAGGTGTATTGCAAAGACCAAATGGCATACGCCTATAAGATTATGTTCCAAAAAGACACGTAAAGGTGGTCTTGTCTTGATCGGATGGTTCGATAGGTATTTGGAAATATCCGGAAAATCCATCGAGAAAACAAAAGAATTTTTTCTCCGCTAGTCTTTCCAACATTTGGTCCATGAAGGGTAGAGGAAAATGATCTTTTCGTGTGGCATCATTCAATTTGTGATAATCAATAAACACACGCCAACCAGTGACGGTTCTTGTAGGAACACGTTCGTTATTTTCATTGGTCACAACAGTCATTCCTCCTTTCTTAGGAATGCAATGGATAGGACTAACCCAAGGACAATCTTCTATGGCATAAATGATTCCTACCTCAAGAAGTTTGAGTATTTTGGTTTTTAAAACCTCCTTCATATTTGGGTTAAGTCGACGTTTCCTCTCAATAACGGGTTTGGCATCATCCTCAAGATTGGTTTTGTGTTTGCAAAAATTCGTGCTAATCCCCGGTATATCAGATGTTTTCCAAGCGAACGCTTATTTTTGGTTTTTGAGCATAGAAACGAGGCGTTTCTTCTCATCTTCTCCTAGTGTGGCTGAGATAATCATCAGAAGGAGTGAATCCTTCTCTAGATAAGCGTACTCGAGATGTTCGGGAAGAGGTTTCAATTCAAGATCCGTCGATGGGTCTTGAATAGATTTGAGAACTACAAAGTTCGATTTCGAAGGCAAAACTTCGAACGTTTTGTTTGTATCTTCCTCATATTCGAGATTTACTTCAGAGTCAAGGGCCATGAATTCCTCGAATTTACGATCACGATCGGTATCGCTAATCATTTCTGAAGTTTTTTGGAATGGTGCGTTGTCATCAAGCAATGCATCCAATTCTTCTTCCGTTACTTCATCGATAACATCCACACGAAAGCATCATCATTAGAATGGGAATGTTGGATAGCTTTGTCAACTAAGAATGTGACTCGATCGTCACCAACTTCAAGGTTGAGTTCTTTATTCTTCACACGAATGATAGCATCGGCGGTGTGCAAGAATGGTCGTCCAAAAATGAGAGGGACTTGATGGTCTTCCTCTATTTCAAGGATTACGAAGTCGGCAGGAAATATGAATTTGCCAACTTGAACCAGCATGTTCTCGGATATGCCTATAGGATATTGGTAGGTGTAGTTAGCCACACGTATACTCATACTTGTAGGTAGAGGTGGCAAATCTTGCCTATTTTGATAAATATGGGCACTTTTTGCCCATTTTCAAAAAAGAATGGGGCACTTTTTGCCCATTCTTTATTATTAATGGGCTAAACGGGCGCACATGTACAGAACTTATGGGTTTAATAGGCGCACATTAAAACAATAATTAGTCTACTCGACGGATATTTTGTATTTAGTTTTTATCCCGGCTTTTAAACAAATATTTTTATTTTTTAATTCTACGTTTTTATATGTCTTTTTTCTCATTTTAGCATGCGCCCGTTTAGCACGCCCGTTTCGCCCGCCCGTTTCGCCTGTGCCCGTTTAGCCCGCGCCCGTTTGGCCCGCCGCCCGTTTAGCCCGTCGCCCGTTTAGCCCGCCGCCCGTGCCCGCCCATTTTGCCACCTCTACTTGTAGGTTTCAATGTATTGTTTGAAAGATTCTTGTATAATGAGTATGGCATAAGATTGATACTCGCGCCTAGATCGGCCAAGGCATGCCATTCAACATTGTTGGCTAGAGTGCATGGTATGAGAAAGCTTCTCGGATCTTCGAGCTTTGGTGGAAGTTTGCTTTGCAAGACTACAGAACAATCTTCGTTTAGAAACACAGCAGAGATTTGCTCCATTTTGCTGCGATTGCTCACAAGATCTTTGAGGAATTTCCCATAGTTGGGCATGCTGGTTAAGATATCAATAAGGGGTACGTTTATCTTAACTTCTTTGATCATCTTTAAGAATTTGGCATTACGAGCCTCCATCTTTTCTTTTCTTAGGCGTAGAGGATATGGAATTTCGGGTGTATTGGTGTTGGTGTTGGTATGGGTGTAGTTTGGGGTTTGGAAGGAGAAACGACTTTTTCCTTCTCAAGCTCATCGGCTTCATCTTCACTTTCATCGGCGAAAGTGAAAGTATTGGCTTTCGATTTTGGTTATGGATCATAACTCAACCCACTCCTTGCGAATACAACATTCACATCTTCATTACGGGAGGAGGGTGGGCGGTATGGTTTATCCATAGATGCTTTTGGATTTGTTTGAGTGTTGCTTGGCAGCGAACCACTCGGTCAATTGGCTAGTTGATCGGAGATTCGACCAAACTTGGTTTCAAGATCATTGATAGAGGCGGTATGGTGTCTTTGTCCTTTTTCAACATTTGTTTTGAGATCGAATAATTGGTTCTTAATGAACGTGTTTGTTGCTTTTTGAGATTCTATGAAAGCTAGCAACGTTTTCTCTAATCTTGATTCTTTGGTTTCTTTTCATTTGATGGAACGGAATTATCATTCTCACGAGGTTGTGAGTTACGATTTTTGTTTTTGGGGTACTCACGCCAAATGCCGGAGTTTCTACCGTAGTAGTTACCTCGATAACCACCTCCTCGGTATCCTCCTTAGGCGTATTTTTCTTCTTGTGGTGGTTCCCTTATTGGTGTGTCATCACACTCCGTAGATAGGTATGGTCCTTCACAAAGAGTACATTCGCCTCACATCTCTTTCATTTCGTCTTTGATAGTTTTGAATTGTGAGTCGAATTTAGATGTGAGAGCGTCCATCTTTTCCATGAGTTTAGAACTTTCGCTACTTTCAACGAAAGCAACGGTTTTCTTGAAGGTTTTGGAACGGTTATCTTTGGACCAATCGAGTTTTAAGAGAACTCGGTCCTCGAGCAATTGGTATGCTTCGATAGGAGTCTTATAAAGAAAAAGTCCACCGGCGTCAAGGATTGCTTGCGTCGATTCATTGAGACCGTGATAAAAGATTTGGATGATGGTTCCTTTTAATAAACCATGTCCATGACAACTACAAAGTAGGTATTTCATTCGGTTCCATGCATCAATGAGTGTCTCATTTGGAATTTAGGTGAAACCTCGGATTTCTCCCATGAGTCTTTCGTACATGGCGGGTGGAAAGAAACGGCTAACAAAAGCGGTTCTCATTTGTTCCTATGTTTCTATGGTTGTAACACCCTATTTTGGTGTATGGAATATTACCCGTAATTATGGCGTGTCATCAAAACATGCAAGGTAAATATCCAAAAACATTAAATGACCATGAATGGAAATACCGGAAACAAACATCGGTAGTCCAAGTATAAGCTCATCACACATAAATATAAGTACTGAAATGGAAAAGGACTAAACAATTTCCAAAGAAATAAATAGCATAATGAATGGAAAAACACATAAAGTGATGAAGGCTAGATAACTTCCAATCCGTATGCACCTACTCTTAAAGTCTACGAGTGCCCTTGAGTACCTGCTGTTTGGGAACATGAAAGGAAAACGGCTGAGCATAACACCCAATGAATGGATATACAAGTATAACATGAAATGACATAAGCATAAAAGACTAATAGCAGGGAAATGCATAAGTCCTAGATAACCTGGATCATGTTCATTAGACTAGTTTTATAGTTTGAAAAGACTTATGTTTTTACATGAAAATCTGTAATAATTAGCCAATAGCCCATATAGGCCATGAGGTTCCACCGTGCATGAATACTTGGAGGGGAGACCTCGTCATGCAATTAGAGGGGTTGCCTCTAATTAAATAGGCTAGGTAGGAGGGATCAGCTCCTTGTGAAGGATGCAAGGCACACATCGCATTCACCATGAAAATCTTGTAAAACATGTAACTAGGATGCACCCATACGCCCCACATGATAATATAAATATAATGGCCAAAACTAAAAAGGGACGCCACAAGCAATCACTCCGCCGTGGGGAAGTCATAACACTGGTGCCTCCAGTGTTATGGTTATGGTACCTCCATAACTAGGTGACACTGGTCATGCATGTATATGGCTTAGGCATTTAACGAACACCCGAATTCCAAGATAAAAAATCAAACAACCACCCTCTTGGTGTGGTGTATAGCCGGCGACAACAAGGAGAGAAGAAGGAAGCTAGGGTTTTTCTTTTTGTAAAATCTTATCTGTTTATGTTTTCTTGTGTTTTTCCTTTTCCCCTATTAGTCAAAATCAAATGGGCTTGACACTTTCTTTCTCTCTTGTCCGCGGCTACCAAGGGCCCACAAGGGTAAACCTGAGCTTTTCGTGTTTAAATATTCTACATGTATGCTCGTTAATATATTCATGTTAGTTTGTGGTTAAATGTTCGTGTTATAAATAATACTTGTACGTAAAAAATATTTATCGTGTAATAATAAATATATACATACTTCACATGTTCGTGTTTTAATGTTCGTGATCATATGCTTGTGATTATAATTATTATGATTAATAATTATCATGTATTAATACGTACTTAATAATTATCGTACACTAACACGTCCGTAGTTTTTGAATTTAATATTCGTGACACGTGTTCATGGCATAAAAGGAAAGTTTTAATTGGTTCATCTGTTACGTAGTCTACTGTTCATGGCATTTAGATGCGGGTTTAACAACTCTTCCCCCCTAAAAAGAATAATTTGTCCCCGAATTATAGATAACGTAACTGAAAGAGGAACATACCCGAATCAAAACTTGAAATGAGGGTAAGAAGTCGGATAGACTCCTCTGTCTCCCAAGTGGCTTCCTGCTCGGTGTGATCCTTCCAAAGGATTTTGACGAATGGAATCGTCTTCTTCCTCATAACTCGTTCCTGTTTGTCAAGAACTCGTTCAGGTTCCTTGATGAAGGTAAGATCTTCACGAATCTGTTCAAGTGGATACTGAACAATGCGAAGGGGATGATACTTATACCCTCTGAGTAAGGACACATGGAAAATGTCATGAACGTGAGAAAGCTGCGTAGGTAACGCTAAACTATACGATACTTCACCGACTCGCTCGATGATATTAAACGGTCCGATGAATCGAGGACTGAGTTTCTCTTTGATTACGAAACGTCTAACACCATGTTCTGGTGATACATTAACAAAGATATGATCTCCCACATTGAAATGCAAATCCCTAAGATGCTTATCGGCATAACTCTTCTGTCGTGCACGAGCTTCTTGTAATTTCGCCTTAGATATAGCGACCTTCTCGTTGGTCAACTCTATCATCTCCGGACCTTCAAGTGTTCGCTCACCAACCTGATCCTAGCAGATTAGGGCGCGACACTTCCTGTCATGCAACATCTCAAACGGTGCACACTTGATGCTGGCGTGCCAACTATTGTTGTATGCAAACTCTACCAAGCAGATATAATCGTCCCAATATCATGTCCACTCTAACGCACATGCTCGAAGCATATCTTCTAATGTCTAAATGGTTCGCTCCGACTGTCCGTCTATTTAAGGATGGAACGCCGTGCTAAGCTTAAGTTTGGTACCCCAAGCTTTCTGCAGACTCCTCCAAAATCGCGAAGTAAACCGAGGATCTCTGTCCGATATGATACTGGATGGAGCACCATGAAGTCTCATGATCTCCTTCTTATAAGTGACAGCCATTTTGCTAACGGGATCATCCTTCCGGATCGGTAAGAAATGAGCTGACTTGGTAAGTCGATCAACGATAACCCAAATTGCATCATGCTTCCTCTTGGTCTGCGGAAGTCCGATGACAAAATCCATGGTGATCTTTGTACAACCCGCATGCTTTTACCATGAACAGTACACTTAGTAAACGTACGTACATGTTAAAACTTTCCTTTTATAGCATAAACACGTGTCACGATTAGTAATTTCAGAAGTTATGTACGTATTATTACACGATAATTATTAACTGTAATAATTATAATCACGAACATGAAATCATGAACATAAAAATCACGAACATGTAATTACGTACTTAATTAATATAATACGATTAATATCGTTACACACAAGTATTTAAATATAACACGAACATTTAATATAACACGAAAACACAAACGTTTGAACACGTAAATTAAAACACGGGAAAACTTCGGGTTTTCCCTTGTGGGCCCTACAAGCCGCGGCAACAAGGAGGACAAGGGCCCAAGCCCATTTTTTGTTAGCTAATGGAAAATAAAAACACAGAGTTTTCATAAACATAATTTTTACAAAAAAGTTGAAAACCCTAGCCTCCTTGTTCCTTTTGGTCGCCGGCTATATCATCACCAACAAGGGTTTTTTGTTGATCTTGGTTAATTAAATTCAAGCATCATGTTCGTGTTATTTGTTCTCCAATCATTACACGCATTCAGTAATCCGTAAAACCTTTTCTTTTTATTCTTTTTATTAATTAAGAACATGTGATCATGGGATTATAAAAACAAGAATTAAAAACATGTTAAACAAATCATGGGGGTAAATTAAACGGTTGTTTGTGGGTTGTTTTGTTCGGCCGACACCCAACCGAGAGCCCCAAGGCTCTCGGTGTGTCTTGGTCTCGGTCGACAGCAGTGGACAAGGAACCCCGACTCACGTCGGGGTGTCCTTTTGGTTTGGTGGGGGTCTCGGCAGCTAGCAACCACACCACTGGCACACAGCCGGTGGAGACGTGGGTCAAGCCGGGGGAACGCGGCTGCAGCAGGGGTAACCACCAGCACACAACCGGTGGGAACACCGCTGTGGTCAGCGGCTAGCCGAGAGGTAACCACCGGCTTAAGTCGGTGGCAGTTTTAACAAGAATAGTGGCAACTGGCCGAGCCGGTTTGCCACTGTTAAAGGGGTGTTTGGTTGGTCCGGTTCAAGGGTTTATTCGGTCCGATTCACGACATATGTAAATTAAATTCATGGGTCCGGTTCATGACTAAAATTGTACTAGTATTTTATTTTTACAAGTATTTATTTTTAACAAGATATTAAATTAACTAAACATGACTTATAATTAATTTAATTAATCATGGACTTAACTTAATTATTATTTATTAAATAATACAGGTATTAACCTAAGTATTTATTTATTTAATTTAGACTACAGTATTAATTAGTTACTTAAGACATGAAATATAATTAATTAATAAACATGACTTAGGTTATAATTAAGGGTACGTTTGGTTTGTTATTTGGAATCACTATTGGTATGGTTATGATAAATGGATGGAATGGAATGACATATTATAATTTCATTACTTACGTTTGGTGTAAAGTTTGAGATATGGGTATCATATAGTTTAGCTATTGAAATGATCACATATATTTAAATCTTAAATAAATAAAAAAATCGTAAATGTATGTTTAAACATGTATATGTGGTATATATACTGAAAATATATTTTTTTAACATTGAAATCCTTGTCCTATAATAAAAAATCGTTTAGCCCGCTATTTTACTAGTTTTATGATTTTTGTAACCCAATTAAGTTTTTTATTTTACTTACTATATATTTTAAAAAAAAGGTACGTGATTTTTTTATGAAACAAAAAACAGAAAAGGAAAAAAAACATGAGACATGGCATTCCTACCCATACCACCCATTTTGTAGATGAATGAAACTATGGGTATCCATTTCACTTTTTCATTCCATTCAATGTAATCAAACAATAATAATGAAAGGCATACCCATTCCTTGATTCCGACACCTGCATACCAAACACACCCTAATATAATATTACTACATGTTTTAACCTCAGTATTTTATACACTGTAATTTAATTAAATCATGCATATATTTAGTTAAATCGTATAACCTATAGTTTATTTAATTAACATGTTATTATTATTAAACTATACAAATAATTACATGACTTATGATATTTAACTAGTAAACTTAAGCTTATATTATTAGCTAATCAATTCAGCTTAATTCTAAATATAGAAACTTTCTAATTCAAGAAGCTAACAATTTTTGGAAACTTTCTATTTTTAGAAACTGATCTATTTTAAGAAGTTAATCTATTTTTGGAAACTTTCTATTTTTGGAAACTTTCTATTTTAGGAAACCTGCTATTATTAGAAGTTACTTATTATTACACAACAAGCATAGTAATACAAGAAATACAAGTAATACTTAATTAGAATACGCAAAATACATGATAAACACATCATAACATTTAAAAATCAGTAAAACAAGCCATGAACATATAAAACAAGCTAAGACATGATATAATCAGTTACGTACTCAGTAAACGGAATACTTATACATGTATCCTATTTATGTAGCCTTAGTGAGATCAAAGTAGGATTTATATTCTTTCGTCTTCTTCGTTCACTGGACATATGGTACGGACTTCCCGTCCTTTTAGTATGGACATTCTTTCCTTATTAGGATTCCTCGTTTGCAGCCAACTGTTTTCCCAGTATTGTTTTATATGTTTGATACTTATGTTAGTTTAAGAGCCTAAGCCATATACATGCATGACCAATGTCACCTCGTTATGGAGGTACCATAACCATAACACTGGAGGCACCAGTGTTATGACTTCCCCACTTCAAAGAGATTGCTCGTGGCGTCCCTTTTCAGTTTTGGCCATTATATTATATTATCATGTGGGGAGTATGGGTGCATCCTAGTTACATTTTTACCAGTATTATAAGAGTGAATGCGATGTGTGCCTTGCATCCTTCACTAGGAGTTAATCCCTCCTACCCAGACTATTTAATTAGAGGCAACCCCTCTAATTGCATGACGAGGTCTCCCCTCCAAGTATTCATGCACGATGGAACCTCATGACCTATATAGGCTATTTGGCTAATTAATACAGATTTTCATAGAAACATAAGTCTTTTCAAACTATAAAACCAGTTTTATGAACATGATTCCAGATTGCTTAGAACTTATACTATTCCGCTGCTATTAGTCTTATATTCTTATACTATTCCATGCTATGCTTTTATATACGTGCACTAAGCATTATGCTCAGCCATTTTCCTTTCATGTTCCCAAACGGCAGGTACTCAAGGGCGATCGTAGACTTTAAGCGTACGTGCATATGGATTGGAAGATATCTAGCCTTCTCTACTTTATGCATTTCATCA
This sequence comes from Glebionis coronaria, assembly GCA_025667525.1. NCBI lineage: Eukaryota > Viridiplantae > Streptophyta > Magnoliopsida > Asterales > Asteraceae > Glebionis > Glebionis coronaria. The sequence goes on from CM046876.1 coordinate 12,242,957, forward strand.
TACATTTTGCTACTTATTTCTTTGGACATTCTTTAGTCCTTTTCCTTTACAGTACTTATGTTTGTGTGTGATGAGCTTATACTTGGGGTACCGATGTTTGTTTATGGTATTTCCTTTCATGGTCATTTAATGTTTTTAAGACATTACCTTGTATGCTTTGATGACACGCCATAACCACGCGTGACATTCCATTTACCAAAATGGGGTGTTACAATTATGGTACAGAGCCAAGGCTTCAACCTGTAGGCTCTCAAAACACGACCTGTGATTAGTGAGTAGTCACTATGGTCTTCCTAGAACTGACAGTCGGTTTTCATGCATTCATTGTTTTCATGCATTCATGTCATATGTCATTGTCGTAGGTTTATGACTAAGTAATGGTTGGTACAGGACTGGCCCTATTTAGTCGCATGTGCTTTTATCGAAACTTTTAACTTTGGGACCGACCCATAAGCTTCCCCTCACCATGTCTTTTGTTTTGGGTGAACTGACAATAGGCGTTTACCCTCGCGCATATAAAAGTTTTCATAAACTGCATCATGCATTCATACATCGTTTTCATGCATAAATTTTTTTTCATGATTTATTGGCATAATTTTTTTTTCATGTATATATATATTATGTTGTATCAGTTTAATCATGTATTTGTTTTATACTGTCAGATGGTTCTCACACGCGAGAAGGAACAACTCAATGTAGCAGTCCAAGCTACGATGTAGGCTTTGCTTCCTCGGCTAAGGAACGATATCAGGTCCGAGGTGCAAGCTGCCAACAATCAGCACCAACACCAGCATCCTAATCCTCCTCCTCTAGCAACACTGGTCACATGGCTGGAGAGATTCAACAAGCAACGTCCTCGATCCTTCGAGAGAACTGGCAACCCCAGTGAGGTTGAAAGCTGGTTGGCTCATATCGCGAAGATATTTGATGCAATGGGCTGTGACCCCGTCTTCAAGTCGAGGTTGTCATGTTACAAGTTCGAAGGTAACGTAGTGGGATGGTGGAAAGCAGTGAAGCAATCGGAAGGAGGCGACAATTGGGTGGCTGGCTAGACTTGGGCTTAGTTCACAGAGTTAGTGATGGGTCAGTTCTTCCCCAAGGCTGTGCAAGACAAGCTGAAGAGGGAGTACCGCAGGATCAGGCAGAGAGCTGGGGAGAACAACAACGAGTTTATGCAGCGCTTTCTTCGTTTGGCTGGTTTTCTTGGCGCAACAACAGGTATTGCCGAAGAGCAAGCATACCACTTTTGTTGGGCTCTTCGTACATCGGTCGCCAACAACTTGGTGTGTGTTACCTTCAACATGGTGGCACAAGTAGCCGATGCAACACGTAAGCTGGAGATGCTGCAGGAGAGAGAGGAATTAGGGGAAGAAGAAAGACCCGAGAAGAGGTATTTGTTCGTCATTCAGCGGTGACCATTTCGAATTCATTCATTACTATCCAATATTTATCCTTCTCTTTAAAATGGATCTTTCAGGCAGAAAACTAGGGACCGGTCTCAACCGGCTACTCAACAGTAGCCAACTCAGCCCAAGGGTAACAGTTAGACTCAAGACCGTTCTGCTACAGATAGGCGTGGCGGTAATGATAATTACCGTAACAACGCTAGAAACTCCAACAGCAGCAGATCCCTAAACTTACTCATTTCTTATGTTACACGTTTATGATTCATAATTCTGACACTTTAGCATCTTCTACCAGGAATCATGGTAACGGAAGGGAGCAGGACCGAAGAGGTTCACAACCTAACCGTACAGCTATCACTGGTATTACGTCTTACGATTATTCTGCATTGTACTTTTGTACCTATAAAACCATGTCTCATGTATACTTTTCGAAATAGGCTCCCAGCCAACAATGGCACATGCTGGAGGGTATACTCACCCTCTCTAAAATACCTGTAACCGTAGGCACCCAGGGCCATGTCGCCCCGACAGCGATGCTTGTTTCAAGTGTGGCCTTGCTGGTCATCGCATGAAGGACTGCCGCAAGGGCGAGATGGAGGGCACATCTGGACATGCTAATTCCAAGCCACCCCCTACTAGTGGACGGGTGTACACGACTTCTTGCGATTAGGCCAACAAGTCTACAGGTACCATCACTGTAATCATGTATATGTATGGTCAAGCTGCATGTGTTTATTTGACACGGGTGCTACTCACTCGGTCATTTCTACTGCTTATGCCAAGAATGTTAGGATATCCCCTATGCCATTAGAGAATGTATTAAACATTTCCACGCCTTTAAGAGACTCTATTCACATAACCCATGGGTACAAGAGCCTTCCTCTAGAGTTTGACGACAAGATTCGTCCTGTTGACCCCTTTCCATTGGATATGTGCGATTTTGACATGATATTGGGCATGGACTGGCTACCCAAACATCACGCCACCATTAACTGCCATACATACCGGGTCATCTTCGGTGATGTAAATGCACCAGAGTACATTCACAACGGGTTCGTACCTGGAAGGTCTGTACAAATAATTTCGACTTTACAAGCACGTGCACTACTGTCACATGGTTGCGAGGGCTATCTTACTTCTGTTCATGATTTGGAGGCTGAATCTCCATCTATCCAGAATCAACCGATCGTGTCAAAATTCCCAGACGTGTTTCCAGAAGAACTTCCTGGCATACCAACTGCTCATGAAGTGGAGTTTAATATTGAGCTCATCCCAGGAGCTGAACCAATTTCCAAGGCTCCTTACCACATGGCTCCCATAGAGCTGAAGGAGTTAAAGGAACAACTGCAGGAAATGTTGGAACGCGGTAGCATTCGACCTAGTGCTTCTCCATGGGGCACACATGTTCTGTTCGTAAAGAAGAAGGACGACGGTATGCGTCTGTGTATAGATTAACGTGAGCTTAACAAGATCACCATCAAGAATAGATATCCGTTGCCACGCATTGACGACTTGTTTGACCAACTCCAAGGGGCCAAACATTTCTCCAAGACTGATCTGAGGTCGGGCTACCATCAGTTACGGGTTAAAGAGCAGGACATCGCCAAGACGCTTTCCGTACATGTTATGGGCACTACGAATTCGTAGTCATGCCATTTGGCCTTACCAATGCTCTAGTTGTTTTCATGGATCTGATGAACCGTATCTTCCATGAGTTCCTGGACAAGTTCGTCATTGTCTTCATTGACGACATTCTGATTTTCTCTAAGTCCAAGGAAGAACACGAAGACCATCTTCGTACTGTACTACAGATACTTCTCCAGAAGCAGTTGTATGCCAAATTATCCAAGTGTGAGTTATGGTTAGACAAGGTGGCGTTCCTAGGCCATATTATATCAGCAGAAGGAATCACCATGGATCCAACAAAGGTTGAGGATATTACCAAGTGGACAAGACCTACATACGCGACTGAAGTTCGCAGTTTCCTAGGCTTAGATGGTTACTACCGTAGGTTCGTAGAGAACTTTTCCCGTTTAGCACTGCCATTGACCAAACTGATGCGGAAAGGGGAGAATTTCGTCTGGACTGAAGAAAGAGAGAAGAGCTTTGAAGACCTAAAGTAGAACTTAGTATCTGTAGCGATTCTTACTCTCCCATCTGGTACAGGTCGATTTCAAATCTACAGTGATGCTTAAAGGAAGGGACTTGGCTGTGTTCTCATGCAACATGGGAAAGTGATTCCGTACGCTTCACGGTAGCTTAAGCCTTATGAGGAGAACTACCCTACGCATGACCTGGAACTTGAAGCAGTCGTGTTTGCATTGAAGATATGGAGGCACTACTTGTATGGAGAATCATGTGATACTTCACAGATCACAAGAGCCTGAAGTACATCTTCACTCAACGTGAGCTGAACATGAGACAGAGAAGATGGTTAGAGCTGTTGAAGGATTATGACATTAATCTGCAGTATCATCCCGGAAAGGCAAATGTAGTGGTAGATGCACTTAGTAGAAAGTCCGGTGATCAACGACATTAAAATTGAGGAAGAGATTATAAGACACTTGGAGCGACTAGACATGGAGATCATGGTACGTGGACAACACGGTTACTGAGCTAATCTTAGAGTGGAACCTGAGTTACTCTCTAGGATCAAGGAAGCTCAGAAGGATGATGGTGAGATTTGGGCGATCGTTCAGAACTTGGATCAGCAAACAGAGTTTCGGTTGGATGACAACGATATCTTATGGCAGGGCACCAGACTTTGTGTTCCTGATGATCTTACTCTTAGGGAAGCGTTATTAGCTGAAGCTCATAGCTCCCCAATCTCCATTCATCCTGGTTCAACCAAGATGTACCACGACATCAAGCAGTACTTTTGGTGGAGTGGTATGAAACAGGATGTTGCTACTTATGTCTCTAAATGTCTTACCTGCCAGCTGGTTAAGATCGAGCATCAGCGGTCTTATTGGTCTACTACAACCGTTAGAAATTCTAGAGTGGAAGTGGGACAAGATCACCATGGATTTTGTTACCGGTCTTCCGCAGGCAAATAGGAGGCATGATGCAATTTGGGTTATCGTTGATCGACTTACTAAGTCAACTCATTTCTTACCAATTCGCAAGGATGATCTGGTCAGCAAACTCGCGGATACTTACAAGAAGGAGATCATGAGACATCATGGTGCACCATCTAGTATCGTCTCGAACAGAGATCTTCACTTCGTGATTTTGGAAGAGTCTGCAGAAAGCTTGGGGTACAAAACTTAAGCTTAGCACGACTTTTCATCCTCAAACAGACGGACAATCAGAGCGAACGATTCAGAAATTGGAAGATATGCTCCGAGTATGTGCATTGGAGTGGGCAGGAGACTAGGATGATTATATCTGTTTAGTAGAGTTTGCGTACAAAAATAGTTGGCATGCCAGCATTAAGTGTGTACCATTCAAGATGTAGTATGGCAGGAAGTGTCGCGCCCAGTCTACTGGGATCAGGTTGGTGAGCGAACACTTGAAGGACCAGAGATAATAGAGTTGACCAACGAGAAGGTTGCTGTAGCTAAGCAGAAATTACAGGAAGCTCGTACACGTCAGAAGAGTTATGCCGACAAGCATCGTAGGGACTTACATTTCAATGTTGGAGATCACGTCTTTCTTACGGTATCACCGGCACGTGGTGTTCGACGTTTTGGAATCAAAGGGAAACTCAATCCTCAATTCATCGGACCGTTTGATATCATCGAGCGAGTCGGTGAAGTATCTTATCGCTTTGCGTTACCTCCACAGCTTTCTCATTTTCATGACGTTTTCCATGTGTCCTTACTTATAGGGTACAATTATCATCCCCTTCACATGGTTTAGTATCCACTGGAACAGATTCGTGAAGATCTTACCTTCATAGAGGAACCCGAACGAGTTCTTGACAGGCAAGAACGAGTCATGAGGAAGAAGACGATTCCATTCGTCAAGATCCTTTGGAGGGATCATACCAAACGGGAAGCCACTTGGGAAACAGACGAGTCTATTCAGGCTTCTTACCCTCATTCATATTTTGAATTCGGGTATGTTCCTCTTTCAGTTTATTTTATCTATATTTCAGGGACGAATTATTCTTTTTAGGTGGGAAGAGTTGTAAAACCCGCATACTTTTACCATGAACAGTACACTTAGTAAACGTACATACATATTAAAACTTTCCTTTTATAGCATAAACACGTGTCACAATTAGTAATTTCAGAAGTTATGTACGTATTATTACACGATAAGTATTAAGTACGTGGTAGTACACGATGAATATTAACTATAATAATTATAGTCACGAACATGAAATCATGAACGTAAAAATCACGAACATGTAATTACGTACTTAAATAATATAATACGATTAATATCGTTACGTACAAGTATTTAAATATAACACGAACATTTAATTATAACACGAAAACAAGAACGTACGAACACGTAAATTAAAACACGGGAAAACTTCGGTTTTCCCTTTTGGGCCCTACAAGCCGCGGCACCAAGGAGGACAAGGGCCCAAGCCCATTGTTTTTGTTAACTAATGGAAACTAAAAGCACATAGTTTTCATAAACATAATTTTTACAGAAAAGTTGAAAACCCTAGCCTCCTTGTTCCTTTTGGCCGCCGGCTATATCATCAGCAACAAGGGGTGTTTGTTGATCTTGGTTAATTAATGTCAATCATCGTGTTCGTGTTATTTGTTATCCAATCATTACACGCATTCGGTAATCCGTAAAACCTTTTCTTTTTATTCTTTTTATTAATTAAGAACATGTGATCATGGGATTATAAAAACAAGAATTAAAAACATGTTAAACAAATCATGGGGGTAAATTAAAAGGTTGTTTGTGGGTTGTTTTGTTCGGCCGAAACCCAACCGAGAGCCCCAAGGCTCTTGGTGTGTCTTTGTCTCGGTCGGCAGCAGTGGACAAGGGACCCCGACTCGCGTCGGGGTATCCTTGTGGTTTGGTTGGGGTCTCGGCAGCAAGCAGCCACACCACTAGCACAAAGCCGGTGGCGGCGTGGGTCAAGCAGGGGGAACGCGACTACGGTAGGGGTAACCACCAACACACAACCGGTGGGAACCACTGTGATCAGCGGCTAGTCGAGAGGTAAACACCAGCTTAAGCTGGTGGCAGTTTTAACAAGAACAATGGCAACTGACCGAGCCGGTTTGCCACTGTTAAAGGGGTGTTTGTTTGGTCCGGTTCAAGGGTTTATTCGGTCCGATTCACGACATGTCTAAATTAAAATCATGGGTCCGGTTCATGACTAAAATTGTACTAGTATTTTATTTTTACAAGTATTTATTTTTAACAAGATATTAAATTAATTAAACATGACTTATAATTAATTTAATTAATCATGGACTTAGGTTAATTATTATTTATTAAATAATACATGTTTTAACTAAGTATTTATTTATTTAATTTAGACTACAGTATTAATTAATTAGTTAAGACATGAATGTAATTAATTAATAAACATGACTGATAACGCTCAAATCCAACATGTTTTCTTGAGCGTTATCCGTATATTTTGCATGGTTTTTGGTTATACTAACGGGCTTTATAGCTCATATATGTGTAAAGTTGTGTTTTGTGTTGTTAGTTAGCCAAGATCAAGGAAAGTGAAGAAAATACAAGGAAAGAAAGATTAAATGACGATTCATGCATATACGAGGGAACTCCGACTAGCTACATGCATTTGAAGATCCATTTCGGGTGCAAGAACAAGTGTTTTCATGAAGTGTACAAGTTGATCAACATGCAAAGTTGCCACCTACTTTTGTGTAGGCAGAATTTTGTCTACATACAATGAACTTCTTCAAGCCTTCATGAATCTTCTATGGAGCATTCTAGAAGTCCTTTGGCTCCAAGTTATTTTCTTTGGCTCCAAGACAAACATTGAATACCAAGGCCTTAATTCATCTATAAATAAGACCCTTGGGGTCATTGTAACATATCAGTTCATCAATCTCATAACCAACCTCATTATTCACCAAGGGAACTCTCCCAACCTTGGTGAAAGTCCCCATTCCCGGATTTAATATTGGTGTGCCAAAAAGTGACGTTTTTGGAGCTCCAATCATCAAAATAACCTTGCCAAACTCTAAGGGATCATTAACCTTATCATTGGTGGTGTTTCTTGAAGCCTAAATCACCACCAATCTTCACCAAACCTCTCCAAAACCTGCCTCAAATCTCAAATACGAATTTATTTGCATAACCCGAAAGACCACAAAACTTGTAGCCAATTGGAGGCCTAAGGATTGCTCTAATTCCTACCATTTACTTATTGTATTCATACTTTGGGTAAACTCTTGTTATTTTTATTATGTTGAACTCTATGTCATATGTTGAATGTTTGTTGATTAATATGATCATGGAGTAGTTTTCTTTACACTTGTTTGGATGATGTTGTGACATGAGGATTGTTTATGTTTTATCATCGTTTTGATCAATTTTATGTTATGTTTAAAATCCAATTGTGCTTAAGTTCCATTCCATTTGCTTATCATACTTGATTAGTTGTTGGTGATTTCATAGGTCGAAAAGGTTAGCATTCACCAACTAGTTATAATCGTTTTGTCTATGGATGATTATCTATTGTATTGGCCATTTCTTTAGTGGTATGATTATGCAAATGAACTTAAGTGTGATTGTTAATGATTTTGTGTAATGACCGTGAATCAAACTCGTTAAACTAAACATAGTCTTGAATTGGTTGATTGTCTTAATGCTTGATTTAATTGTGTTGTAATAAAATGCGTTGGTTATATACTTTAAAATCAAAGATTGGAATTTGTGACCATCATATTCTTTACTTATAATCAATTTATCAAAACCATCCTCTTATGAACAATCCAAATGTTATGAACTAATCCAAGCAAGTGTTGTCTTTAATATTATTGTTCTCATCTTATTAGCTTAATCATATTCGTGTTACTTGTTTGCTCATTGCTTAATTGTTACTTGTATGGTAATTTTGGGAGTGACAACCATCTTTACCAATAACGTTACATTGTTACTTAGATTCTTTACAACCGAAAACACCCAAATCCTAGTGAACGACCTCGGCTTACCACAACAAGCTAGCTACAAACGAAAGGGTCATACTTGCCCGCGTGTTCTTAGCTTATTCAGTAATCCTTGTATAAATTTAAAACTTGTGTATACTCACAAGAACGCATCAATGACTTAGTTTATAATTAATATAATATTAATACATGTTTTAACCTAAGTATTTTATACACTTTAATTAAATTAAATCATGCTTATATTTAGTTAAATCGTATAACCTATTGTTTATTTAATTAACATGTTACTATTATTAAACTATAAAAATAATCACACGACTTATGATATTTAACTAGTAAACTTAAGCTTATATTATTAGCTTATCAAATCAGCTTAATTCTAAATATGGAAAATTTCTAATTCAGGAAACTTACTATTTTTGGAAACTTTCTATTTTTAGAAACTGATCTATTTTAAGAAGTTAATCTGTTTTTGGAAACTTTCTATTTTTGGGAACTTTCTATTTTTGGATACTTTCTATTTTAGGAAACCTGCTATGTTTAGAAGTTACTTATTATTACACAACAAGCATAATAATACAATAAATACAAGTAATACTTAATCAGAATACGCAGAATACATGATAAACACAACATAACATTTAAAAATCATTAAAACAAGGCATGAACATATAAAACAAGCTAAGACGTGATATAAGCAGTTACGTACTCAGTAAACAGAAAGCTTATTCATGTATCCTATTTATGTAGCATTAGTGAGACTGAAGTAGGACTTCCATTCTTTTGTCATCTTCGTTCACTGGACATAAGGTACGGATTTCCCGTCCTTTTAGTATGGACATTCTTTCCTTATTAGGATTCCCCGTTTGCAGCCAACTATTTTCCCAGTATTGTTTTATATGTTTGATACTTATGTTAGTTTGTATACATGCATGACCAGTGTCACCTAGTTATGGAGGTACCATAACCATAACACTGGAGGCACTAGTGTTATGACTTCCCCATGGCGAAGTGATTGCTCGTGGCGTCCCTTTTCAGTTTTGGCCATTACATTATATTATCATGTGGGGCGTATGGATGCATCCTAGTTACATGTTTACCAGTATTATCAGAGTGAATGCGATGTGTGCCTTGCATCCTTCACTAGGAGTTGATCCCTCCTACCCAGACTATTTACTTAGAGGCAACCCCTCTAATTGCTTGATGAGGTCTCCCCTCCAAGTGTTCATGCACGGTGAAACCTCATGACCTATATGGGTTATTTGTCTAATTAATACAGATTTTCATAGAAACATAAGTGTTTTCAAACTATAAAACGAGTTTTATGAACATGATTCCAGATTACTTGGAACTTATACTATTCCGTTGCTATTTGTCTTATATACTTATACTATTCCATGATATGCTTGTATACCCGTGCACTGAGCGTTATGCTCAGCCGTTTTCCTTTCATGTTCCCAAACGGCAGGTACTCAAGGGCGCTCGTAGACTTTAAGCGTACGTGCATATGGATTGGAAGCTATCTAGCCTTCTCTAGTTTATGCATTTCATCATACATTTTGCTACTTATTTCTTTGGACATTGTTTAGTCATTTTCCTTTACATTACTTATGTTTGTGTGTGATGAGCTTATACTTGGGGTACCGATGTTTGTTTCTGGTATTTCCTTTCATGGTCATTTAATGTTATTAAGACATTACCTTGTATGCTTTGATGACACGCCATAATCACACGTGACATTCCATTTACCAAAATGGGGTGTTACAATCTTGTCCCACTTCCACTTTGGAATGTCTAATGGTTGTATTAGACCACTAGACCGTTAATGCTTGATCTTAACTTGCTGGCAGGTAAGACATTTGGAGACATATTGTAACACTCTCATTTTTTGTATCGGTACAGCAGAAGGGTCTTTCAGAGTGTTACGGGATAGCACAATAACTCCAATCATAGACAACACATAAAAATGGTTGTACAAGGTTTAACATACATTCATTCGATAAAAGTTTTAAAAGCGTACAACAGGTCCCAAATTATACAGGTCATTAAGTTTACAAAACATAGATCGAATGAACATTTTTAATATTATGTGGGCCATCAGAGTCGATCTCCATCCGGATTACCTTCAAGCACCTGAGATAAAAACATGCAAAAATCATATCAGCGAATGCCGAGTGAATTCATAGAGTTTAATAAAAACCGTTATATAAAACAATCATTTAAAATCAGAACACAAGTATAATATCGGAAGTAAGTCCTCATATTGCTAGTCAGGCAATATATAATTTAAGCATACATCTTAAACCGTACATGAGACCGTAGTCTCTATATTACCATGGTAGGTAATATATTCATCGTTAATAGCGTCATTATTATGTATAGGATACATTTTTATTTGGATTATATAGGATTATTATTAGTCGCATGACATTGTTACCTTACTATGAAAACAGCGGGCCGCGAACCCGACAAACAATTTGCCCATCTAAGTTAGCGTGTCGTCACAAAAATCATGCTATGGAATCTTCTCATACATAAATTCGCTTACCAATCAATGTGGTACGACGGGGATCAACCGTCAAGGCGCGAACTGGGGTGATCGTCCCCAAATAGTACTATCAAATGCATAAGCGTCTACCAAATCCTGGTAGTTCACAATTCATGCTAATGGGACTTTAAGTGACATAACCTAACTACTAATAATCCTTTTAGTCTCGTTTATAGGGTCATAGCATCATTCGGGTCCATATCATTAAGCATACAATCGGGACTACTTGTGTTCTATTTTTATCAAAATCTAGCATATCTCCCTCGCGAGTTTACAAATCATTTTATAAAACATTTAAAAGAGTGCGAGGCTATGAACTCACGTTGTTAATGAAAGGCGGATTATCGGCTACGGGCGTGCTTCGGTCACGGAAACCTATATAAATAATAATCGGTCTTAGACTTTGTCCAATGACTTTTATCAAAATAACAATATACATATGATGATTTTGTACATATGATGATGATCAAGTGGGTTTATACATCCTTGTTTACTCATTTTAGAGTTTACGTTTTGGTAACGTTTTACTAGTTTGCTAGTTTTACCTATTTACCTATTTTAAGTCCATTAAGCTTAGTATAAGTTCCTTAACTTGTTTTAATCCATTGTATACCTATATTATCAGTATATATACTTTCCATGTTGGGCCCAAATGGGTTAAGCCCAATAAGTTCTTTTTACAAGTATTTATCTTATTTAGTCCAATTGTTTGTCCATTATGCTTAGTTAGCTCGTTAATGTCCGTATTTCTTATAGTTCGGGTTTTATCGGTTTTTTACTTGTATTAGTTACTTATACATCAGTATATGACTTTTATAAACTTTACATTAGACGGGTTTGATCGTCTAAGTTTTATTTGGCGAAAAACGTTAATTTTACGGCGATAGCCGAAAAAGTCGTAAAAATCTAGTTTATAGTTTTTATTACTTATAAATATTATTCCACTACCTTTTATATAATTTATATTTAATTAACATTTTATATATTTATATAAATAAGTTTTATAAGTTAGTGGGTTTTTATTTTTACATTTTATATATTAAAATGTGAGTGCTTATATAATAATAATAAACATTAATTCTTAAAAATCTGATTTTTATCTTCATGTTCACCATTTTTACCATATCTAGAGTTCTATAATGAATTAGAAGCTCATTTTCTGGTGACATGTTCTTCATATTATGTGCTTCATTTAACTTAGTTATAGCTACTACGCATTTTAAGTTTATCATGCCTTAACAGTCCCTACAAAACTGCTTATTCAGATTAGACCACCTAACTTGTTTTGATCATATCTCACTCATTATTTTGATTCCATTGCATGACCAACTCTCACATATGTATAACATCTTGTAATTACTGTAAATGGATCATACCATGCAATTTTATCAGTTCATCTTTTAGTTATATACTATTTTTATACAGCCAACTAAATAATCAAGATTTTAGCCTGATTTCTTATAGTTATTAACATTTTTAAGCATATCTATCAACACTTGATCCCCACACAACATTTTTATCATCATATACATATACAAAATGAAAGAAAATACATTTGTTCTTTACAAAATAACAAGAGAAAAATGGAGAGGATGATCTTCTTTACCAACCAAGTGTATTCCTTGTTTTTGGAAGACAAGAACTTGATGAATACAACAAGTAACTCCAAGACCATCAAACACCAAGAAAATATGTTGGAAAATCAGCCCTAGGACACAAGCTAATCACCTCCAATGTTGTTAATATGGCCACCAAATGATCAAGGCTTCAAGATAACTCCTTAATAGAGCTAGTAAACATGTGTTTCATGGCTAGAAAAGATCAAAAGGGTTGTTTGTTGCTTTATTTTGGACGGCAAGGAAGGGTATTTGAGAGAGTTTTGAGAGAGTTTGCATGTAAGGGAAATGGTGAAGTGAAAACTAGTTGCTAGTTTTGTGTTTAGTGGGGTGGAAGTAGCTTAAAGAGTAAGCATGGCTTACACTTGGAGTAAGCTAGCTAACATGATGCCACATTAGTGTGTGGTGTCATGTGTGTGCCGTCCAACATAGATAGTGGGGTGGGACAATGTATTTTGTCCCATCTCACTAGTTTACGGGTATTTCTCGATTCTAGTTTTCTCGATTTGCGTGCCCTCGGGTCGTTTTACGAAAAACGTTTTTATAAATTATGAATCAACGTCACAAAACGAATCCAATAAAAATTGTCTCATCAAAAACGGAGTTCAAAAACGTAAATACGTAATCCTAAGGTTTCCGGTTTAGTCGTAAAAGACGTCAAATTATGCACGTAAGCCCAAATTTAAATCCGTAAATTGTGAGTTCGTCAACCAACACAAAAATAAGTTTCAAAATATTATACGAGAAAATATTTCACTACCTGAAAATGTTAGATTGTCACAGCTTTTCCTCCTAAAAGGGATCAACGTCCTCGTGATCCATTTCATTTGAATGTCCGTTTCTTATTGAAATCGAAGAGGTGCGGATATTTCTTCCACATTTCATCCTCTCGTTCCCATGTATACTCCGGTCCATGCTTTGAATTCCATCGGATCTTGACAATAGGTATCCGACTTTGTTTCAGTTGCTTTACCTCACGGTCCATAACTTCTACGGGCTCTTCGATAAAATGCAACTTCCCATCTATTCGAACCTTACCTAACGGAATTTTCTCATCACTCACTGCTAGACATTTCTTCAGATTAGATACATGGAATGTGTTGTGAACACCATAAAGTTCTGGGGGTAACTCTAGTTTGTAAGCCACCAGACCTACTCTAGATAAAATCTTAAAGGGTCCAATATAACGGGGATTCAATTTCCCTCGTTTTCCAAATCATATAACGCCTTTCCATGGCGATACTTTCAACATTACTCGGTCACCCACTTTAAACTCCATTGGCTTCCGCCGCACATCCGCGTAACTTTTCTGTCTACTACGGGCAGTCAACAACCTATTCTTAATCTGAACTATCATCTCCGTAGTCTCCCGGATCAATTCCGGTCCCGTGAGCTGGGTATCCCCAACTTCACTCCAACATACAGGAGATCTACACTTCCTACCATACAAAGCTTCAAACGGTGCAGCCTTAATACTAGAATGGTAACTATTGTTATACGAAAACTCTGCTAACGACAAATGTTTATCCCAATTCTTACCAAAATCTAACACACAAGCTCTCAACATATCTTCTAGTGTTTGTATCGTCCTTTCACTCTGCCCATCAGTCTGGGGGTGATATGCAGTGCTCATGTCAAGATTCGTTCCCAAAGATCTTTGGAGAGATTTCCAAAAATTCGATGCGAATCTAGGATCTCGATCTGAAATGATCGATACAGGCACTCCATGCTTGCATACAACATTATCAAGGTATATACGAGTTAGCTTTCCAATGAGAACTGCTCTTTAACCGGAATGAAGTGTGCTGATTTGGTCAATCTATCGACAATAACCCAAATCGAGTTGTTTCTAGATGATGTTCTAGGAAGCTTGGTGATAAAGTCCATCGTAATTCGCTCCCACTTCCATTCAGGAATCTTTGGTTGTTGAAGTAGTCCTGATGGCTTTTGATGTTCGGCTTTAACTCTAGCACAAGTCAAGCATTAAAGAACACACATAGCTATGTCAGCTTTCATATTCGGCCACCAGTACAACTTCTTCAAATCATGGTACATCTTATCAGATCCCGGATGAATGGAATACTTAGATTTATGGGATTCTAACATAATCAAGTCTCTTAAGCCTCCAAACTTAGGTATCCACATATGACCTCTTAAGCATTTCACTCCATCAGCTCTAACCTCTAAAGGATCTCCTTATCCTCGGAACCCTTCATTAACAAAATTCTCCTTCTTACAAGCTTCTATTTGCGCATTTCTAATTCGCTCAGGCAAATTATTGTGCACAGTCAAGACTAGAGAACGCACCCTGATAGGCTCTCTATCTTTCCTACTTAACGCATCGGCAACAACATTGGATTTTCCTGGGTGATATTTTATATCACAATCATAATCACTTAACAACTCTATCCATCTTCGTTGCCTTATGTTCAATTCCTTCTGGTCGAGAATATACTGTAGGCTTTTGTGATCGGTGAATACCGTACACTTGGTGCCATACAGATAATGTCTCCACAACCTAAGAGCAAAGACTACAGCTCCTAACTCAAGATCATGAGTAGTATAATTCTCCTCATTCTTCCTTAATTGCCTAGAAGCATAAGCTATCACTTTCTCCCGCTGCATCAAAACAGCTCCATAACCTCTAAGAGATGCATCACAATACACTACAAAATCTTCACTCCCGTCGGGTAATGATAAGATTGGCGCACTACATAATTTTTTCTTCAATGTCTGAAATGCTCCATCTTCATCACTTCGCCAAACGAAAGGTTTATTCTTTTGGGTAAGCTTAGTCAAGGGTTTAGCTATCAAAGAAAATTCTTTAATGAATCGCCTATAATAGCCAGCCAATCCTAAGAACTGTCGCACTTCCATTGGCGTTGTCGGTGCAGACCAATTCTTAATAGCTTCAACCTTTGCAGGATCAACATGAATTCCATCTTTGTTAATCACATGACCAAGAAATTGCACAGAATCTAACCAGAAATCACATTTCGAAAACTTAGCATACAACCTTTCATCCTTCAACAATTTCAAAACAATCCTCAAATGTTCTCTATGTTCATCTTCATTCTTAGAATAGATTAGAATATCGTCAATAAACACAATCACAAATTTATCCAAGTAGGGCTTGCACACTCGATTCATTAAATCCATGAAAACCGCAGGTTCGTTAGTTAACCCAAATGGCATTACTTGAAATTCATAGTGTCCATAACGAGTTCTAAATGCAGTTATAGGAATATCTTCTTCACGGACGCGAAGTTGGTGATATCCTGACCGCAAATCTATCTTAGAATACACACTAGATCCTTGTAGTTGATCAAACAAATCATCAATCCTAGGTAAAGGATATCGATTTTTAATTGTCAACTTATTAAGTTCCCTATAATCAATGCACATACGAAAAGATCCATCCTTCTTCTTAACGAACAAGACTGGAGCTCCACAAGGCGACGAGCTCGGTCGATTAAAACCTTTATCAGACAACTCCTTAAGTTGCTCAGATAACTCCTTTAATTCAGAAGGGGCTAATCGGTAAGGCGCACGTGCCACCGGTGCAGCACCAGGAATTAAATCGATTCGAAACTCTACTTGCCTTATCGGTGGAAGTCCGGGTAAATCTTTAGGAAATACCTCAGGAAAATCAAAAATAATAGGTACATCTTCCAATCGTTTCTCCCTAGACTCATTCCCGGTCACTTGAGCTAAGAATAACTCACAACTGTTCCTGATGTACTTTTGAACTTTAATACATGAAACGATTTTCAAACGGGATTCACCTCGACTACCATCAATTACTAACGTCCTATTCCTAATAGGAATCTTAACTTTCTTCTCTCCACATAAAATAGTTGCATTATTCAACGACAACCAATCCATACCAATAATAATATCAAAACTACCTAATTCTATCAACATCAAATCAATCGGAAAGGAATGGTTCAAGAGATTTAGAGAGCATCCTTCTAATAGCTTATTAGTTTTCACTAATTTACCATCAGCCAATTCCACCTCGTAACTCGTACTTATCTCAACAGGTTCAATATCAATAAGGGCACTAAATTTAGTGGATACAAAGCTCCTATCAGCACCCGAATCAAATAAAACAACATCATAATGATTGTTGAGTAAAAAAACGTACCGGTAACGACATTTGGATCCTCTTTCTTCACCTCAATTGTTCCAAGTTGGTAGATACCACCCTGGGGGTTTCTTCCAGGTACAATCGCTTTCAACTTGGGGCATTCCGATTTCCTATGACCTTCTTCATTACAGTTGAAGCAAATGGTTCCCTTCTTACACCTTTCAACCTTGTGTCCAAGCCTTCCGCAATTTCGGCACTTCCAGCAGTCGCCAGCATGCCTCTTGTTGCCACACTTAGGACATCTATCATCGTTGCGCGGTGTGTTGTTGGTAAGAGCATTTGCATTCCCCTTTCTCTTGTTTTGACAGCGATTGAAATTCTTCCTATTATCACCTCTATCTACACGATCACCGTCTCCCTTCCTTTTTCTCACCAACACGGGCTTCATCTTCCCTATCCTGAATTATCTGTCCAATGAGTTGGTAGGCCATTCGGACAGCATCATCAATGGTCAGTGGTTTCGATGATGTCACGTCCCCCCGGATATTCCTGGTCAACCCTTTAACATATTGCTCAATTCGGATCTCTTCGGGTTCAACCAATCGAGGACATAGCAAGGCCAACTCATGGAATCGGTTTGTGTAACTATCAATGTCCACACCTTTCATTCTCAGATGAATCAACTCCTGTTCTAACCTAATAATCACACTACGAGGACAAAACTCCAAAGTCATCCACTTCTTAGTTTCAACCCAAGGAGTAGCATTAGCAGCATCAAGACCCATGAAAGCAATTCTCCCGTTCCACCAAGTCAACGCACGACCTTTAAGAGTAGCCATAGCAAAAGTCACCTTATCTTCCTCCTTACACTTACTAATCTGAAACACCGACTCAATCTTCTCAATCCACTGGCTTAATCCTACAGCACCTTCAGTTCCATTAAAAGGTAGAGGTTCACACTTCATGAACGTCACATAAGTACAGCCACCAACTTCAGGTGCATTAGTTCCAAGTCCTCCTATATTTCCTCCAGCATTAGCATTCACATTATTAGCATTCACATTCACATTAGTACCGCCAATTCCACTACCGCCAGCTCCACTATCGCCAGCTCCACTACCGCCAGCTCCACTACCGCCAGCTTCATTTCTAGCATTTGCCATAAATTCAGTCATAGATGCGGTAACTTGCTCCGTAATAATCCTACGTACATCATCCTCAGTTACAGCCTTCTTGGGCGGCATAGTTCTATAATTTAACAATTTCAAAATATTAAGCATTCATCCAACAAATGATTCATATAATATGGATTGAATTCATAATCAAGATACAAATAAGGCCCAATATGGAATTCAAGACAAGATACATATTTCATTCGATCTGAAACAAAAGTATTGTCTTAGTTACATCCCATATCAAGTTCTAGCACTATATACACTCAAAATTCGTGCCAAGTCTACTACTAACAAGTCGGTTCAGTCAAAGCTACAAAAGCACAAAAGATATAAGGTCACTACTAAATACAGACTGGTCTACTGAGAACCGCTAGATGGTCCATCATCCATCGTCTTCTGAATCTTCGTCGGACGATCACTAGACACATCTTCAGCTGGGCGCTTACGGATTACTCCTCTTTCAACCATGTCAGCATAAAATCTACTATTCCATCCCACAGATATATTCAACTCCCTTTCGGATTTCTCACGCATCGCACGAGCCACATTCAACTGAATCTCCATAGAATTCACCTTTCTCTTCATTTCAGCAAACTCACCACTTTCCAACACCGATAACCTCCTAAAAGCCTCATTCAAACCACGCTCAACATCACTCAAATCCAAACTAAGCAATTCCCGCTCTTTCTCGCCAACCTTAGTCTTCGACTCCAAATAAGCAACCTGAGTCTGAACAACACCTAATCCAACCTCTGTCATACAACTCTTAACACGGGAAGCATCTAGATCACGTCTCAAGGCCCATGGTGCAAGACCATCAATATGAGTAGCCTCTCGAGCACTAGACGACTCTCCTATCTCACATCTACGAGTAGCAATACCATCCGTACCGTCAGGTGCATCATCATCCTCATCCTTCTCTGATTCAGAATTAGATTCAGACGATTCAGACATTTCATCCCTAGGTAACTCAATCTCATAATCAGACAAATAAACTGGTGGGGGCAAAGGCTCGCCCTCTGGAACATCATAAGGGTAAATAAGCTCGGCTTCCTCATCATCATCGACCTCAACATCTATACCTACATCCTCCTCGACATCCTCGTCGTCAATCTCGTCATTAAATTATCCAACCCAATCTCCTCATCATTCTCTATATCAACATTCTCAATCTCATTCTCTACCAAGTCAACCTGAGGGGCAATCTGATCTCCTAGTCCTAACTCGGGCTCGGGATCCTCAAATGGTTCCTCCTCATCATCGATATCATAATCTACTAAGTCTAAATAAGGATCATCATCTACATTAGGTTCAGGAATAGCATGGTTTTCTACAGGAACATTAGGGTCAGCCATGACAATCTCCATTTATATATATATATATATATATATATCTCGTATTAGGATAACATACTAGTTAAACAATTACATAATGAAATCACGATATATACATATATATATAAATTAAATTATATATATCAAAATATATATCTTCTCAATAGGGCTTGTTGGTAACGTCGGAGATCTCTGGCACCGTTATAGTCAAAAGATTGTTCAAATATTTTCTCAAATGTTCATTGTCAAAAGATTTTGAAAAGTTTTGTTCAAAACCTTGGTTTTTAAAATCTTTTGTTCTCTATAACGAGAGCTCTGGTACCAAACTGTAACACTCTCATTTTTCGTATCGGTACAGCGGAAGGGTCTTTCAGAGTGTTACGGGATAGCACAATAACTCCAATCATAGACAACGCATAAAAATGGTTGTACAAGGTTTAACATACATTCATTCGATAAAAGTTTGAAAAGCATACAACAGGTCCCAAATTATACAGGTCATTAAGTTTACAAAACATAGATTGAATGAACATTTTTAATATTATGTGGGCCATCAGAGTCGATCTCCATCCGGATTACCTTCAAGCACCTGAGATAAAAACATGCAAAAATCATATCAGCGAATGCCGAGTGAATTCATAGAGTTTAATAAAAACCGTTATATAAAACAATCATTTAAAATCAGAACACAAGTATAATATCGGAAGTAAGTCCTCATATTGCTAGTCAGGCAATATATAATTTAAGCATACATCTTAAACCGTCCATGAGACCGTAGTCTCTATATTACCATGGTAGGTAATATATTCATCGTTAATAGCGTCATTATTATGTATAGGATACATTTTTATTTGGATTATATAGGATTATTATTAGCCGCATGACATTGTTACCTTACTATGAAAACAGCGGGCCGCGAACCCGACAAACAATTTGCCCATCTAAGTTAGCGTGTCGTCACAAAAATCACGCTATGGAATCTTCTCATACATAAATTCGCTTACCAATCAATGTGGTACGACGGGGATCAACCGTCAAGGCGCGAAATGGGATGATCGTCCCCAAATAGTACTATCAAATGCATAAGCGTCTACCAAATCCTGGTAGTTCACAATTCATGCTAATGGGACTTTAAGTGACATAACCTAACTACTAATAATCCTTTTAGTCTCGTTTATAAGGTCATAGCATCATTCGGGTCCATATCATTAAGCATACAATCGGGACTACTTGTGTTCTATTTTTATCAAAATCTAGCATGTTATCTCCCTCGCGGATTTACAAATCATTTTATAAAACATTTAAAAGAGTGCGAGGCTATGAACTCACGTTGTTAATGAAAGGCGGATTATCGGCTACGGGCGTGCTTCGGTCACGGAAACCTATATAAATAATAATCGGTATTAGACTTTGTCCAATGACTTTTATCAAAATAACAATATACATATGATGATTTTGTACATATGATGATGATCAAGTGGGTTTATACATCCTTGTTTACTCATTTTAGTGTTTACGTTTTGGTAATGTTTTACTAGTTTGCTAGTTTTACCTATTTACCTATTTTAAGTCCATTAAGCTTAGTATAAGTTCCTTAACTTGTTTTAATCCATTGTATACCTATATTATCAGTATATATACTTTCCATGTTGGGCCCAAATGGGTTAAGCCCAATAAGTTCTTTTTACAAGTATTTATCTTATTTAGTCCAATTGTTTGTCCATTATGCTTAGTTAGCTCGTTAATGTCCGTATTTCTTATAGTTAGGGTTTTATCGGTTTTTACTTGTATTAGTTACTTATACATCAGTATATGACTTTTATAAACTTTACATTAGACGGGTTTGATCGTCTAAGTTTTATTTGGCGAAAAACGTTAATTTTACGGCGATAGCCGAAAAAGTCGTAAAAATCAAGTTTATAGTTTTTATTACTTATAAATATTATTCCACTACCTTTTATATAATTTATCCATTTAATTAACCTTTTATATATTTATATAAATAAGTTTTATAAGTTAGTGGGTTTTTATTTTTACATTTTATACATTAAAATGTGAGTGCTTATATAATAATAATAAACATTAATTCTTAAAAATCTGATTTTTATCTTCATGTTCACCATTTTTACCATATCTAGAGTTCTATAATGAATTAGAAGCTCATTTTTGGGTGACATGTTCTTCATATTATGTGTTTCATTTAACTTAGTTATAGCTACTGCTCATTTTAAGTTTATCATGCCTTAACAGTCCCTACAAAACTGCTTATTCAGATTAGACCACCTAACTTGTTTTGATCATATCTCACTCATTATTTTGATTCCATTGCATGGCCAAATCTCACATGTGTATAACACCTTGTACTTACTGTAAACGGATCCTACCATGCAATTTAATCAGTTCATCTTTTAGTTATATACTGTTTTTATACAGCCAACTAAATAATCAAGATTTTAGCCTCATTTCTTATAGTTATTAACATTTTTAAGCATATCTATCAACACTTGATCCCCACACAACATTTTTATCATCATATATACATCATATACATATACAAAATGAAAGAAAATACATTTGTTCTTTACAAAATAACAAGAGAAAAATGAAGAGGATGATCTTCTTTACCAACCAAGTATATTCCTTGTTTTTGGAAGACAAGAACTTGATGAATACAACAAGTAACTCCAAGACCATCAAACACCAAGAAAATATGTTGGAAAATCAGCCCTAGGACATAAGCAAATCACCTCCAATGTTGTTAATATGGCCACCAAATGATCAAGGCTTCAAGATAACTCCTTAATAGAGCTAGTAAACATGTGTTTCATGGCTAGAAAGGATCAAAAGGGTTGTTTGTTGCTTTATTTTGGACGGCAAGGGAGGGTATTTGAGAGAGTTTTGAGAGAGTTTGCATGTAAGGGAAATGGTGAAGTGAAAACTAGTTGCTAGTTTTGTGTTTAGTGGGGTGGAAGTAGCTTAAAGAGTAAGCATGGCTTACACTTGGAGTAAGCTAGCTAACATGATGCCACATTAGTGTGTGGTGTCATGTGTGTGCCGTCCAACATAGATAGTGGGGTGGGACAATGTATTTTGTCCCATCTCACTAGTTTACGGGTATTTCTCGATTCTAGTTTTCTCGATTTGCGTGCCCTCGGGTCGTTTTACGAAAAACATTTTTATAAATTATGAATCAACGTCACAAAACGAATCCAATAAGAATTGTCTCATCAAAAACGGAGTTCAAAAACGTAAATACGTAATCCTAAGGTTTCCGGTTTAGTCGTAAAAGACGCCAAATTATGCACGTAAGCGCAAATTTAAATCCGTAAATTGTGAGTTCGTCAACCAACAAAAAAATAAGTTTCAAAATATTATACGAGAAAATATTTCACTACCTGAAAATATTAGATTGTCACATATATGTAGCAACATCCTGTTTCATACCACTCCACCAAAAGTAATGCTTGATGTCGTGGTACATCTTGGTTGAACGAGGATGATTGGAGAATGGGGAGATATGAGCTTCAGCCAATAACGCTTCCATGAGTGTAAGATCATCAGGAACACAAAGTCTAGTGCCCTGCCATAAGATGTCGTCGTCATCTAATCAAAACTCCATCTGCTACTCTAAGTTCCGAATGATTGCCCAGATTTCACCATCATCCTTCTGAGCTTCCTTAATCCTAGAGAGTAATTCGGGTTCCACTCTAAGATTTTCCCAGTAACCATGTTGTCCACGTACCATGATCTCAATGTATAGTCTCTCCAAGTATCTTATAATCTCTTCCTCCATCTTAATGCCGTTGATCATACCCGACTTTCTACTAAGAGCATTTGCCACTACATTCACCTTGCCGGGATGATACTGTAGATTAATGTTATAATCCTTCAACAGCTCTAACCACCTTCTCTGCCTCATGTTCAATTCACGCTGAGTGAAGATGTATTTCAGACTCTTGTGATCTATGAAGATATCACATGATTTGCCATACAAGTAGTGCCTCCATATCTTTAGTGCAAACACGACTGCTGCAAGTCCCAAGTCATGCATAGGGTAGTTCTCCACATAAGGCTTAAGCTTTCGTGATGCGTAAGCAATCACTTTCCCATGTAGCATGAGAACATAGACGATTCCCTTCCCTGAAGCATCACTGTAGATTTGAAATCCACCTGTACCAGATGGGAGAGTAACAATCGGTGCAGATACCAGACTTTGCTTTAGGTCTTCAAAGCTCTTCTCTCTTTCTTCAGTCCAGACGAATTTCTCCCCTTTCCGCATCAGTTTGGTCAATGGCAGTGCTAAACAGGAAAAGTTCTCTACGAACCTACGGTAGTAACCAGCTAAGCCTAGAAAACTGCGAACTTCAGTCGTTGATGTCGGTCTTGGCCACTTGGTAATATCCTCAACCTTTGCTGGATCTATGGTTATTCCTTCTGCGGATACTATGTGTCCTAGGAACGCCACCTTACTTAACAAGAATTCGCATTTAGAGAACTTGACATACAGCTGCTTCTGGCGAAGTATCTCTAATACTGTACGAAGATGGTCTTCGTGTTCCTCCTTTGACTTAGAGAAAATCAGAATGTCGTTAATGAAGACAATGACGAACTTGTTGATCCCAAACTTAGATCGATTTAGCTTTATGTATACGAGATTAGATCAAGTTATACACTTAGAGAAACTTTTGTATATGTATATGATAATCTAAGTGTTATGCGGAATTAACACTTAAACAAGAACACACAAAGATGTAAACAAACTTTCACTTGATTAATGATAACAAACTTGCTTACAATGAAAGTGTTTAACTTATGAAAACTTATATTGAACAATAACCTAAAGGTCTTCTTTTATAGACATAAGAAGCCTTGTACAAGAGTCTATGTATCAACTATTCTAGGTAAAGATAATTATAGAAAATACAATGTTGAACTTATCCTTACTAGAAACAAACTAGAAACAATATACGCGTAGACTAAATCTTTCCATCAGTGCTTGTCTTCAATGTATCAACGCTTGACTTCTTCTTGGCAGCGCTTGATCTGTCAGCATTTGTTTTCTTCCTATCAACACTTGTTTTACTCTTGTCAGTGCTCAAGTAGACTGGCTATATTTTATTCCCAACAATCCTCCCCTAAAATTGATACCTACTCTAGCAATCAAGTTTCTGAATAAACATTAAGAACTAGGAGGAATCTTACAACACTTATCATATTGGTAATAAATATGTCTGATAAAATCTTTGGCCACATCACTTGAATAATCAATTTCCAGCTGTGTAGTCTTCATCTTCTCCAAGACTTCCTTGGACATGGAATACTGACCATCTACAAGTAGATACTCAGCAAACTTTGCAGAACTCAAATATTAAACTCTAGCAGCTGAATACAAACGCCATTGAAGACCACTGAGGTCATCTTCAAGATCCTTCCAAATAGAAGGATCTTCATCTCTTGGTCCACACATTCTCTTGAATGTTGACCACGGTTTTATTGCATTGACTGAAGTGGGATCTTCAGTCTCATACTTGGCCTCTAACAACCTCCATAGGTCTACCAAGTCTTCTCTATCAAAACTTGCAAACAAAGATATAAGAGTGGTAAAAGTGTGAACCTCTTTTCCATACCTGCCAATCTTCCAAAACCCGCATTCATCTTCTTCATAGCTTATAATAGGGTTTCTGGAATCAAGAGGTAACACTTGTACCATATCTGAAGCTTCCAATGGTGAGAGCTTGAGGCTCCTTCTTATAACAGCTTCACTTGGATTCAACCTATCCATATCTTTGGGAAACTCAAGAGGGACTCCCTTCTTCACAGGTCTGGGAACAATCATTGCCTTCTTAAGCTCCATCTCTTCTGCAAGTTCTTCTTTCCTTTTATTAGAAAGAAGTCTTAGAGTGTTTTCTTCCTGCACTCTTGCCCAAATGAGATAAGCTTTGAACTCCAACTCTTCAAATGTCAATCCAATCAATTTCTTAAAAGTCCATCCTGTTCCATGACATCTGAGTAGCATGTAGTACAACTCCCTTCTATCCCTTTTCAACATTGAGAGAATATTGGTAGCTCTGTGTTTTAGAATTACCTTGCAGTCCTTTTGTACTCTTAGAAGAATCTCCAAACCCCATATTTGGTCTGAAATAGTCAAATCTGGATTCTCCATACACCTATCTTCCCATGCATGGTACATCTGAACAACTTCTGGCATATCAAAATCAACTTGCAATTTCAACTCATTCAACTTCTCTCTTGCCAACTCATCACCATACTCAAGCCTTTCTGGTTGTTCTATAATCATTACACTTGAGTCTGAACTGGCTTCATCACTTCCTTCTTGTTCTTCTGAAGTGACAACAAAAGGTGATTCACCCACCTTCTTTCTTTCTTGTTCCACAATTTGTGCAGCCAACCTTCTATCAAACTCAATCTGTGTTGCATTCTTTGGAACATCTACTTCTACCATAATACCTTTACCCTTATCTAATGGATCAATGGAGGGTAAGGTAGATGGTAATACCTGTGAAGAAACATCTTTGATGATGGATGATGACTGGAATACATCAACCTCATCTGCAGGTCTGTCAACGCTCAATTTTGCTTTGTCAGCGCCCAAGTTACTTATGTCAGCGTTCAAATCTTTCTTGTCAACGCCCAAATTACCTGTCTCAGCGCCTCTTATAATTTCCTCCAACATAGCTGTAAAAGACACATTTAAGTTTGTAGGAGTGACTAGAGACGTATCAAAACCTGGTTGTTTCTTCAAACTCGTTAGGGCCTCAGCAACACCCAAAGATTCACCATCATGTGAGCCCTTATCACTCACATTTATTTGTTCATCCTCCTCTTTGAAAGATTCCTCCATCCCACGCCTTGTGCTAGCATTTTCCAAAATAACAATCCTCTCCCTCAATTGCTTGAGTTAAAGGCCTTGTGACAATTTGTACCAAGTCTGCATTTTGCTTTTGCAAGCGAATGCAGACAGCCGTCAATTCCATTAATGTCATTGGTTCCAATCTGCCCTCCTGTAAAATGGGTATTTGACCTCCCAAGTTAGATTCATTGGGCATGGATGAGGTCTTAAAGATGTTAGGACTGTCTTGGCCAGCTTCTAAGCCAGAACCAATAGTCCCAGCCTCATCCATAGCACCAACCACACTTGTGGTGGTGGTTCTCTCTGCTACATGGCTAGGACCACTAGAGGAGAACACTCCAGTAGTCCTATGGCGTTTTTGCAACCTATATTGTGTTGGGGGAGAAGAGCATGTGGATTGGGTGGATGTGGGTTGGTTAAGGGGTGTTTGGGTCTGTGAAGGATTGGTGTCAACGTTTGGAATAGGCATGTCAACGCCAACATTTAATGTGTCATCGTCGAAAGGTTCTTGGTCAATTTGCATGTGTTGTGGTGAAGGTAAAGGTTCATGTATTGGGTCAAGTTGTGGTTGTGGTTCTGGTTGGGGTTGTGCTGCTTCAATGACAACAATCATAGCTGGGGTTAGGGGTAAGTCACGGTGTGGGGGTGAGTTCATCTTTGTAAAAATTGCTTTCTTTTGCACAGGGATCTCATAAAAATCATCATGATCCCTTGTGCAGTAACTTTGGACATCAAAAACCATTTGTAAAAATCTGGGATAAGCTAATGTCATCTTATTCCCTTTGTTTTTACACATGCCCTCAAAAATCATTTTGGAATAATTAAACTTTTGCCCAGTAGCAATGCATACAATAGCACTAGCAATAGATCTATTGATCTCATTGTGTGTAGTACACTTGGGACTCAAACATTGCAAGAGGACATGTATTAGGTACTTCCAGGCTGGGGGAAGCTCTTGTTTATAATATTTGTTTAAAGTTCCCTCATCAGGGAAAGGATAACCCAAATCCCTTAGTCCTTGTTCTATTTCATGAATGAGGAGGGTGGTTATACCATCTGCATCATCAAGATGCAAAGCTTGGCGAACCAAAGCTTCAGTAACCACCCATGTGCGCCCATGAACAATAGATGATAATGTAGTCACTCTATTAACTGTTGAGGAACTAACATTGTTCTAAAACTGCTTAATATGTGTGACAGGAATGAGTGGAGCATGAGAAAGAGCATACCTAATTGGGGATGCATTCAAATACGCCACTATTTGTGTATATTGGGGAAACAGAGTATCATCAGCGTCCAAATATGCTATCATGTTGTGTTGACTCCTGAATTCCAATTCCAAATCACTTGGTTTAAATTTTGGTGCCATTGTTGAAAGTTGTTTGAATGATTGATAAAGATGAAGTATAGGAGAAAATATTGTTAGACAAGAATGATAGGTACCCTGTTTAAAATAGGATCCAAATATATAGGAGAGAAAAATGCATGTGATTGGTCAAAAATTAGGCAACTATGTTCAAAATACAATCATGAAAATATTGAAAAGAAATAAGTTTATCTCATGCATTAATTGAAAGTTATCTACTCCCAAAATTACGGCCCAAAAATTCGTCAAAAAGTAACAACTGGGTAGGTCCCATTGAGTGTCAACGGTCAAAAATAACTCATCAACGCCCAACGGCTATATTCTTGTCAACGTTTGCCAAAGCCATGTCAGCGTCTAAATTGGTCACAACAACGCTTGGAAAAATACTTGTCAGCGTCCAAAAATAAAAATTTATAAAAATGAAAAATGACCTTAACAAAGTAATTTATCCTAGAGAAGATAACCTATAAGTTGATAATTATTATAGGGCGGCAAGCACTGTCTAGTTATGCACACTTGCTTATGCAAGATAGACATAACAGTCCTCTAGTGTCCCTTGCTAATCAAAACTCTTAACAACTAAGTTACCTCATAAAATTCCTTGTTACTCCCAGGTAAAACCCATGATAAAATCATTCCCAAGTCTCCCAACAGACCGCAACCAATTCTATGTCAAAAATGTCTTGGCAGCATGCATAGTATATCAACTTTGCATGCTACAGTGCCTCATGATTTAGTAAAACTAACTCATACTCACCTGTGGACACAATCTAGAATTGTGATAAGAGTATCATAAGTATACCCAAAAGTCCTAAAGGTTCCTAAAACCTCCCCTTAAACTATGATACAAATGTTGCCAAAAATATGCATGAACATAAAAAATTTATGTCAAGATAGGAATAGAAAATTCCAACCATCATCCATAAATAAAAACATGCTCAAATGATTCTCCAAGGATCCATAAACAACTCTATATCCAATGGTATAATGCTATCACCACCTGCACATTTAGATTGAAAACCATAAAACTAACATTGTTGCTAACAACGCCCCGATAACACTTGTCAGCGTTAAGGAAACATTTGTCAACGTTAGACAAATATATTGCTGACAACGTCACAATAACACTTATCAGCGTTAAAGTAACCTTTGTCAGTGTTAGAAAAATATAGTGGAAAATCTAAATCCTCAAAAAGACCAATAATAATGCATTATCCTGTACATACTTTTACAAAAAGACCCCAAAACACATATTATGTGAGATTGATCATTCCAATACTTGTTACCAAGTATTGAAATCTTCCAGCATCAAAAGGTTTAGTTAGTAAATCTGACACATTTTCTTCTGTGTCAACCCTATCTGGTTGTATTAAACCCTTTTCAAAACAATCTCTTATAAAATGGTGTCTAATTTTTATGTGTTTAGTTTTAGAATGATGTATAGGATTCTTAATAATGCATAAAGTGCTATTATTATCAACAAATATCTTGGTATGCATGAAATTATACCCATAATCCAACAGCTAGTTCTGAATCCATAAAACTTGTACACAACAAGCAGCTATAGCTACATACTCTGCTTCAGTTGTAGAATTGGCCACCATTGTTTGTTTCTTGCATTGCCAAGATATCAACCTGCTCCCAAGAAACTGACATCCACCAGTTGTGGATTTTCTATCAAACTTATCACCTCCATAGTCACTGTTTGAATATGCAATAAGCACCAAAGGTGAATCTTTTGGGTACCACAAGCCAAGACTGGGATAACATCTTAGGTACCTAAAGATTCTCTTGACAGCATAAAGGTAACATTCTTTGGGAGTCACTTGATGACGTTCACATGCACACACATCAAACATGATGTCAGGTCTAGAGGCTGTAAGATACATCAATGAACCAATCATTGATCTATAGTGCCTAACATCCACATCCTTTCCATCTCCAATCTTTCCCCAAGGATGTTCTCTATTCATAGGAGTAGTAGCCCTCTTTTCATGTGGAGAAAAGCCAAACTTTTTCAAGATCTCTTCTACATACTTATCCTGGGAGATGAAGATACCATCTTCTTTCTGCTGAACTTGTAACCCTAGAAAAAAGTTCATCTCCCCCATTGCACTCATCTTGAATTTGTCTGTCATAAGCTTGGAGAAATCTGCACTCATCTTTGGATTGGTGGATCCAAAGATGATATCATCAACATAGACCTGAACAAGTAAGACATCCTTACCATTCTTTTTTGTAAACAATGTCTGGTCTATGGTCCCCCTTTTGAATTCATTTTCCACCAAATAAGTGGACAATGTACTATACCATGCTCTTGGGTCTTGATGAAGTTCATACATAGCCTTTTTGAATCTATACACCTTGTCTGGATTCTCTGGATCTTCAAAACCAGGAGGCTGCATCACATACACCTCCTCAACAATTATTCCATAGAGGAAGGCACTCTTCACATCCATTTGATATACAGTGAAGCCCATGCAGGAAGCATAGACTAGAAATATTCTTATAGCTTCAATCCTTGCAACTGGTGCAAAGACCTCCTCATAGTCTATCCCTTCCTCTTGTGTATATCCCTGAGCCACCAAATGTGCCTTGTTTCTGACCACAATGCCTCTTTCATCTCTCTTGTTTCTTAGAACCCATCTTGTCCCTATAGGTCTGACATATCTGGGACAATCAACCAGCTCCCAAACATCCTGAATTGCAAATTGGTGAAGCTCAT
The DNA here is from genome assembly GCA_025667525.1 of Glebionis coronaria. Classification (NCBI taxonomy): domain Eukaryota; kingdom Viridiplantae; phylum Streptophyta; class Magnoliopsida; order Asterales; family Asteraceae; genus Glebionis; species Glebionis coronaria. Next base: position 12,273,149 of record CM046876.1, read on the forward strand.
CCTGCATTGCTTCCACCCAACTTGGTTCTTTGAGAGCATCAAATATCTTCTTGGGTTCCTATTGTGACAGAAAACAGGCAAACAAGCATGATTGAATAAGAGGGGTATCAACCTTCTTGTGTATATTGGCAATGAATCCACCAAGATTCTGATGAGATCTTCTAGTCTGAACAGGAGTAATAATATCACCAATGATTTGAGAAGTAGGGTGATTCTTCATAGTAGAAGTAAGAACTCCTCCTTCAAAAAGTCTGTTGTCTTCAATCTCATTATCCAAGTTGCCAATATCTTCATCAGACTCTCTTTCATCAATAGTAGGATGAACCTCTTCATATAAATTGGAAGGTTCACCTTGTTCAAAATTAGAAGAGAAAAGATGCTCAAAAGTGTTGTCAACGCCTGAACCTTGGTTGTCAGCGTTTGGGCTATCAACGCTTGAAATGTTGTTGTCAACGTTTGAGCCATCAACGTCTGAATTTTTCCTATCAGCGCTAGATTTGCCTTTGTCAGCGCCTGAAGGACCATGCATGTTGTTAACTGGTGGTACTTGGGGACCACCATTATCCTTTCCAACAGTAGCAGCAGCAGCAAAAGCATCTGTCCATATGGGGATAGTAACATACTCTTGTATGGGAGATGACTTGTCTGCTTGTGATCCAACCTCTTCATTAACCTGTGTACCTGAAACATCAACAACTTGTTCCTCTACAACATTTGAAGTTACCTTCACAATGTCTAGATTAGTGACAGGCATATAATTTAAAGTTCTAGATAGAGGTTCCAAGTCAAACAACCAATTTGGACCACTTTCAGGATCACTAGGTTTACTCTCTAAAAACCTAACATGTACTCTCTCAAGAATACGTTTTTCTTTTTTAAGGTAAACCCTATATCCCTTGCTCTGCACTGAATAACCCATGAAATAGCCTTCATCACCTTTTGCACTAATTTACCTAAGGCATCACTAGTATCAAGTACAACTACATGACAACCAAAAGGTTTAAGAAAACCAATATTAGGTTTCCTTCCCCAAAGTAATTCATAAGGTGTTTTGTTCTGTATCTTGTTGACCAATGCTCTATTTTGAACATAGCATGCTGTATTCACAGCCTCAGCGCAAAAAGCTATGGGAAAGTGAGCATCAGCCAACATAGTTCTGGCTGCTTCAATTAGGGTTCTATTCTTTCTCTCAGCAACCCCATTTTGCTGTGGGGTTCTGGCAACACTAAACTGCGTAGTAATCCCTTTCTTGGCACAAAAATCATCCAAAAGCTTATTTCTAAACTCACCACCATTGTCACTTCTAAGCATTTTAACTTCATTACATGTTTTCTTTTTAATCTGGGTAATAAAGTCAATTAAAGTGTCAGCAGTGTCACTTTTCATAGCTAAAAAGAAAGTCCAAGTAACACAAGAGTGGTCATTGTGTAAATCCTTTTCAGGCAAACCATCAACCAAGCCAAGTCTCACAAGCCTGTTTATATTCTTAAAGTTTATGTGCCCTAGTATCATGTGCCATAGATTACTCTCATCTACTGAAGCTTTAGCATAAAAACATGACATATTGTTATTCATCCTAATCCCATTCAGATTCACATTATAGATGTCTTTATGTCTAGGTGTTCTATAGTCAATATATTTCTCATCTGGAATTTTATAATCCGCTTAACACCAAGCATTCAGTATTAGTAAACAGAACTTTATTTTTGTTATCACAAACTTGTGATACACTAATAAGATTGTAATCAAGTTCCTTTACCAGAAATACGTTCTCAAAACGCAAGTTCTTGGTGAGAAGAGTTCCTTTGCCTGTGATAGTTCCATATCCGCCTCCAAATTAAACCTTATCACCATCCTTAATGGGAGTGAAGTTAGTAAGATAATCTTCCTTCCCTGTCATGTGCCTGGAGCATCCACTGTCCCAATATCCATAATCATTGACATGTTTTTGAATGCCCTGCACATAAAGAAAACAAATTAGTTTTCTTTGGGAACCAAAGCCTTAGCAGACTTGGATTCATCTGGTTGTTCAACAAGAACAGACTTAGTTCTCATAACAACCCCTTGTTCATCCCTCTTTGGATGAAATACCCAATTAACCCCAATAGGTTTTGTAATGACCTTTGAAATGTAATTAAATCTGTTGCAGGTCATAGAAATCTCATTATCATTAGGGTTTTGATCTTTCTTAGGTCTCCATGGCAAGCTTGAAGAAGCTTTAGACCCCTTACCCTATGGTTGCAAATATTTAGGTCTGGTCACGTTTCTGTCAGCGTTGGATTTGGTCTTGTCAACATTGAAATTACCCTTGTCAGCGTTGAACCTAGGGTTTGCTACAGAAACACATTGCCTGTTAGACCAAGTATTTGTATTTTGAAATGGTCTTTGTCCATGAGTGTTAGACCCTCTAGTGAAGAAAGGGGCTGGTCTAACAACTTGTGGACTTTGCTCCACACAAGTTTTGGGTCTGACAACGTTTGACTTTTTAACAGCGTTGACCTTGAAAGCGTTGACACACTTATATGCTAAATGTGAAAAGCTACCACAAGTGTAACAAGCTTTTCTAGACACAACCCTAGGTCTAGAAGAGAAGAAGCCTGTTCCATCATTATTAACTTGGCTTTTAGGTGACCTAGTATTCCTATACATTTCTGCATACTTGATGCTAGGTTTTCTAACAGTGTTTGAGCCAAGGTCAACAGCCTTACCAGTGATTGGGTTTGTTACCTTAATAGGGGTTGACTCATTTGGACTTTCACATAACAAGCCACCCTTAACAAACAAGGTAGGGTTGGCTTTCTTCCATTCATTCAAGTCAGTCAACTTCTGTTGATACTCTTCAACTAGGGTAATGACTCTTGGTGGAGGAATAAATTCTTCCTCTTGGAGTTCTGGTAGACCAGTCCAAGATAGGTCCTTTCTTTGAACACCATATAAGTCCCCAGCTGGTAGTGGAACCACAGTATAGTCTTTCATCCCAATCCCAGTCGTGTCCTTAGGATCCCTTTGTTTATTAACACATTCTCCTATGGTTTGTGTGGCCTTATCAAATCTCTGAATTTTAAGGCCAACATTATCCTTATTAAGATTCTTAATAACTTCATCTAACTTAGCCTGTAACTCACTATTAAACCTTTCCATGATGTTTCTAACATCATTACTAGCATCTAACTCATGTTTTAAGATATTTATTTTATCTTTTAAGTCAAATTCCATTTTCTTGTACTCAGAAACTGTCTTCTCAGTTTGTGTGAGAGCAAGTTGATAATTAGACAGTTTGCATCTCTCAGTACTCACATCATCTAACAATCTTAACACCTCTTTGTTAAGTTTCTCAGTATTTAACCTACAACCCTTACTACAAAAAGCATCATCGTATACCTCATTATCTGATGAAGAGGAGGAGTGTGCCATGAGAGCATATTGAACATGCTCTTCTTCTTCTATCTCAGCAACCAAAGCTTTATCCTCTTCCCCATCCGTAGCCAAATAGCTCCAATCCCATCCCATACCATCAATTTCTTGTACTGCAACCATGGCCTTAGGATCCTGAGCCTTAACAATTTGGCTTGAGGGTTTGCCAGCATCAGATCTTCTTGGAGATCTGCATTCCCTCATAAAGTCCCCTATACGATGACAATTGTAGCACTCAACCTTGGATTTATCAAATCCCGCAGTGTCCTTTGCATTAAAGGTCATCTTCTTCTTAAACCTTCTATTCCACCTGTTTGCTCTTATACTAGCAAGAGCCATGTTCCACTTAATATCCATCTCCTCCAAGTGCTCATCACTTATTTGCTCAAGGTCCTCATATGTAATCACTGAACAATTGGGCAAAGAAGCAATGTGAGCACATACAGTATCTAGATCCAAACCAACAGGTTTAACTCTTGGTGAATCACTTTTGTATGTGTCAGCGTCTAAATATGAGGCGTTGACAGGACATGTTCCAGTGATGACACATGTTGATCCAGTAACTGGGTGCATATAAGAGTCCTTCTGATCAATTGACCTTCACTACCTGAGAAGAAGGCCATGTTACTATTGGTAGACTTACTTCCATGCTCCAAAAGAGTTTCATTCTCCAACATCCTCAGTTTGTTGTAGATATCATCAAAAGTGGAGCTTTTGTGAGTGTTATTGGCAAGTATAGATCTTGCCTCAATCTTCCACGCATCACCAAGACTTTTAAGAAAAGTAGCATTAATGTCAACATCACCAAGTTGTGTCCCCATGAAGGATAGCTTGCTTGTAATGTCAAGCAGTCTGCTTCTCACACTGCTAAGCTTCTCATTAGGTTGAGCCTTGAAAACAGCATACTCATGCATGAGTTGCTTCTTCTTCTCTTCCCTAGTATCATAATTTCCACCATATGCAACTTCAAGAGCTGCCCAAAGGTCTTTTGCAGAATCATAACCTCTGTATTTATGCTGGTTCTCTTGTCCCAAAGAGAGTTTCAGAATGTTTAGGGTTTTCATATCAACCCTTCTCTTTGCTATGTCTTCAGCAGACACAGCTCTACCATCACCAGGTTTTTCTTTCTTATCTGCTTCTGGACATCCAACAACAGCAGTTCTTGTAGGAATGGCAGCAGCAACCTTTTCAGCTTTGTTGTATGTGTTTCCATATTCAATTATCTCCCAGAGAGTATAGTCAAAGATCCCCAGATATTGCTCAAAGTTGAATTTCCACAACTCAAAGTTGGTTGCATCAAGCATGGGAATCTTGATGTTTGGTAAAGGTGAGGAGGAGGAGGTTACTTCTGGATTTGACATGATGTTTTTAGGGTTTTGTGAAAATTAGGGTTTTGGTGATTTTAGGGTTCTTGTGTTCTTTAAGATCAAAAGTTTCTCAACAAGCTCTGATACCACTTGTTGATCCCAAACTTAGATCGATTTAGCTTTATGTATACGAGATTAGATAAAGTTATACACTTAGAGAAACCTTTGTATATGTATATGATAATCTAAGTGTTATGAGGAATTAACACTTAAACAAGAACACACAAAGATGTAAACAAACTTTCACTTGATTAATGATAACAAACTTGCTTACAATGAAAGTGTTTAACGTATGAAAACTTATATTGAACAATAACCTAAAGGTATTCTTTTATAGACATAAGAAGCCTTGTATAAGAGTCTACATATCAACTATTCTAGGTAAAGATAATTATAGAAAATACAATGTTGAACTTATCCTTACTAGAAACAAACTAGAAACAATATACGCGTAGACTAAATCTTTCCATCAGTGCTTGTCTTTAATGTATCAACGCTTGACTTCTTCTTGTCAACGCTTGATCTGTCAGCGTTTGTTTTCTTCCTATCAACGCTTGTTTTACTCTTGTCAGAGCTCAAGTAGACTGGCTATATTTTATTCCCAACAGAACTTATCTAGAAACTCATGGAATGTACGGTTCATCAAGTCTATGAAAATAGATGGAGCATTGGTAAGGCCAAATGGCATGACTACAAATTCGTAGTGTCCATAACGTGTATAGAAAGCAGTCTTGGCGATGTCCTGATCTTTCACCCGTAACTGATGATAAACCGACCTCAGATCAATCTTGGAGAAATGTTTGGCCCCTTGGAGTTGGTCAAACAGATCGTCAGTGCGTGGCAAAGGATATCGATTCCTGATGGTGATCTTATTAAGCTCACGATAATCAATGCAGAGACGCATACTGCCGTCCTTCTTCTTTACGAATAAGACCGGTGTACCCCATGGAGATGCACTAGGTCGGATGAAACCTCATTCCAAAATTTCATGTAGTTGTTCCTTTAACTCCTTCAGCTCCATGGGAGTCATGCGATAAGGAGCCTTGGAAATTGGCTCGGCTCCTAGGATGAGCTCAATATTAAACTCTACCTCACGAGCAGGTTGTATGCCCAAAAGTTCTTCTGGAAACACGTCTGGAAATTCTGACACGATTGGCTGATTCTGGATAGATGAAGATTTAGCCTCCAAATCATGAACAATAGCTAAGTAGCCCTCGCAACCATGTGACAGTAATGCACGTGCTTATAAGGTTGAAATTACTTGTACATACCTTCCGGGTATAAAACCATTGTAAATGTACTTTGGTGCGTTTACATCACCGAAGATGACCCGATATGAATGGCAGTCAATGGTGGCGTGATGTTTGGATAGCCAATCCATGCCTAATATCATGTCGAAGTCACACATGTCCAATGGAAGTGCGTCCACTTGACGAATCTTGTCGTCAAACTTGAGGGGAAGACCCTTGTACCCATGTGTTATGCGTACAGAGTCTCTTAAGGGCGTGTAAGTGTTTAAGACATTTTCTAATGGCATAGGGGATATCCTAACACTCTTGTCATAAACAGTAGAGATGACCGAATGAGTAACACCCGTGTTAAATAAAACGCATGCAACTTGACCATACATATACAAGATTCCAGTGATGGTACTTGTTAACTTGTTGGCCTGATCACGCGAGGTCGTGTACAACCGTCCAGTAGCAGGGGTGGCTTGGAGTCGATATGTCCAGAAGTGCCCTCGATCTCACCCTTACGGCAGTCCTTCATGCGATGGCCTGGCTGGCCACACTTGAAGCAAGCATCGCTATCACGGCGACACGACCCTGGGTGCCTGCGGTTGCACGTAGTGCAGAGAGGATGATTATACCCTCCAACAGGTGCCCTTGCTGGCTGGGAGCCTGTTCAGAAAATTATACGTGAGACATGGTTAATGGGTACAAACAAGACAATGCAAAAAAATCGTAAGACGTAATATCAGTTATAGCTGCACGGTTGGGCTGTGAACCTCTGCGGTCCTGCTTCCTTCCGTTGCCATGATTCCTGGTAGAAGATGCTTAAGTGTCAGAATTATGAATCATAAAGCATATAACATTGAAAATAAGTAAGTTTAGGGACCTGCTGCTGTTGGAGTTGTTAGCATTGTTATGGTAATTGTCATTACCGCCACGCCTGTCTGAAGCAGAACAGTCTTAGGTCTGACCGTTAACCTTGTGCTGACTCTGCTGCTGAGTGGCCGGTTGGGACCGGTCCCAGTATTTTGCCTGAATGATGCAATTTTTAGAGAAAGATAAACATTTGGGTAGTACTTAATGAATTGATATGATCACCGCTGAATGATGAAATATAACTCTTGTCGGGTCTTTCTGCCTCTCCATACTCATCCCTCTCCTACAGCATCTCCAACTTGTGTGCTGCATCAGCTACTTGTGCTACCGTGTTAAAGGTATCACACACCAAGTTATTGGCGACCGATGTACGAAGAGCCCAGCGAAAGTGGTACACTTGCTCCTCTGCTGCCCCTACTGCTACGCCAAGGAATCCAGCCAAACGAAGAAACCTCTGCATGAACTCATTGATATTCTCCCCAGCTCTCTGCCTAATACCATGATACTCCCTCTTAAGCTTATTCTGCTCAGCCTTTGGGAAGAACTGTACCATAACCAACTCCCTGAACTATGCCCAAGTCAAGCCAGCCACCCAATTGTCGCCTCCTTCCGATTGTTTCACTGACTTACACCATCCAAGCACGTTCCCTTCAAACTTGTAACAGGCTAACCTTGCCTTAAAGACAGGTTCGCATCCCATCGCGTCAAAGATCTTCTCAACGTGAGCTAGCCAGCTCTCAGCCTCATCAGGGCTGTCAGTCTTCTCGAAGGATCACGCACGTTGTTTGTTGAATCGCTCCAGCCATGTGATCAGTGTAGCTAGAGGAGGATAAGGGTTCTGATGTTGGTGCTGATTGTTGGTAGCTTGCACCTCGGCCGAATTTCATTCCTCAGTTGAGGAAGCATGGCCTGCATCGCAGCTTGAACTGCTGCATTGAGTTGCTCTTGTTCACGTGTGAGAACCATCTGACAATATAAAACAAAATGCATGATTAAACTGATTAAAACATAATATATATACATGGAAAAAAATTTATGCATATAAACATGAAAAAAAATTATGCATGAAATCAGTGTATGAATGTATGATGATGAAATGACATGGGTTTGGTGAACGCCTTTGGGTCGGTTCACCTAAACAAAATGGCATGACGAGGATGCACGCCTATGGGTCGGTTCATCAAAACAAAATGATTCGATTAAAAGCACATGCGACTAAATATGGCCAGTCCTGTACCAACCATTACTTAGTCAAAATTCCTGCAATAATGATACATGAATAAATGCATGAAAACAACTGTCAGTTCTAGGAAGACCATGGTGATTACCCACTAATCACAGGTCATGTTTTAAGAGCCTAAAAGTTGAAGCCTTGGCTCTAATACCATAACTGTAACACCCCATTTTGGTAAATGGAATGTCACGCGTAATTATGGCGTGTCATCAAAGCATGCAAGGTAAATGTCAAAAAACATTAAATGACCATGAAAGGAAATACCGGAAACAAACATCGGTAGTCCAAGTATAACTACTGAAATAGAAAAGGACTAAACAATGTCCAAAGAAATAAATAGCATAATGAATGAAAAAATGCATAAAGTGATGAAGGCTAGATAGCTTCCAATCTGTATGCACCTACTCTTAAAGTCTACGAGCACCCTTGAGTACATGCCATTTGAGAACATGAAAGGAAAACGGTTGAGCATAACGCCCAGTGAACGGATATACAAGTATAGCATGAAATGACATAAGCATAAAAGACTATGTTAGCCTCAAAATATTGAGTCAAACAAGAATGTTCGGTCATAGGTTTATATTGTAATATTTATTAGAACATCGTATTAGTTAGTTAAAATAGTCGTGACATTACGGGCTTGATGGCTAGCTTAAAAGGCTTCTTTCAAGGTACTAAGCATTTATTCAAGTCCGGCCCAAAACGATATAGTCCAATAGAAAGCTCGCATGTGGGTGGACTATATAAGTATCCTCCTAGCATGTTAGAAGGGTAAGCAAGTAATCATTTTTCTTAATCTAATTTCTCCTAGTTAATCAGATCTCTCTCTACTTTCTCTCACTACTTTCTCTCTCTAGAAATCTTCTTTCTTTCTTCTTTATTTCTTATAATCTATCATGGTGAAGTGAATAATTACGGGTACAACAATTGGTATCAATCGCCACGGGGTAGATTAGTGATTGGTTGTTGTTATTGATTTGATTTGTGTGATTTAATCTAAAATCATCACGAATAGAATTTTTTTAGTGTTTTTCGGGCTTTAAATCTTGATTTAAATCACCTAAATAGTTGTGGTAGGGATTTAGATTAGTTATTGTGGTTAAAATCACAAGTTTTTGGGGAGTTTGGATTGATTTTGGGATACGGTTTATCAAAAAGCTTTAGATTTAAGGTTGGCTTAATAACTTTCGGTAAAGGGTTTCTAAGTTTCTTCCGAAAGTTTAACTTTCGTAATAGGGTTTATTAGATTGTTCCGTGAGTAATTTTTGTCTCTGAAAGTTTCACAGGGTTACGAGTTACGAAAGTTTTTTTTCTTCCGAAAGTTAAGATTCTTACGAAAGTCCTCAAAGCTACGAAAGTGAAAAGCTTCGAAAGTCCTCAAAAATACGAAAGTGAAAAGCTACGAAAGTCCTCAAAGATACGAAAGTAAACAGCTACGAAAGTCCTCAAAATCTTCCGAAAGTGCATTATCCCAAAACTCCTAAAAGTTACGAGAGTTTCAAAAGTTACGAAACTTTACAACAAGTTACGAGAGTTCCAAAAGTTACGAAACCCAAATAGTTCCGAAACCTTTTTTCTACGAAAGGTTGTCTCTACGAAAGTTTTGTTTTTTACGAAAGGTGTTTCTACGAAAGGTCTTCCTACGAAAGTTTGGTTTCCTGCGAAAGTCTTCTTCTGCGTAAGTTAAGTTCTACGAAAGTTGTATGCTGCGAAAGTTTGATTTTTGCGAAAGTGAAATTTCGTGTGTTTTTTGCCTTAGAATTTTTGGTTTCTTGTGAAGACAATTTTTTAGGGGATTTTTAACATTTTTCTTTGACAACAACAATCACAACACATCTACGCAAGATCTTTTTTCACTTCAACAATTTCAAGTTTCTCGAAGTGGATTCTACTCAAGAGTATCGTGTCACAAACAACAACATCATGGTAGCGGGTAACAAAGAGAGACCACCAATGATTGTGACTGGTCGATATGCACAATGGCAATCATGATTCCTTCGTTATCTTGACACTAAACCCAATGGTGATGTTCTTCGATGTTGCATCAAAGAAGGACCCTATACTCTCATTACAATAACCATTCCTGCAATTCCAGCAACTGACTCGACGACCGGTTTTGATGAGCAAACAATTGAGGAAACATATGAGAACACTTCGAAAGACAAAGGTGCTTGGATTGATGCAGAGAAAGAACCAATTTATTTGATTCTCAGTGGGATTGGGGATGATATTTACTCAACGGTTGATGCGTGCTCTACTACAAAAGAAATATGGTTTGCCATTGAACGCTTGCAACAAGGAGAATCACTTAACAAGCAAGATGTCAAAACTAACTTGTTCTGGAACTTTAGTAAGTTTACTTCATTGGATAGGGAATCAATTGATTCATTTTACTCAAGGTTCTACAAGATGATGAATGATATGACAAGAAACAATTTGCAAGTCTCCACCATGAAAATCAATGTGCAATTTCTACAGCAACTTCAACCAGAGTGGACACGGTTTGTAACTTTGGTGAAACAACAAAGTAAGTTAGACGAAGTCAACTATCACACGCTCTTTGACATTTTGAAACAATTTCATAATAAGGCGAATGAACTTCGAGCTGAAAGGATAGCAAAGACTACTAATCCACTTGCTTTGGTGTCTACCACTCAACATGTCCAAGATCATCGCTCTCGTGCTCCAAAGTCATATTCCACTACATCCTCGTCACCAAGATACTCCACTACATCCTCTTCACCAAGATACTCCACTTCATCTAAGTATTCAGCTCCCACAAGATCACGAGACAAAGAACCAAGAGCACCATCACCATCACCTGAGCCATCATCTGAAGAGGACAGTGATGAAGAACTAGCTCAAAAGGATAGGGAGATGAAACTACAAATTGCTTTCATTATGAAGACCTACAAGAAAATCTTCAAATCCAGCAACAAAAATCTTCGAACATCATCTAACACCAGGAGCCAATATGTTGAGAGTCCTCAAAGGTATGACACACGTCAACATGATGAAAGTCCTCCTAGGTATGATCGACGTAATCCAACACATGTTGAGAGTTCTGCACGTTATGATCGACAAACTGCTAAGTATGATACTCATAGGATTGCTACTGTTACTGGAAATAGGGAAACTGTTGGTACTCCAGTGGTCCAGCAAAGTAGGATTCAGTGCTTTAATTGTCAAGGTTATGGGCATATGGCAAAGAAATGCAGAAAGCCGAAACGAGTTAGGGATTCTTGTTATCATAAGGAAAAGATGTTGCTTTGCTAGAAGATGGAAGCTGGGGTTAAGTTGTCGGCTGAGAAAGGAGCATAAGTTAATAAATGATTTGGAAGAAGAGAGTAGACCAAAAGTTAATAAAGAATTTGTTAAACCATATAATTATGCTTATGAAAACAGTCTGTATGGTCTTTTCAAACCCCAAACCCAGAAGATTCGTGAGCAAATATTTTTCGAATGTGAACAAATAAGAATTAAATGGAGACAAGCTTTTGCCACTAAGAAAACTAATGTTTTAAAATTTATTGAGTACTTGCCATATAAAGCTTCTGTAAGCAAGAGTAACCAAGCACTTAGTATTCTCAAGAGTAACATTGAAAATTTCAAAAAAGTTGTTCATGATGACTGGAAAAAACGTGAACTTTCAAAAGGAGACAAAGCAATTCCTCACGATATAACTGTGCTTGTGAAAAGTATTTTGATTACGCTTGCGGAAAGAACGCAAAAACAAATTTTGGAATTTGAAACATTAATTAAGCAAGAAATGTTTGATGATTTGAAATATATGGAATCTCTTGAACAAGAAGTGAACGACCATCAACCTGAAAGAGACGAGTTTTCTACAGCATATGATCTACTCTTACACAAATGTCTCTCAAAAGATATTATGTGTGTTTATGTTACATCTTGTGCAGATATTGATGAATATTCTGATGTTGCTTGCAAATATCTTGATCAAGTCAAAGAGTGTGAACGTCTTGAAATTGAGCTTTCGAATAAAGTTGACCAAAAAGAGTTTTCGTTACTTCAACATAGATATGATTATCTTCAAAAACATTGTCACTCACTTGAACTTGCTTTGCAAAAGAAAGTTGGCATCTTTTCAAATGATACACCTTTGGAAGTAAAATTATCTGAGTCACGTCGATTACTAAACGAAAAATGTCTTGATATCCAATTTTAAAGCTCAGTTACAAGAAAAAGACTCAGTAATAGCAGAGCTGAAGAAACTCGTTGCTAAGATTGGTGGGGAAGTTGTGGAACCTAGCGTTAAGAAACCCGTTGTTAGACAACCCAATGCCTCTAAAGTGAATAGATCCTCTATCTTGGGAAAACCATCTGCTTTCTCAAATTCTTCATTTTCAAAACCTGTGTTTGCCCCCAAGATGGATGGAAAAGAAAGGTTACTACATACTCAACCTATAAGGAATATTGTAGCACCAAGGTTAAGCACAATAATGTGATTTTACCAGGGATGTATAGGATGACCAATAAACCCACAAACATAGTTAGTCACTCGCCTCAGACTTCTAGAAACATTAATATGTGTGTGTCTTCTACTACAGGAGTAGTCTCCACTACTAGTGTTAGCTTGCCTCAGCTTAAGAGCACTCAAGTGAATGATAAGGTCTGGAAACACAAGAGTCAAGGGAAGATGAAGGAAGTAGAAGAACACCCTAGGAATTTGAATTCTTTTAAGAATAAAAAGTTTGTAATCGCGTGTAATGACGATTTGAAAGCTTTGAACGATTTGAATGCTTTGAATGTTAAATTTGTTTGTGTCAAATGTGGAAAATGTGCTAATGCTACTCATTCTATATGTGCTATGAATAATGTCAAAGGCGTAGATACTAGAACTAAAAAGCAAGTTGCGATGCCTATTAGTGCTAGTAAACCCAAACGCAAAGTGAACCATTCTGGTGCAACCCCCACTAAGAAAAGTAATGCATCAGACTCCACCACTAAGAACCCTAGAAACAGAATTACGGAATTATATGAGTCTGCTAGCAAGTCTTGGAAATTGTGGTTTTCTAATCAATGTCCTCCAGGATATAAATGGATGCCTAAAGTTAGGACAAAAAATGTGACAACAAGTGTTAGTATGCATTTAAATATTGCTAATGACACTAATGATTTACAATCACAACTACTTTGGTATCCAATTTAGCAAATGCTCTATCGTGTTCTAACTCTTCTGCAGGTGATACAAATAATTCTCTTCATACTGGACTCTAGATGCACGAAGCACGTAACGAAAAATCTCAAGCTTCTAATTAACTTCGTGGAGAAGTTCCTGGGTATGGTCCGATTTGGAAATGATTAATTTGCACCGATCCTAGGATATGGAGATTTGGTTCAAGGGAATATCACGATAAAAAGGTTATACTACGTCGAAGGGCTCAATCACAATCTTTTCTCGGTTGGTCAATTCTGTGATGCAAATTTGGAGGTTGCTTTCAGAAAGAATACATGTTTTGTTCGTGATTTTGATGGGAATGACTTACTTACCGGTTCACGGGGTACTGATCTTTACACAATCTCACTTCAAGACACAACTTCTACAACTCCAATTTGCTTCATGGCTAAAGCTTCAACGACTCAGGCAGGGTTATGGCATCAACGTTTATCTCATCTCAATTTTGATACCATCAACTTGCTTTCCAAGAAAGATATTGTGAGAGGCCTTCCAAGCTTGAAATTCATCAAAGATCACCTTTGTTCTTCTTGTGAGCTTTGTAAAGCTAAACGAAGTAGCTTCAAGACAAAGACTACACCAAGCTCTAAAGGACGGTTAGATATTCTTCATATAGATTTGTATGGTTCCATGCGTGTTCATAGTATCAATGGGAAGAAATATGTTATGGTAATTGTCGATGATTACTCAAGGTACACATGGACTCATTTCTTGAGGTCCAAGGATGAAACACCCGAAGTTCTAATCAATTTCCTTAAACTGATACAATGTGGTCTTCAAGCTCAAGTAAAAGTGGTTCGTACTGACAGAGGCACATAATTTTTGAATTCAACTATGAGGAACTATTTTGAAGCCGAAGGAATTGAACATGAAACATCTATTGCTCAAACACCCGAACAAAACGGAGTTATTGAAAGACGAAACCGTACTTTAGTTGAGGCTGCTCGAACATTATTATCCGCTTCAAAACTACCATTATACTTTTGGGCCGAAGCCGTGTCAACCGCATGCTACACATAAAACCGATCCTTAATTATCCCAAGACACGAAAAGACACCATATCACATAATTCATGATCAAAAAGCTTCACTCAAACACCTTCACGTTTTTGGATGTACTTGTTACATTATACGAGATGGTGAAAATCTAGATAAGATGAAAGAGAAAGGTGATGCATGTATTCTAGTGGTATATGCAACTCAGTCTAAGGGATATAGAGTTTACAAAAAGAGAACGAAATTGATAGTCGAGACTATTCATATCCGATTTGATGAATTACAAGAAATGGCACTTGAACAAATTAGTTTAAGTCCCGACCACAATGACAAATGACTTCCGTTCACAACCGCACGGAACTCGGAACCCAAGACCACAACAATGAACTGTCAAGTTCAAAGCTGGTTCAAGGAAATGTTCCAAGAGCAGACATGACAGTCAACACGACAACTGAAGAGTTGGAGATGTTATATGGACCAATTTATGATGAATATTTCACGGGGGAGAAACATGTTGTATCGAAGTCTTCCGCTGTCACTCATGATAAGAATGATGATATCGATCATCGTCAACAAAAGGATACAACTTTATCTACTTTAACACGGGTTACTGCAGATTTACCTCCTCAGAATATCGCATCAGCAACCGCTCCTACAACATCCACAACTATTGTCATTGCTCTAGAGAACACAAATCAAACAGACTATGCATTAAATGACGAAGACGACTTTATCAACCCATTTGTACACCGGTACACGAAACTGGAGAGTCTTCTACTCGCCATGTTGATCCGTCAAATATGCATCCATTCTATCAACGACATCCTTCAACACATCACTGGACCCGAGATCATCCTTTGGTTCAAGTAATTGGAAACCCTTCACAGCCCGTTCGTACAAGACGACAACTTGATACCGATGGTGATGTTTGTATGTTCGCACTCGTCGTGAGTACAACTGAACCAACAAATATCAAAGAAGCCTCGGCAGATCACACTTGGATTGAATCGATGACGGATGAACTTCAACAATTTGAAAGACTTAAAGTCTAGGAACTTGTTGACAGACCATTCGATGTAATACCATTAAATCTTCGATGGATCTGTAAAAACAAGATGGATGAAGAGAACACGATCATCAAGAATAAATCTAGGCTAGTGGCTAAAGGGTATGGACAGAAAGAGGATATTGATTTTGAAGAATCATTTGCACCAGTAGTTCGTATAGAAGCGGTCAGGATTTTTCTTGCTTATGCTGCACATAAGGGATTCATCGTTTATCAAATGGATGTAAAGACGGCGTTTCTTAACGGTCCTTTAAAGGAAGAAGTATATGTCACACAGCCGGAAGGATTCATCAATCCTCATTATCCTGACAAGGTATATCGTCTCCACAAAGCACTTTATGGACTCAAGCAAGCTCCATGGGTGTGGTACGACGAGCTCTCGAAATTTCTGGTCTCCAAATGTTTCTCAAAAGGTTCCATTGATCTAACTTTGTTTACTTATAAATATGGGGATAACATTTTGCTTGTGTAGATTTATGTTGATGACATTATTTTCGGGTCTACAAACCCAAAACTTTCAAAATGGTTTGAAAAAGTAATGCACAGCAAATTTGAAATATCTATGATGGGCGAACTAAAATTCTTTCTAGGAATTCAAGTTAACCAATCCCCAAGTGATATCTTCATTAACCAAGCTAAGTATTGTCAAGAGATAATAAAAAATCATTGTATGACCTCATGTGACCCCGTTGGGACACCATTATCAACCACATCCCTAGATGCTGATTTGGAGGGAGATGCCATAGATCAAACGAGATATCATTCCATGATCGGCTCACTCATGTACTTAACAGAAAGTCGACCAGATTTATCACATGCTACGTGTTATTGTGCTCGATATCAAGCACGACCCACTGAAAAGCACCTCAAGGAGGTTAAACGGATATTTCGGTACCTCAAGAATACCATTCACATGGGACTCTGGTATCCGAGGGAAACCAGTTTCTTTCTAACGGCCTATTCAGATTCTGATCATGCAGGGTGTCTTGATACACGAAAAAGTACTTTTGGTGGTGCACAGTTTCTAGGTTAAGATAAGCTTGTGGGATGGTCTTCCAAGAAGCAGGATTGCATGTCACTATCATCAGCCTAAGCATAGTATGTGTCTCTATCTGCGTGTTGTGCTCAAGTTCTATGGATGAGAACACAACTCACGGATTATGGCTTCCACTTTGATAAAGTACCTATGTATTGTGACTCAAAGTCCGCCATAGCCATCTCTTGCAATCCGGTACAACATTCCCGCACGAAGCACATTGATGTTAGATATCACTTCATTTTGGAACAAGTTGAAAGGGGTATTGTTGAACTTTACTTTGTTGAAACTGATTACCAATTAGCTGACTTGTTTACAAAAGGTCTTTCGAAAGAGAGGTTTGCGTATCTAGTTCGGCAAATTGGTATGAGATGTTTGACTCCAGCAGAACTGGAGATTCTGGCAAAGAAGCCTGCTTGATTCATCTATCAAACATCTACTTGTAAATATTAATGAAAATGCAAAATACAAAATTAAAATTCTTTGAAAATCCAAAAAGATTCTTCTCGACATGTCTTTCAGTATTGATAATATGGACGTACCTAATAATGTCGCTCAATAACGACACGGGTGTGTACATAAAGCTTGAATGAAAGTTGTAAATATTTTTCAAAACATGTCATTTCTATCTTTTATAAAGGAAATTGTCTCTTTTGGAGAATATTTCCTACAACGGGTAGAGCAATATATCTTGGGTTGAGTTTGTCACAAAACATTCAACATTTTGAGTTCAACACAATGGCTTGTAATCACTTTCAGATTGTAACCCGGATCTACATTCACGGGGGAGTGTATGCTTTAGTGCCCTTACCCTCAGCAAAAGAAGTTAAATCCTCTTACACTTGAGTGGATTTGTCAAGATATTCAAGAGTCTATGAACTCAAGTTAATGCTTTAGAAAAACTTTTTCACCAAAAAGAATTGATTTTTCAAAAAGCGTTGAACACAATTTTTTTTCAAGAATTTTTCAATGATATTCAAAATCTTTCAAAATTGTGTGTTCAATAACTCCAATCCTCAAAAAGAGAAATGTGGATCATATCCTCACAACAATTCAATTGGATCGATTTTTGAGGGGGAGCGTTCCAAATTCATGCTCAGTTGACACATTTTCTCCCGAAGGTTTTTCAAGACTATTTTTCAAAATATATTTTAATCAAATTTGGTATCTATAATATCAAATGATTTTATATATTAGAGATAGGGGGAGAAAATGTGATTAAAATATGATCTAAAGACTCAAGCACTCATGGTTACGATCAAATACCCACAACATCTTTAATTCAAGACGTTATTGGTGTCAAAAGGGTGGTTAGGTTTAAGTCATATGATCCAACCAGAACCAGAGGGATCTTCCCAGGGAAAATCCAATAGATTATTAGAAGTCCTTAGGAAAAATGGAGTAGAATGTGAACGGAGCTGAATGCCGACTAAGTACTAAAGCTAGCACTGGAACAATCACAACAAGGTGCTAGTAATGATGTCTTGGTAAGCATTGAAGGGGTTGAAGAATGAAAAAGAAATGTAAGGATAAAGGGTGTAAAGAAATTAGCCCTCCATACAACTTAGGCAGAAACCGGGTCAACACACCATGAAGACAACCCCTCCCTAGCTGACTCAGGCTTCTCTCAAAAGAAGTTTGTTTTAATTGTCACGGAGATCAACACGACTTCTATTGACTTTCTCACTCCGAGATAGTTGATATTGAATAGGTGGCATCTGCTCCAGCCTCCGACCACTAAAAGTGCACCAATCGAGTCTAGAGCCAAGATATCAATCAAATCTCGTTAGGACACACGGATGACAATCAAGAGAGTCCTATGCTCTATCCTTGCGATATTGCTAGAACACTCATAGTGATACTACCTAGTATTCACAATGAAGAGTGGATATCCTTCCAATGTTAACATCAAACAACACTGCGTAGGTCATGTGTAAGATTCTTCATGAATTGAACATATGTAAAACTGAAAATCAACAGTGGTTTGTTTCTTTATCGATTCAAACTCATTTCAGTTTCTACGCAGTGATATTTATTAATATTCACAGTGACGAATGGAAATCCTTCTAGCGTCAACATTAAACAACGCTACGGTAGGTAACTCGCGAGATTCTTATGAATCAAGCTTGTATCAACTGGAAAGAAACAATGGTAAGATTCTTAATGAATCAAACTTGTTCCAGGAATTTGAATTGACGACTTTAATCAAGCGGATATTTATCCAATTGATTCACTCTTTACGTTCGCAGTCTTGCTTTGAGACGGTCGAGTAAAGAGAACGGCTAGTACAGTCGCGAAACCCTGTCAAGGAGGTTCTTAATTGAATCTACCTAATCACATGTATGATATTTAATATCGTGTAACGGTCTTCACCGACCGCAGGTAAAACGCTACCGATTTAGGACGAATGTCAAAGCCATTCAGTCCGTATCTATGTTTTATCTCAAGAAGGTGACGTTATAGTGTACTCAACAAAGTCAATGATTCCAAACCACATACTCATGCCCAAAGACATTCAACAATCAAGAAAGCTAAAGACTTCCGCAACTCTATGATCAAAATCTTCCTTAACAATTAATGTAGAGGAATGAACTCTATTCAAAGGAGATTGTTATCAAGCTTTCAAGATGATGTGAAGTATGATCATGTGGATAAAGACACAAGATCGCATGATGGCAAAGACAATTCAAGAATGATTTAAAGATCTCAAGATAAAAGACAAAGTCGAAAGACAACGACAAAGCCTCAAAGATAACAGCATGAAGGAACAAGACTACTATTACACGTTCAAGACTCATTTATGACGAAATTCGTATTCTCCATTGATCTCCAAATATCGAAGAAGAATGACCTCACATTGGGGGAGATTGTTAGCCTCAAAATATTGAGTCAAACAATAATGTTCGGTCATAGGTTTATATTGTAATATTTATTAGAACGTTGTAATAGTTAGTTAAAATAGTCGTGACATTACGGGCTTGATGGCTAGCTTAAAAGGCCTCTTTCAAGGTACTAAGAATTTATTCAAGCCCGGCCCAAAACAATATAGTCCAATAGAAAGCCCGCATGTGGGTGGACAATATAAGTACCCTCTTAGCATGTTAGGAGGGTAAGCAAGTAATCATTTTTCTTAATCTAATTTCTCCTAGTTAATCACATCTCTCTCTACTTTCTCTCACTACTTTATCTCTCTAGAAATCTTCTTTCTTTCTTCTTTATTTCGTATAATCTATCATGGTGAAGTGAATAATTATGGGTACAACAGACTAATAGCAGCGGAAATGTATAAGTCCTAGATAACCTGGAACATGTTCATAAAACTGGTTTTATAGTTTGAAAAGACTTATGTTTTTACATGAAAATCTGTAATAATTAGCCAATAGCCCATATAGGTATTGAGGTTCCACCGTGCATGAATACTTGGAGGGGAGACCTCGTCATGCAATTAGAGGGGTTGCCTCTAATTAGATAGTCTGGGTAGGAGGGATCAACTCATTGTGAAGGATGCATGGCACACATCGCATTCACCATGAAAATCCAGTAAAACATGTAACTAGGATACACCCATACGCCCCACATGATAATATAAATATAATGGCCAAAACTAAAAAGGGACGCCACGAGCAATCACTCCGTCGTGGGGAAGTCATAACACTAGTGCCTCTAGTGTTATGGTTATGGTACCTCCATAACTAGGTGACACTGGTAATGCATGAATATGGCTTAGGCATTTAACTAACATAAGCAATCAAACATATAAAACAATACTTGGGAAAATAGTTGGCTGCAAACGGGGAATCCTAATAAGGAAAGAATGTCCATATTAAAGGACGGGAAATCCGTACCTAGTGTCCAATGAACGAGGAAAGACGAAAGGATGAAAAGTCCTACTCCAACCTCACTAATGCTACATAAATAGGGAACATGTATAAGTATTCTGATTACTGAGTACGTAACTGGTTATAGCATGTTCTTAGCTTGTTTTATATGTTCTTATCTTGTTTTACTGTTTTAATTGATATATTGTATTAGTCATGTATTTCATGTATTTCTGATTAAGTATTAACTGATATTCTTGTATTTTTATACTTGTTGTGTAATAATAAGTAACTTTCTAAATATAGCAGGTTTCCTAAAATAGAAAGTTTCCAAAAATATAAAGTTTCCAAAAAATAGTAAGTTTCTAAAATTGGAAGTTTCCATATTTAGAAATAAGCTGGATTAATAAGCTAATAATATAAGCTTAAATTTACTAGTTAAATATCATAAGTCATGTAACTAATAGTATAGTTTATTAATTAAATGTCATGGTAATTTAATAAACTATAGGTTATATGATTTAATTAAATAAAAGCATGATTTAATTAAATTAAGACATATAAAATACTTAGGTTAATCATGTATTAATAATTAGTTAATGATACCCTAAGTCATGATTTATTAATTAATTATAATCCATGTTTTAATAAATAATTAATACTATAGGCTAAATTAAATGATAAAATACTTAGGTTAAAATATGTATTATTTATTAAAATAATATAACCTAAGTCATGATTAAATTAAATTAATTACTAATCATGTTTTGATTAATTTATTTTTTCTTGAAAATAATATAACTTGTAAAAGTGTATAACTTGTAAAAATTAATCCCGTGACCGAACCCGTGTTTTAATTTAGACCGAACCATGAACCGGACCAAACCGTGAACCGGACTGAACCGGCCTAACAGTGGCTACAACGGTTTAGCCGGCTGCCATTGTCGTGGCTTGGCTAGCGACTGCTGGACCACAAACATCACCGACTGAAGCTGGTGGTTTTCCCCCCGTCTGGCCTGTGTTCCCCCTTCTTGACCCACAACAGCCACCGGCTATTGCCGGTGGTGTTGCTGTTGCTACCGAGACCCAACACAAACCAAAAGGCAACCCTGACGCGAGTCGGGATCGTTTGTTTCTTACTGCCGAGCAACCAAAGCCACGCCGAGACCCCTTAGTCTCGGCTGTTGGTGCAAATCGAACCAAGCCGAGAGCTTGGCTCTCGGTTTGCGTGTGTCGGCCGAAACAAAACCCCACCAAAACCCCCTTAATTACTTGTTTTCATGATTGATCTAGATGAAGGTTTCGATGTTTACCGAATACGTGACTAGAAAGAAACAATGAACACGAACACCCGAATTCCAAGATCAAAAATCAAACAACCACCCTCTTCGTGTGGTGTATAGCCGGCGGCAACAAGGAGAGAAGAAGGAGGCTAGGGTTTTTCTTTTTGTAAAGTCTTATTTGTTATGTTTTCCTGTGTTTTTCCTTTTCCCCTATTAGTCAAAATCAAATGGGCTTGGCCCTTTCTTTCTCTCTTGTCCCCGGCTACCAAGGGCCCACAAGGGTAAACCCGAGCTTTTCTTGTTTAAATATTCTACATGTATGTTCGTTAATATATTCGTGTTAGTTCGTGGTTAAATGTTCGTGTTATAAATAGTACTTGTACGTAAACAATATTTATCGTGTAATAATAAGTATATACGTAGTTCACATGTTCGTGATCATATGCTTGTGATTATAACTATTATGATTAATAATTATCATGTATTAATACGTACTTAATAATTATCGTGCACTAACACGTACGTAGTTTCTGAGTTAAATATTCGTGACACGTGTTCATGACATAAAAAGAAAGTTTTAATTGGTTCATCTGTTTACGTATTAATGTTCATGGCATTTAGATGCGGGTTTTACAATGGTACCGGGCGTCAACTCATTATACCAAACTCTTGCATCTCCGGAAAAAGATGATGGGAAGAGTTTGAGTTTTATAGCTTCTACATTGGCGTCGGCTCCATATCGGAACATGCAACATACCTCCATGAATTCGGCTATGTGCTTATGCAAATCGGCCCGCGCACGGCCGTCAAATTGGCGGTCTTTGATCATTGAAAGGTGATGAACTTTCACGGTGAAGTTTTCTCCAAGCTCAACTTGAACAATAGCAGCCCGGGGGTAGGTGCTACTACTCGGTTGGCGGCCCACATGGATTGAGTGTCGGTCATTGGGAATGGTAGATCGTTGAATGGGTTATAAACAACAAATGCGTCTAAGAGATTATCAAATGGTGGATTTTTGGTTTTTGGAATTCGGTTTTCGAGAGAAACAAAGGATTGCTTCTTGCGGTTTTTCTTTCGAGATTGATGGATAAAACATTCGGGATCGGTGTATGGACTATATATAAAAGCAGGGGGCCGCGGCAGCAGGGGGAACACCGGGTAGCCGGTGGGAACTTTGCCCAGCCGGCGGCTTTAGCCGAGAGACCAGGGGGAAACCACCGGCACAGCCGGTGGCTATATATACAAAGCAGGGGGCCGCGACAGCAGGGGGAACACCGGCTAGCCGGTGAGAACTTTGCCCAGCCGGCGGCTTTAGCCGAGAGACCAGGGGGAAACCACCGGCATAGCCGGTGGCTGTTTTTGCGAAAACAGTGGCAACCGGTCAAGCCGGTTTTTCCACTGTTAAGGGTACGTTTGGTGGGCCGGTTCACGGGTTCACGGCCACGGTTCACGACTTAATTAATTTACAAGTTAATTATTTTTACAAGACTAATTTTTACAAGGTTAATTAAATTAATTTGACATGTTACTTAATTAATTTAATTACAACATGACTTAGGTTATTATTATTAATAATACATGGATTTTTAACCTAAGTATTTATTATTTAAATTAGACTATATAATTAATTAATTATTAAACATGCCTTATAATTAATTAATTTACATGACTTAGGTTATATTAATAATAAATATTAATACATGTTTTAACCTAAGTATTATTAGTTTTATTTAATTAAATCATGTTATATTTAATTAAATACTTTAACCTATAGTTTATTTAATTTACATATAATGGTTAATAAACTATACTATATATCACATGACTTAGAATATAAATCAGTAAACACTTAAGCTTCTATTATTAGCTTAATAATCCAGCTTATTTCTATTTATGGAAACTTTCTATTTTTAGAAACTTATTTAATTAAGGCAGCTAATCTGTTTATGAAAACTTTCTATTTTTAAAAACTTATCTATTTTAAGCAGTAAATCTATTTTTGGAAACTTTCTATTTTTGGAAACTTTCTATTTTAGGAAACCTGTTATTTTTAGAAAGTTACTTATTATTACACAACAAGTATAATAATACAAGAAATACAAGTAATACTTAATCAGAATAGACAGAATACATGATAAACGCAGTATAAAGCTTAAATCAGTAAAAGATGACATGAACATATAAAACAAGCTAAGATATGACATAAAATCAGTTACGTACTCAGTAATCAGATACTTATACACGTATATTATTTATGTAGCATTAGTGGTATCGAAGTAGGACTCTCTTCCGTTCGTCTTCTTCGTTCACTGGACACAAGGTACAGATTCTCCGTCCTTTCAGTATGGACATTCTACCTTATTAGGATTCCCCGTATGCAGCCAATTGTTTTCCCAGTATATGTTTTATATGTTTTAATTGCTTATGTTTAATTAGATACCTAAACCATATACATGCATGACCAGTTTCACCTAGTTATGGAGGTACCAAAACCATAACACTGGAGGCACCAGTGTTATGACTTCACCACGGCGGAGTGATAGCTCGTGGCGTCCCTTCAGCTTTTGGCCATATTATTATTATTATCATGTGGGGCGTATGGGTGCATCCTAGTTTACATGTTATCAGCAGATCATTCAGGTGAATGTGGTGTGTGCCTTGCATCCTTCACAAGGAGCTGATCCCTCCTACCCAAAACTTATATATAAATTAAAGGAAACCCCTCTAATTTGCATGACGAGGTCACCCCTCCAAGTATTCATGCACGTTGATATTTCATGACCTATATTGGCTAATGGTAAACATGTTAAACAGTTTTTATAAGATAAACATAAGGCTTTTCAAACTATAAAACCAGTTTTACTAAGATATACCAGGTTATCCAGGACTTAGTTTTTTCCGCTGCTCTATGCTTATATGCTTATATTATTCATGCTTTACTTGTATATCCGTGCACTGTGCGTTATGCTCAGCCGTTTTCCTTTCATGTTCCCAAAACGACAGGTACTCAAGGACGCTCGTAGACTTTAAGCGTACGTGCATATGGATTGGAAGCTTCCTAGCATTCACTACTTTATGCATTTCTTCATACTTTTGATACTCATTTCTATGGACATTGTTTAGTCCTTTTCATTTACAGTACTTATGTTTGTGTGTGATGAGTTCTACTTTTGGGGTACCGATGTTTGTTTCCGGTATATCCTTTATGGTCATGTGATGTTTTATACATTTATCCTTCTATGCTTTGATGACACGCCATAATCACGCGTGACATTCTATTTACCAAAATGGGGTGTTACAAAAAAGACTCTGAATTATGAGTAGCCTATGATCCGGATCCATGAATGACCAGAAACATTACAATGGACACATTTTGAATACTTATCTTTATAAGGCTTGTGTCAAGAGATGCATTTGCAGAATAGACACACGAGCTTCTAGAGTAGTTACATCATTAATTATATCTTTTTGATGAATTTCTTCACGCTGAATAGTTGCAATGCACATACACTCTTTAGGGTTGGAAGTTCGGCATTCAGTAAATATGCCGCTTTTATTCTTGGAAGTCAGGACAAAGGCTCGCGGCCAATAATTGGAATACTTGATCATCTTCATGTCTTTTGTGTAAAACTTTCGGATCAACGGAGCGTGGTCTATAAAGCTCCAGTTCGTTCCATAGGCCCTTAGTTTTCTTAAAAGATTAACGAACGAATTTCCATCTTGACTATGATTAGCGATGTCTCATGTCTAATTGAATTTGAAAGATACAAGCAGAACTGTTTTGGTTACAGTACATGTCCCGAACAGCTTCCCAAAGATCCTTAGATGATTTTGAATAGCTAAGGATCTCCGCTATATTATCTTCCATGGAATTATGAATCCATGACATAACCATCTGATCTTTTGACAACCAAGCTTCATATTCTGGTAAAGTAGCACCGGTACTAGGGTTCTTGCCACTAATAAATCCCAAACGGGATCTCCCGTCGAGAGCTATAGTGATTGCTCGTGACCATGGCAGATAGTTGAATTCGTTGAGCAATATTGTAGTCAACTTTTGAGAGTAGCTAACATACTAATTCAATATATTTACTAGAATGATACGTGTAGATGTTATTTTTAGCAATTTCAGAAGCTTCCCGCTGGTCTTTGAAGTATTTTGTCCTTTTGTAGTTGTTATTTTCTAATACGCTCCGCTGTGTACTTCTTTTGCAACTCCTTGAGCTTCACCAATATTTCTTGGAATGTTGGCCGGGATTGTGGCTCGCTGATCATACAAAAACAATCGAGGAGGTTGTTTCAGATATTACATCATTATTTAAACATTTTAAAATCAGAGAAACCAACCTGCACCAACAACTTTTGATAAGTGAAGCCCATAGCAGATGCACATCTTTTGGAATTTCTAGTCTTCTATTCATGAACCCTACGGATCCAATAACCTACAAGTATAATCAATGAAATTTAAGTTTGTGTACTTATACAAATTTATGTATTATGATGTTAAAAGGTGACATTGGACCTTGAAAATAAGATACCTGCATTGGGTTAAGATCATCCCAGGGGATCTTCCCTGTGATAATTTCCCACAATACCACGCCAAAGCTGTATACATCCGACCTAATGAATACCCCAACAACAAAAGTATTGGATAATTAAAAAAACAGGATATATACATGGGTACTTTTTATATGATGTATGCAACAACAATCAGATAATGGAATTGATCTACGTTTATGTAAAATAAATTATGAGGTACTATCGTACCTTTCATCTGCTGGCTCGTTACGAATAACTTCAGGAGCCATCCATTGAGGCTACAAAAGAATTTGCACAAGAAAGATCACAAATATTGCCCAGTTTGACCGAAAATAACTTGTATTTCATGCTTAATATAACTATCAAAAAGCTGTGGCTTCTGCAATCTCAGATATGTTTGTTGATTATTAGTCTAAATCAAAAAAATTGTAATACCGTTCCTTTTCCTGTCTTTGTTTTCAGATACGTTTCATGCCGGATACGGGAGAGACCAAAGTCACCAACCTAAAAATTCATATTATAAGTTTTAGCGGAAAAAACTTAAGTAATAGCCATAATGGCACGAAAAGTGTCAGATCATACTTTTACACTCCAATTCTTATCGACAAGGAGATTTGAAGACTTCAAATCACGGTGAACGATAGGCGGATTGTAATGATGAAGATAATTCATGCCTCACGCCTATGTGAGAATCACAGTAAGAAGAAAGGTAAACTAAATGACTATAAACATGATGGAAAGAATGCATACAATTAGCATTGTGCTTACAATATCCATGGCCATATGAAGACGACGTCTCCAATCCAATTGCGTCGAACTTTTCCGTAGTACCTGAAATAAACTTCCTCTGCATAGAGAAACTCGATTTAAGTTAGACCTTAAGCTAGATTACTGAAAGACTAGAACTCTACGCATTAAAGACTTGATTTATTCCTTTATAAAATACTAAAAAGGCGCTCCTAGAGCATTAAGCTCCTCGATAGAGGTAAAATAGTTGGCAACCTATGTACCTATAGATGGTCGATTTTATATTTTCTTAAAACTGTATTTTAGTGGTAAAGGATTCAAGAACCAACCGAGGAAGTAACTCAGTGACAATGCATAGATGTTGAGGTGAAGTTACGGCTCCCATGAAGAGCAA
Source organism: Glebionis coronaria (assembly GCA_025667525.1). Classification (NCBI taxonomy): domain Eukaryota; kingdom Viridiplantae; phylum Streptophyta; class Magnoliopsida; order Asterales; family Asteraceae; genus Glebionis; species Glebionis coronaria. The sequence goes on from CM046876.1 coordinate 12,300,350, forward strand.
AATATTTGGATGTCGAAGCCTTTTCATCAGAGATACCTTCAAAAATTCAACAGGAAATTTTTTATCTCATTTACGCAAAGGTAGATCTCTATTCACCACACCTCGCAAAGAGGCCGGTCATACAAAATGAGTGACCAAATATTCACATGGTTAATGAAAGATTTACCTCCTGTTTAAATGATACCATCACATTATCTGAAAACTCTGCATATGTAAATAGCTTGATGGCAATATCCTGCATAAACTCATATTTTACTCTTTTTTAGTTAGCTTTTGTTTTCCATACAAAATATATTCACAAGTCGAGATGGGAACATACTGATCCATACCACAGTCCATGATATACTGTCCCACACGAACCTGCGAAAATATACATGTAAATTATCAAAAGATCGAGATAGAACCACATAAACAATGCAATGTCTAACATCCCCATTCAATGATACCTTTCCCAATCCGTTCTTTAATTATCAAGTCTTCCCACAATATTTCATAATCCTTATTGTCTGTTTCCTTTTCGACTTTACTTACTGTAGAAAGCCACAACCCTGAAGCCTGAATCTTCTTGCTGGTACTTTCGCAAAAATGATCTTCTAGTTTTGCACAACACATTTGTGAGCTACCTTCATATCCTTTATTTGGAGGATAACTTCTGTGATCTTGATTCATATCTAACCGTTGCCAACCAAAATATCCAAGTTTAGTATTAAGTGACTCTACCTGTCTTTCATCATCTCCTTTAAATTTCCATGGCCACACATTTCTCTTTATAGCAATCCATTCATCCGCTTTTGATGACAAAGTCTTGCGGATTCCAATTTTGTTTTCGGTCTTGTGACAACAACTTGATGTAAAATTTTCTGTAGAGCATGTTGTAAATACACCAAATGGAGATGAATCAATATGCCCCCGAGGTGTGTTTGCTTCACTTTGAATTTCATCTTCTGAATGATCATTAATACATAAATGATCTACCTTCATTTTCAACTTTAGATTTAAAGCCTGTTATAGTTAAAAATGTTATATTTACTTATACAAAAAACGAACTAAGCATTTAAAAGAAATACTAACCAAATTTGATATCTTTGAGGCAATTGACGTCTCTTGAGTTTGTTGAACATCAAACCTTGTGGGTGGGACGCGTAGGCCTGGATATATATTTCGATATGGACGTGAATCGCTAGATATACACATACCACCTATTATTTTACTACTTGTGTCACGAAATGGGGTAAGTGTAGCAACAACCACAAAGGTTTCTCCTCTACTGTTGGTTACAGGAAACTCCCCTGACCAACTCTCTCCACTAACGGTTCGTTCTAGCAGATAATCAGCCAATACGGCGTCTTTTGGATCCGCTAGAATCTGTGTGGGAGTCTTCCCATAAACTTCATCAGGTGTAAAACCATAAATCTCTTCTGCAGTTCTGTTCCTGAATTATTCGTGCATTCTATTAGCTGAAAAGAAATATTATATTCAAGGCCAGCAGGGACTAATTTCTGGTTGAGTACGGTGAAACCGAATAACTAACTTAATAACTGTAACTCGCTGTTCTAAAAAAAAGAGATTATATTTGATTAATCTACTTAAGTGTCCCCTGACATAAACAAGTGCATGAACTGATTTATTGGCATGATTTGCTCACCAATAGTATATCCTATATTTGAGATCAAATATATGTAGTGCCGAACCCATTGTTAGCATTACATTTGAGCACTGTGTTTCTGTTAGCTTCATAGGTAAAGAATCCATGGATCCATTATGAATAAGTCTGTTTAACTGCTGTATGGCATGCGGTTTACCAATGGCTAGTTTGTGAGCAGCTGTGGTTTGGCGATTAGCGGAAGGCATGAGTTTAGATATTTCTTGTTTCATGTGAGCATGGAGTCCTTCGAGCTCCTGGATCCTTCTTAAGAGCTCCTTAGCTGACTGTGGCCGGTTTTCGCTCTCCTCCATATTTTCCCACACTTTGATCTTTAGATCAAGAAAAAATAGTTCTTTACATCTTAAGTCTCAATTTTGGAGGAACAAAATATTTTTCACCAAGAGAATACAAAAACAAAAGTTTGCCTTGAAGATTGTAATTTTCATTCTTCTGCTACAAAAGTTTTGCAAATACAAGTTTATTTCTATGAGGTCATACAAATTATCCTTTTGACTTTTGAGAATTTTATGGCAGAGTGAAATTAGGGATGGGAAATTGTACCCAAAAATCATTTCCTATTTATAGCAAGACATGAGCCTTCCTTGTTGAATATGCTTTATCAGAAAGTTTAAAATGCATATACAATATCTCTTATCTTAACTGTAACTAGCACTATTTGTTCGTTGCGGCTACAAGTATCCTAAAATTAAAATTCTGTCTAGGTAATGTTTTATGAGTATATTTACAAATAATAATGATGCTTTTAAGATGAAATAACTTTAAGCGATAATAAACTATTTCACATAAAAATAGTATTACGGGATTGTGATTATTGATGATGAAAGGTATTTTCTAGTCTGTGTAACATTCGTCAGAATATTATATAATGTGTAAATAAAAAAAATCGTATTTAATATGTTTACACGTTTTCATACATTATAATAACTTTATAATTTTTCAACTTTGATATGTACGATTTAACCGAATTAATTAGCACAATAGCATTTCACAAAATTATTATTAAAGTCTAAAATACATACATAAATGATATAGGGCTATTTTAAAATTAGGACCAAAACCATATGGGCACCTAAAAAATAACCCAAGGGAGTATCAATTAGCCAATTAGCCTATTCGACATATTCGACTTATTCGACCGTTGACACTTGTCATTTTGGCTAATCATTGGATAGTACATGTGGGACCTCCTCAAGTACATACAAGTACAATATGTGTAAGTGTACCTGTTATTCGACTACCGGTCACATCCATTATTCGACTACCGGTCACATCCATTATTCGACTTGTACTTTTTGAATAAAATAATATTTTTTAATAAATTAATCTCTAATTATTATGTTATTCGACTTTGACTTAAAGATTATTCGACCCGTACTTTTAGTTAATTAAAAATATAAAATCTTTTTTTCAAATAGATCCTTATGTTATTCGACTACCAATCACATCCATTATTCGACCCGTACTTTTTGAATAAAATAATTTTTTTTATGTAATCTCTAATTATTATGTTATTCGACTTTAACTTAAAAATTATTCGACCCGTACTTTTAGTTAAAAATGGTGCTGTTTTTAGCTAAATTATGCGAGTTGTTGCAAATTTTCTTGCTAGTTATCTTCTTAGTTTATGTTCTTTTATAATTCCAATCATGTTAAAGCACACCCATATCTTGCTCTCACATTATCTGACTTTCTACTTTTTCTGTATTTTACATTTGAAAATGTTAACAAATAAAAAGTACAATTATAATTCTTTCTCTCACACACATTTCTACTCACACACAGTTTCAATCTTTTTCTCTCAAAACCAACAATCACCACCGGCTACCATCACCGGAGACCACATCTCTTCTGAGTTTTGACAGATCAATAGTGATCATGGGTTCATAGTGACTCGGGTGAGATGTTGTGTGCATGCACATAAGCACAAACCCTCACCCAAACCACCATCTCTGCCACATAAGCACAAACTCTCATAATGGTGCTTTAGATCTGCATTTTTAGCATGCGTTTGTTCAGAATTATGTTTTGATTTAGATCTGATAGGAACATTTATGGCCGGAATCTGAAACATCCAAAATTAAAGTAAGAAGAAAAACAATATAGTTGACCGTGGTGGCTTTTGTTAAAGTAAGAAGAAAAAGAGTATGGCCGGAATCTATATTAAAGTAAGAAAAACAATATAGTTGGCCGGAATCTCATGTTGACTGATTTATTACTTTAAAGTTAGACCAAATCTAACTGTTTAGATCTGTTGTGGTTCTTTTGTTTCAGATTACTATATTGTTTTTCTTCAGATCTGTTGTGGTTCTAATGTCATGTTGACTGGAATCTATATTACTATATTGTTTTTCTTCTTACTTTAATATAGATCTGTTGTGGTTCTTTTGTGGTTTTACGTCGATTGTGGTGGCTTTTGTTAGTATTCCGACGACATGCAGACATGACAAAATAGTCAACATGAAATGATGGTGGTTCTTGATCCTCTCTTACACTTTCTCCTTCCATGTCAACTTTTCGGTGACTGAATATTTCAGAAGGTGGTGGTTTTTCCGAAGAAAAAAATTTGAAAAAGCAGGCTGTGAGAGAGAGAGTCGACAGCAGCAAAAATGGATGAAACAGATCTCTAATAGGTGCGAGTGCATGAAGGTGCGAGTGGTGACGAGTATTGCTTGGTTTGATGGTGGTGATGTTGGATCTAATTTGGTGTTTGTAAATCCACCTCACTAAGGGATGAACACACAGACACTTTTTTCCATATCTAATTTAAAGCCGGTGAGGCAGTGGACGGAGTGGCGGTGGTCAAAAGAAATAAAAGTGACTTTACTTTGGAAAAAATACAAAGAAAATGAAAGAGAAATTGAAATTAAGTGTGTGTTAGAGAAAAAATAAAAGAAATGAAGTGATTGGTGGTTTAGTGCCAGGGGTGTTTTGATACTATATGTTGGAAAAATGTTTTTAATTTTTTATTAATAAAAAGTACGGGTCGAATAATATAATAGTTAAAGTCGAAGAACTAGAGGATATATTTGGAAAAAAGTTTTTTATTTTTTTATTAATAAAAAGTACTGGTCGAATAAAATATAGTCAAAGTCGAATAACAAAACTATTTTGTATTATTTTATAAAAAATAAATTTTTATTATAAAAAGTACTGGTCGAATAATCGATTTGACTTATGGTCGAATAACAGGTACACTTACACACACTTACACATATTGTACTTGTATGTACTTGATTGGGACCCCACTTGTACAACCCAATCATTAGCCTAAGTGCCATGTGTCAACACAATATGAAGGTCAAATAGGTCGAATAGGTCGAATAGGGCTAATTGGCTAATTTTGTTTTGAGAAGTCCTTTTTTTGAGTGGCAAGTCCCTTTTAGTCCTGTTTTTGAAATAGCCCAATGATATATGTTTTCGAATATTCAAATTTATAAAAAAATTGAATGGTTCAAAATCAAATATTAATTGTATATTATACTTACATTAGTGAACAATTTAAATAATTGTATGTAGAACTTACTTATAAAAATAATCATTTGTACATGTTGCATATTAATTTTGTATTCATTTTGTCATTTAATGTGTATTGCTCATTAATTACAACAAAATGATTTTATGAAGTTTTTGTGTTGTAAAGTTTATACCAAAAGCTTGTAACGTTTACTTAGAATTTTGAAGAGATAGTGCAATCTCTTTTATAAATATTACAGATTAATCTGTCGTTCATAAAAAAATAGTATATATTTATGTAACGTGGTCATTTTTATCAGTTTTCATGGGTCCTCTCTGGTTCGTCTTCTTATGGTTCTTATTGGCTAGTTGAACCGATTGTGACTCCGGTTTACATTTGAACCCATTGGTTCGATAGTGTTTTGCACAACTATGTACACCATCATTTTAGGTAGACAACGTAAGTATAATTTTGTAGACATATGTTTTTAATTGTTTTACAGTGTGAATACATAAATGTATTTCTAAGTAATGGGGGATATTAATATAGTAATTAGTATTTTAAGTGTGTACTAATTATTATGTATTAATTAGTAATAATATGAGTATTGATTATGTTTTTATGTTTTACTTGATTTCTAATTATATTTATATAGTTGTTCATTATGCATATAGTATTGTAAGTTAGTTTTTCAAAATTTCTAATAATAGTAGGTGTTTTCTTTTGATATATAGTATAGATGATCATTTGTTTCATGTATATGTGATATGAAAAGGCTTATATTGTAAAACCTTTTCATAATTTATTGCATTAGTAATTACCAGAAATCATTTGAAGTATTATGAAAGGTCTATACATATTAAACATAAGTGAAAATAAATTAAAAGGTTTATAATTTTTTTTTGAATGGCGAGTTGGTTTGGTTACTAAGTTATATATTCGATTCTATAATACTTACCTAGAAGGTAGTGTCTGCTAGCCTTGAAATAATAATTAGGTATTATATTCCATAGTACATACCCATAAGGTAGTCCCTACGAGCCTCTAAGCGACGCATCTGTGAGGCAAAACTCCACATATTCTCACCTTAAAGAAAAACATCCACAAAAAAACTCGAACCTAAGACATCTCGCATGCGGCAACAACTTTCTAAAAACACCTTTGGTAACCAACTATGCTAAGGCAATTGGTTGAAAAAGGTTTATAATTTATTGATTATAAACTTATATAAAGCTTTGCCACTATGTATTCTCTTATGATACACGATGCATAATGTTATTATAACTCTAATAATAAAAGAGAAAATGCGGCACTGCTCATTGTGTTAAAAAGTGTATTTCATCTCCTTAAACACTCTTGTTGTTGTGGACAAAAGAAGAAACAAATTCGATTGTGAGTATTGTGTGTGATACGATTTTTAACCGTTGATTTATTTATCATCTTCCCATAATAAAACACACCTCACAAACCAATATTAACAAACCACACCCCAGGCACAAATAATTTTAATTAGTTTCCTTCTGTTCCTCCTATTCCTGTCTCGTGTTTCCTTTTCAATCGACTGCTTATGATCGTTGCGTAGGTTTGATGTTGGTTATTGATCGGTTAGTTGTGATCTTTGTTTAGGTGGTATGCCATTTTATGGTGTTTTGTTTTAATTTGGGGTTATCCTTTCTATGTTACTGAATAGGTAAATTGGGTGCCTACAAGGGGTGTTGCAGTTTGTTTTTTCTATCTGATTAGAGGTTGATTAAGTTCCAATCAGGGTTTGATTAAATTCATAATTGGGTCTTTTTTGCTTTATATGTTATTCATTAGCTAACTGGAGCATCTACAATTTGTTTTTATAAAATATTGGATTATGGTTTTTTTAATTGGGGTTTTGGTTCATACGTTATAATCCAATGTTTTTTAATTGCGCATTATTGAGTAGTTATAGTTAATTGGGCTAGGACTGAAAGTTGTAGTTGTTGTGGGCTACGTGTTGTGTTGTTGTGCTACTGAGGCGGAACCCCCGTATCTTGGCAGGAAATCACGAGTTTGTGTTGCAGCTATGGCGAGTTAGTGCGTGTTTATCTGGCGCGCACTTCAACACATGTATATTGAAATGATGTTGATGGTATTGTTAGAACTAGAGCTTTTGGGTTGAAATTTATAACATCCTAAGCTTGAATCCAAATTTCTTAAAACCTTAAAACAAACATGTCTAATAAAAACACTTTCATCCAATTAGAAATAAGCTATTTGAGGTGAATCCAAACACCACTTTATACTTTTCATTCATTTTCTTCAAAATTTATTATGCACTTTGTTTTGTAATAAGAACATAACTAAACAAAGACACTATACAATCACAAATTGTATAACACATCTTATTATGAAGAACATAAATCAAGAGTTAACACAAATTTACTAAAAATAATTATTTCTTCATTATTAACATAAAAACTAAATTTTCAACAACGTTACTAATTTATAACGGTTATAACATGAATAGAAAATAAATCATCAGCAGCGGCACCAACACTTGATGCACATCTTGCACTCCGAGTTTTAATTTATAATCAAGACTTAATAACTCATTAACAACGCATACAAGAAAGTACACTCGTTTAATTGCAGCAAAGTCGAGAAAGTCAGGTTCGTCCCAGAGGATTTAGATATAATCATTATAAAGCAACGATATAAGCAATAAGATTGTCACCGTCATTATTACCAGATAAATGAAAAAATTTAAAGAAATCATATAAAAAATTAAAGAAATCATATAAAAAATTAAAGAGATCATATGTATATGTGTCTTAATTTAATGGTGTTTTTCATAAGATCCATTCTAACAAGTTGATCAAAATGAGCCCTTTCAACCTATGAACATCTTTTCCAACTACAAACTGTTTTCATTTGTTGAAAATATCATAAGATAAGTTTGGTTAAACGGGACCTTTTGACCTTTACCAGTGATAAATTTGCAACAAGTCTTTTTGAAACGGTTCGTCCCGATGAGTATGAATCACCAAGAAACCATACGAACTCATGCATAAATCTTTTGGTATAAAGCTAACCGAAAACCTTTCGACCTTTAAATCCAATTAAACCATATTTTACCGATTATCAAGACATGTTTAAAAATTTAACAACCTTACAAATCAACCAAGATTTTCATGATCATAGTAAAAAAAATCTCTTTTTGGAATCCATTTCATTCACACAAGTAGTGACGGAGCTACAGTGTACATAGGTGGTTTCCAAAAGCCACCTTAGAAATCGAAACTATGTAGAAGCTATGTAGAGAAAAATATAAGTACCTACCTTGAAACGCGATTTAAAAGCACCTTACATCCAAGTATACATGAAAGGAAAAAAAGAATGAAGTATATATTAGAAATCAAGATTTATGTAGTTGCTTCAATGGAGTTGTATGGTAACCTGGTAAAGTCTTTTTGGAAGACAATGACACAAAATCCGTGTTTATTTTAATTTTATTATTATGTTTTTGTCTAATGTTTTGTTAAAGTCCCTTCATTATATCATTTACCAATTGCTTCAAAAAAGGTTAATATTGCACAAATATAATTAAACTAGTTACGAGACGGTTTTAGTAAAATAACATTGCACCCACTGTATAGTACTATATGATATCTCGTCTCACTGAAAAAATAGTGTTAAATTAGACCTGACCCAACTCAACATGTTTTTCTTAAAAATGTCCGAACCTAACACATTAATCATTTATGTAGTTCACTCGTTGACTTTTTTTTCTTCTTCACTAAATTAAGGAACTACCTTGGATTTTCAGCTAGCTCCGCCAGTGCACACAAGTATATTACACTACTCGAAAATCATATCAAAACACAAACGCATCATATCAAAATTCATCATTTCACTTAAGATCATAATACTCGGCAACAATTCAAAATAGAAATTCACTAGTAATAAATTTTCCGCAAATGAGTTGCAAATGAATAAACGAGAAAAATATGACTTAGAAATTCTAGGCATCCAATCAAACACTATTCTGAACTATTCGAATCATCCAAACTTGTTGGAAATTTTTCCTTCAATCTCCTAGAAACTAGTAGGGTTTAGATCTATGTTGAGATTATAAATTTGGTGTTTCAACCTTTGTCAAATGTTAGAATTATCAATAGAGATGGCACACTATGAACTAGCACTCTTAGGTCTAATATATATTTGAACTGGACTTGGAGAAGAGGAAAAAACGACATTGGGGTGTAATGGGATGGAAATGATCGGACACCCATTGAATCGCCTACTTATTAGCTTCATTATGACAACTTTTTGTAACATACGACTAGGCAGCCACCGGCGGGCATGAGGAGCCGTCGGCTGCGCCGTGCTCAGCAGCTAGTGGCTACTCCTCTTCGATGGTGGCTGCACCATACTTTTTCTGTATCTTTTGAAACTTTCATTTGACCCATTCTTCTTTATTGATTTCTCTTTCTTTCTTCAAAACTTCTTAAAACTTTATCAAAACATTATTCTTTAACACGCGAAGCTATCGTCCTTCCTTCTCTCTCGCCTTCATTTCTGTAATTCTCTCCTTTACTCTGTCTTTTGTTCTTTTTGTCACTTTTCTTCGTCTTGACTAGCTACAAACACAAAAACTCAGCTTTGCACAATATTAGCAATATAAGTTCGTTCATTAACCACATGTTCCTTACAAAACTGTGAATATTGTGTATAAAAAGATACTCAATTTGAGCGTTATCAAACCTCCTTTTTTTAAAAAAAATTTTTTTTCATACATCACATCTCTCTCCTACTTCGCATAAACCTACACCATAAAAAGTACAAATAAGACGCGTGTACTCTCTATCTTTGTTGGAATGACATATACAAATAATATGAAGTATCACATAGCTAATATTCATAAAAAACGGTCCAACATACGAAAAAGCTAGCAACCAACCATTTAAACTTTGACATGGGTAATGTTACAAATTTCATCAAGACACATCTTGAATTTTTCGAAATTTACATTTTTCACCATGGGACTGATCCAGTTATTCTAATAAATTGACCTGAAAATGCGAAAACAACTAGATCCTCAGGGCACACAAGTATAAAAATAAAAATTGGCCCAAAAATATGTTAAAAATTAGTTTCGATATTTCCTATTTTATCTCCCTCCACATTTAGTTTTGCATTGTCCTAATTGTAATAAAAGGAACTTCAAAGCATATAAAAGAGGGAAAATAAATAAGAAGTTCAAGAGAAACAAAACTCTCGGGCCAAGAAATCTGATTTGAACTCATTTTGATAAGTATGGGAGATCAATCGATTTCACTTCTAACAAATGTTTCCACTCCGAAGTGTAAAATATAAGCCAACCAATCCATCAGCCGTGAGCTTTTAAATCTGCAAATAACTACAAAATACACGTAAAAGTTACAAGCACAATTTTGTAGGCAAAACGATTGCATTTAGCGTATGCAACAAGCCTTTACACCCCTTGCTATCCCGAGTAGACAAGTTGTAGTCTCGTGAGTGTTTTCAGCGAACGCACCCACAAAGTTTATGACCATGAAGACATTAACTAAACAAAATGCAAGAACACATACATCTCTAATATGACAAATAAAAATATCTTACACACTTAAAAACATAATACGACTCTTAAACAACTTGATACGAAGAATAAAATAATTTTATTTTAAACTGGAATCGGATCCAGTAGGCACAATCGAGCAGCCGCCAGTCCATGTAACTTCATGTGTGGCAACCGATCAGCGTAGTTCACCGACCGCCGACACACAACACTTCGAGAGTGCAGCCGGTTCGGCGCGGCAGAAGAGCCGCAGGCTGCAAATAATCTTTTTAAAAAAAGTTATTACACATAATAATATCTGAATACTAGTAGCAATAATATCCGAATACTAAAGCAATAAATCAATCAAACATCTTGACTACACATTGTCGACGTCCATCTCGTCATCATCTTCCACAAGTGCTAATTTTGGCAAGAGTACTACCTCTGGCTCCGACATCATCCAAAATACCCTCAATAGTAGCATCAACTCCTACATTTTGACTACTACCTGCCTGAGCTACGTTTCCTGAATTCGGGTTGGTTGGTGGTGATGGAGGCGGTTACATAGGAAAGCGCATACCCTGATTTTAATGGTTCCAAACATTGGTTTAACCGATGAACCGGTGACTCGAGTGGGTCAACTAAAAACCCGGATTTCAAAACATTGGTTTTACTTATAAATAGTTAGAAAAGTTCCTAACTCATGCAAATAAAAACAAAAGCAATACTCACTAAGATCACTGTTTTCGGGTGTTCGTTAGGTGCTGTTCGAGCCTTGAGGCTATTTGGAGCGGTGTTCCAGGCATGTGATTATCTGGGTTGGTGCTCGTATACTTCAACACTAACTAGTTTGAAAACCACATACTTGAGCCCTGAATCTTATGAAATCCTACGAAATCCAGCTTGACGCAGCTGATCATCTAGTCTCATATTTGGACCAGCAGGTTCGTGTGCTTGATTGAAATTGTACCGATGCCAATTACCAAAATGACCAAGTTTAGAATGTATAGACTCTGCTTCTCTATTATTTCCTTTTTTAACTATCCATCGCTCGTCTTTTGAGTACGAAATCTCACGAATACCACAATTGCTTTCACTCTGGTCACCATAATTTATCATGGCCTTTTTACAAAACTGTTCCTCTTGTTCCATAGAATGAATCATTTCAAATGGAGATGGACTAAGATGTATCCTTGGTATGCTTCCTTCACTTTGATTTAAGGTTAATTCGCCATGCCCTATGTAGTTTTCTCCTGTCTTTAGTTTCGACTTCACCTTTAGCACCTGTATTTATTTTTCAATATAACAAAAATAAATTTAGTAAAACTAAACCCTAAGTGATGGATTTGCATAAACTCTGCACTGACTCGTTTACCTATAACTGTGAAACGGAATTTTTTTTTAAGTTGTTTGCGCTCTTCATATAAAATTAAGCAACAAGAACAATACCCGGCCATCGTGCTTGTTTTATGAAAATAAGAGTGCCATAACCAAATGAAAATAAGCCCACATTCGTTACTTGTTTTTGCTGTTTCGTTTCATTAGATGTTTATCAAAGTGTGAAGTGATCAAGATGGCTTACAAATTTTGATATCGTTGAGGGAGTTGAAGTCTGCTGATATTGTCGAGAATCACTAGATATACATACTGCTCCAAGTTGTCTGCCATATTCGTCACGATATGGTCTATCGGCACAAACAATCACAAATTTTTCTCCCTTCTTGTTTATTACAGGAAACTCACCGGAACAGTTATCTCCAAGTGCGATTCGTTCTTGGAGATGATCTGCCATTAAAGCATATTTAGGTTCCACTATAAGCTCAGTTGGACATCTTCCGTACACTTCAGCAGCTTTATAGCCATATAGATTTTCTGCAGCTCGGTTCCTGCATGATATTCATCAATAAATTTGTGCCCTTAAAAATAATATAAAATTTTAGATCTTTATCATTCTTACTTGAAATACAAAACATTAATATATATACTTAATGCTCACCAAAATATAATCCCATGTTTGATATGATAAAGATGTACAGCCTGACCCATTGATTGTAATATATTCAAATAATGAGTTTCTGTAAGCTCCATGAACCCATCATGAGTAACTCCGTTATCGTTTAGTTGGTGAAAACATTCTGTTTGGTGGCCATGTTTTAGGCGGTCAGCGGAGAGCTTGAGCTTGAATATTTCTTGTCTGATGTGAGCGAGCCGTTGTTCCATCACCTGGATCTTTCTTAACAGTTCCTCAGCTGATGGTGCTTGTTTGCATTTTTCCATCTTTTTTAACGCACTTTGATGGTGGTTGTTTGCATTCCTTAAACCTCTAATATGTTAGGAGTCGATAGATATTTGCTCTACTATAAATAGGAAACGTTTTTATTTTATTGTTTGAAGGGCAACATGCTAGATATGTTGAATGCATGTGGCTTTTATGTGGAGAATGCATGTGGCGTGGCTTATATACGTGGCTTTTATTTATTTGCGATATACGTATACTATAAGGTTTTGACTAAAACCTCGATCTTAAAGGACTAGGCGAATATTTACAAGTTTTCTTTAGAGCCTAGGGTACAGTCCACACCAGATTTCTGGTGTTATAAAAAAAGTAACTGTCACGTCAGTAATTCACTCCATAACACCAGAACTCTATAACACCAGAAAACAGAAATCAGAAATCAAGCGGTATGGTTAACACCAGATTTCTGGTGTTATAGAAGTCCCACCATATTTTTTTTAGCAAACTATTTTATAAAATTTAAATTTTCATTAATAAAAAAACATTACAAATAAATAAAGACATAAAAAAGCCGAAAAAAAACATGCGAACTAAAAAAAACTACAAGGCGAAATAAATTTTACGGGTTTCTTCCTTCAATTTTTCGACTTCATCGATGTCCTTTTGAGCCCATCCCGTAGTGTTCACTCCAAAAATCTTCAAAGCATCATTTCTTTTTTGTAGCTCAAGAAATGCAAGTCTTTCGCTCATCTCAAGATCCAATTTTCTTGCTTTTTTGCCGATCCGCTTGTATTTGTTGTTGGATTATTTTGGAAAAATGATCTTTTTGTGAGCCGGACGTGGCGGTTGAGCTTGTTGAACGTTGATCGTTAGCCTTTCGGGGAGCACCGGAAGGTCGGGGAATTTCGTCATCACCAAACATGTCGGCCTCAATGGCTCGGCCTCGGTTCCTTCGTGATTAAGTGGACTCGGGATTTTTCCATTTATATTTGTTCCTCAAAAAAAGGCACACACTTTTATGAGCAAAATCTCGGTTTTTGTTACCTTGTTTGTTTAAAATTTCCACCCGAGTCATCAAATTTTCTTTATTTTCACCACTAAGCAACTTTGTTGAGTCGTATAGGGAATTAAACTTTGTAACTTCCCGATTCATTAGTTTCCACTTCCCCGTCAACATATTTTTGTTAAGCTCCCAAAGATTTAAACCGAGAGCACGTTCGTTATAAATATCTAGTATTTTGTACCAAAACGTGTATCGGTCTTGGTCATCACTGACTTTAGCATTTTCGAAAATCTCGATAAAGCATTCGGCCAATAGTTCTTCCTCCTCTTGTGTCCAAAACATTCGCTCGTTTTTTTGTCGCCTCTTCACGAATTTCACGGGGTTTTTTACCCGTATTTTTTTTTTCGAGATTTTTTAGTTGAAGACGAATCTTCAACTTGTGTCTCGGGTACTTGGGTTTCTTGGGTATCGGGTACTAAAGTTTCTTGAGAAGAATTTTGTGGAATTTGTTGTGAGTTTTGGGATTGTTGGAATTGTTCGGGTATGCAATTAAGAAACGGATTGAAGTTAGGAGGTTGATAATTCGATACACATGGTTGTGGCATTTGTTGTAATATTAGATGGGTGAATGACGGAATATGGTTGCTAGTTGGAGAGTTTGTGGCGGGTGGTGTATTCGGATTTGAGGATGATGATGACCCGTCATTTGGTTTTCGAAGTATTCACCCATTGATTTGGATTCATTTTTGTGTTTGCAGATTAAAGATGTGTTGAAGATATAAAAATATGGGGTTTTGGGTTTGATTTTATAGGTAAAAAGAATTATTATTATTATTTTTTTTTGGGGGGGGGGGGGGGGTTGTTGGGAATAAATCTATGTATATTTGTTACCCCTGCTAGTTGGTCATTTGTCCCCCTTCTAGAGTAAGTTCCCCCTGCCAAATAACAAAGGCAGGGGGATTGGTTCCCCTGGTGAAGTCAAAGGCCCTGCCGCTAGAGATAAACTTAGAATAGATTTTTACGCGTTTCTGTTACTACTCCTTAATACTTTCCAAGTTTGTTAGTAGTAATCTTGTACGTGAGTCCTTATGCCTATAAAAGGACTCACTAGGTCATCATGCAATGGGTGTCTTTCTCTATTGTCTTTCATTTCATACTTTAAGGTTTTTGTAACCCTAATACCATTATTGGGTATTCGTATATCTTTGATATATTAAAGTTCAACGTTTGCTTTAATCATTTTGTTCTTGTGCTAAACACTATATTCCGTATCTTGTTTAGTTACTCTGCCTTGCAAAGTTTCTCTAGTGTTAGATTGAACTTATTCTTTCTATCACAACCCTTAAACAAGCTATTAAGGTTTAAGATCTGAGTTTGGGATCAACAAGTGGTATTAGAGCTTGTTGAGAAACCTTGATTTAACCAAGAACAAAACAACCTCTCTCAATCAACATCAACCATGTCTTTTGACTCCAATTCATCATCAACCAACAACAATGCTCTCAAATTACCCATTCTGGATCCTGAAAACTTTGAACTATGGGAATTCAGGATTCAACAATACCTCAAAATGTAACACTATGTTCTATGGGAAATCATAGAATTTGGTGATCAATTTCCAAAGATTGTGTAGGTTGAAGATAATGGTAAGGGAGAACAAAAAGGTGAAAGCTCCAAAGGTGAAGTCAAAAAGAAGTCTGCTGCTCTTGCTGACAAGGAAATACTGGCAAGAAGGCATGATGTTAGGGCCCATAGTTCTTTGTTGTTGGCCCTACCTGATAGACATCAGCTAAGATTCAGAAAGTACAAAACAGCTAGGGAACTCTGGGAATCCATAGGCACAACTTTTGGAGGAAATGAAGCCACAAAGAAGAAGAAGAATCAAATGCTTGATGATTTTGCTTCTTTCAAAGCAATTGGTGATGAATCAATTGGCGCTATTTACAATAGGCTTCAAGATATGGTGGCTCAGTTGGAGTTCTTTGATATTGAAGTGACAAGAGTGCAGGTGAATAACAGGTTCCTTAACAGCCTTCAGAAGGAATGGTTTGTCTACAAAGCTATTTGGCAGAATAAGGATGACTTAGACAATAAGAACATTGATGACATATACAATAACTTAAATGTTTTTGAACCTGTTGTCAATGAGATGAAGTCAAAAGGAACAATTCCCACCAACTCAAGTGGATCCACTGATTCCCCTGCTAACATGGCGTTCATATCTCAAAGCAGTGGAATCTCCAAAGGCAGTGGAATCCAAGTAGGCCCTGCTACTTATTCCCCTGCTACCAGGTCTGGATCATCTTATGATGAAGAAAGGCCTGCAACATACAGTCTTGACACTGCTTGTGCTGTTATAGCATCCCAAGGGCCACAAGGATCTACTGTGTTACACGAAGATCTGAGTCAAATCAGTAAGCAAGGACTGGAGGAGATGGATATCAAGTGGAACATGGCTCTGCTTAGTATGAGAGCTAACAGGTTTTACAAGAAGTATGGGAAGAAGATCTCCATCAATCCCTCTGATGTGGCTGGGTTTGACAAAACAAAGGTTGAATGCTACAACTGTGGCAAGAAGGGTCATTTTGCTAGGGAATGCAGAGGACCTAAGACTGGGAACAACTATAGGAAGGAAACCAGAGATGATGATTCTAGTGCTAAGGCTATGGTAGCCATTCAGGGGATAGATGGAGCAGGTGGATGGGATTGGAGTGCCATGACAGAGAATGTTGAAAGAAATTAAGCATTGGTTGCTGAGGAAAAATAGGAAGATTTTGCTCGTATGGCCATGTCAAGCTCCAGCTCAGACAATGAGGTATATGATGATTCATATTGCACTAAAGCTTGTAGGAAAAATACTGAGTCATTGAATGATTAAATAAGAAAGATAAAAGTTGATTATATCAATTGTGACAATGACCTTGATAATTACAAACGTGCTTTAGAACAATTAGAGTCCACCATAAGAGAGTATAAACAAAGAGAAAGTGATTACAGAAATCACATTGTGATTCTAGAAAGAGATGCCAAGGAAAATAATGATTCCATTAAGGAGTTGACTGCTGAACTTGAAGTTTTTAAGGTTAATAAAAAGATAGATGATGAAACTGTTGAAAATTTTGGAAAAGCTTCAAAAGATTTAACTAAAGCAGTTGAAATTGGTCAATCTCCTAGGGACAAAACAGGTTTTGGGATTAAAAATGAGCATGCTATCATACCACCACCTCCTGCCAATATTCATGCACCTTTTCCTAAAAAAGACTTGTCTTGGACTGGTCTCTCTTGTTTCCAAAAACAGGAAGATATTGAATTTGACTTGAGTGCCTACATACCTAATAGTCTTGAAACAGAAGAGCCACTAGTAAAAACTAGTATTGTTAGGGACTTTGAAAAGGAACAGATTGCTTTAAAACAATGGAAAATTGATAACCCTGTCCTCTTTTCAAGAGAAGGACTTTTTGGTAGTGATTCTAGTTCTAAGAGTAGTTCACCCAAATCTAAAACTAGATCAAAGTCCTCTAAGTCCACCATTAAATATGCTGGTATGTATTGGTCTGTCAGAGGTAATCAAAGAAATTGGAATGACCAAAAGTCTCACCAATTAGGAGAAGACTTTGTGATAAATACAAAGCCCTGTTTCACATGTGGCAGTTTTGATCACACTTATCAAGAATGTCAGGCACCAATGGAAGTTGTGGCTGCAAATCCTTTAAAGGATATGCAACCTAAAGCCATTCTTCTAAATGCAGGGGCAAAATCCTTATCCCCTGCCAAGTATGTTGCCCATGCCTTGAGAAACAGGGTTACTGACAAATATGTTGTTCCAGCTCTAAGAAAGGTGAATGATGTTCATCCCAAGACCAGCACGTCCATGACCAACCCAACACCTCATAATGCATATAGATCTGTCCCTAGACCTTACCAACACATAAATAGAGGCCAAAACAAAAGATGGGTTCCCTCTGCTAAGCATAGAGATTCCCCTGCTAAATCTGGGGTATCCCCTGCTAGCAAAGTTTTGCCCTCTAGGAACATGGGAAGATGGGGGAAAGCTGTGAAAGCCTCAGCTTGTTGGGGTGTGGGTACCCAAAAGGGGTGCTCAGTCTAATGGTGTATCTCTAGTTTTTTATTAGCTATCCTACATTGATACACGAGGTTGATCCAAGTCTGTAATGGCTTAGGTCCCCTAGAAAAACTAATTTGTTTTTCCTTTTGCAGGTGAAAAAGAAGACAAGGGATGATAGAGCATACTGGGATAGTGGATGCTCAAGAAGCATGACTAGACAAAAATCTTATCTGTCTAACTTTGTGCCCCTGCATGACAATGATGGTGTTTCTTTTGGAGATGGGCATGGAACAATAACAGGAAAAGGAACTATTGTCACCAATGGGATGACCTTTGATAATGTCTACTTGGTGAAAGAACTCAAGTACAATCTATTCAGTGTGTCACAGATGACTGATAACAAGAATTTTGTCTTGTTTACTGACACTGAATGTCTGGTATTAGGAAAGGAGTTTGTCTTACCACCAGATACTCCTATTGTACTCAGAACACCAAGACAAAAGAACATGTACACAATTGATCTCAAAGACATCTCTCTTCAAGACAATGAAACCTATTTTATTGCCAAAGCCTCAGTGGATGAGTGTAAGAAATGGCATAGAAGACTTGGTCATCTTAATTTCAAGAACATGAACAACTGGTGAAATATAATCTGGTTCATGGTCTTCCTTCCAAGTCCTTTGTCAATGATCATACTTGTGCTGCTTGTTTGAAAGGGAAGCAACATAGAGCATCTTGCAAATCAAAAACAAGTATGTCCACTACCAAGCCATTTGAAATCCTGCATATGGACCTTTTTGGTCCTACTTCTGTGGCAAGCATAAAGAAGAAATGGTACTGACTAGTGATTACTGATGATTTTTCAAGGTTCACATGGACATTCGTTCTGTTTGAAAAGAGTGACACAACTGATGTACTCATTGGGTTCATCAATCAGATTGAACTATCAAAAATCATGAAGGTAGTGACCATGAGATCAGATAATGGTGGTGAATTCAGAAATCAAAAGCTGGACACTTTCTGTATAAACAAAGGAATCAAGAGGGAATTCAGCATCGCAAGAACACCTCAACAGAATGGAGTTGCAAAAAGAAGGAATAGGACACTCATTGAAGCAGCAAGAGCTATGCTGTCTGATTGCAAACTTCCAGTTATCTTTTGGGCTGAGGTTGTATCCACTGTTG
Source organism: Glebionis coronaria (assembly GCA_025667525.1). Lineage (NCBI taxonomy): Eukaryota > Viridiplantae > Streptophyta > Magnoliopsida > Asterales > Asteraceae > Glebionis > Glebionis coronaria. Next base: position 12,319,510 of record CM046876.1, read on the forward strand.
TTATGTCCAAAACAGGGCCTTGGTGGTTATGGCACACAACAAGACCCCTTATCAGCTGTTCAATGGAAGACCTCCTTTAATTGACTTCTTTAGACCATTTGGATGTCATGTGATCATCTTGAACACAATTGACAATCTAGGCAAGTTCAGTGAAAAGGGGGTGATGGATATTTTGTTGGTCATTCATTAAACAGCAAGGGATATAGGGTCTTCAACAAGAAGACAAGCAACATAATAGAAAATCTTCATGTGGATTTTCTTGAAGACAAACCTGAAGATGTTCAAACAGGTCCTGATTGGTTCTTTGACATAGAGGTTCTTTCAAAATCTATGAATTATGTACCTGTTGCATTGCAGAATACTAACATTTCAGGTACACAAGAACCAACTGGTGTCGAGAAGCCATCATTGAGGTACATGAATGTATCCTCACTATTTCCCATTGAAGCTGCTTCAAACACAGGTGAAGAAGATGATATCCCTCAAGGAAAAGAACAGACAATCTCTTCCCATGCTAAGTCACTTTCTGAAAGTAGTGGAATGGCTTAAAGCAGTGGAATCCAGGATTCCCCTGCTAGATCAATTGCTTCCCCTGCTACAAAGGATCCAGCTGTTAATGACATCAATGATGAAGAGAATCCCCACGTATTTCCTCATCTACACCCATATCTGATGGTCCTCTTATATCCAGCAGTAGAATCAGAATAATTAAGAGTGGAGGTCCCAGTTATTCAGAGCTGCATTAAGCTCATCAGCACCCATCTCTAGGTCGTGCTGTATCTTTTGGAAGCTCTTTTGAGGAGTTAGTTCCCAATCAAGATAGCCCCATCAATTCTGATTTAGAAGAGGATGAAACAGAAGTAATCATGCAGCCTACCTACAGAATCAATAAGGATCACCCAATCTATCAAATCATTGGTGATCCTGAAGCCCCTAGACATACAAGGTATACAGCAAAGGAGCACAGCTTCATTGCTAACATCACCATGAAGTTTAACCATGACAACATGCAGTGTTGTCTGTTTACTGCATTTTTGTCACAAGAAGAGCCAAAAAAGATTTTTCAGGCTTTAAATGATCCAAGTTGGGTTGAAGCCATGCAAGAGGAGCTCTTACAGTTTGACATTTAAGAGGTTTGGATTCTAGTAGATTTTCCAAAATGGGCAAGGCCCATTGGGACAAAGTGGGTGCTTAGGAACAAAAAGGATGAGAGAGGTATAGTTGTCAGGAACAAAGCAAGACTGGTGGCACAAGGATATACACAGGAAGAAGGCATCGACTATGAGGAAGTCTTTGCTCCAGTTGCCAGGATTGAAGCCATTAGATTATTCCTTGTTTATGCTTCATTTATGGACTTCACTGTTTTCCTAATGGATGTAAAAAGTGCCTTTTTGTATGGCACCATTGATGAAGAAGTCTAATTTATGCAACCTCTAGGGTTTGAAGACCCAGAACAACTAGACAAGGTATACAAGGTGAAAAAGGCTATGTATGGACTTCACCAAGCTCCCAAGGCCTGGTATGGAACTCTATCTAAATATCTATTGGATAATGGCTTCAACAGGGGGAAGATTGATCAGACCCTGTTTATCAAGAAACAAAAGGGTGACCTTCTGTTGGTACAATTCTATGTTGATGATATCATCTTTGGGTCCACAAACTCTATGCTTAGCAAAGAGTTTGCAAAGTTGATGCAGGATAAATTCCAAATGAGTGCCATGGGAGAACTAAACTTCTTTTTGGGGTTACAAGTTTAGTAGAGGAAAGATGGGATATTTATCTCACAAGACAAATATGTGGCTGAGATTGTGAAGAAGTTTGGCATGTCTGAGGGAAAGAAGGTGTCCACACCAATGGACAAGGATCATCCATGGGGCATAGATGGTCCTGGAAAGCTTATAAATGTCAGGAATTACAGGTCTATGTTTGGGTCTCTCATGTATCTCACAGCTTCAAAACCTGACATCATGTTTGCAGTCTGCTTATGTGCAAGATACCAGGTGGCACCAACAGAGTGTCATCTATTTGCTGTAAAGAGAATTTTTAGGTATCTAAAGTGCCATCCAACCTTAGGACTCTGGTATCCCAAAGAGTCACCATTTGAGCTGATATCCTACTCAGATAGTGACTATGTTGGTGAAAACAATGATAGGAAGTCTACAACAGGTGGATGCCAATTTTTGGGAAGCAGACTTATATCTTGGCAATGTAAGAAGCAGACTATTATGGCCACATCAACAACTGAAGCTGAGTATGTAGCAGTTGCTACATGCTATGGTCAAGTACTTTGGGTTCAGAATCAACTGCTTGATTATGGGTATAACTTTCTTAAAACCAAGATATTTATTGACAACAACAACACCATTTGCATTGTTAAGAACCCTGTTTTTCATAGCAAGACTAAACATATTGAAATAAGACATCATTTTATCAGAGATTGTTTTGAAAAAGGACTAATTTTCCCTGAGAAAATTGATACAGAACTTAATGTTTCTGATCTTTTAACAAAAGCTTTTGAAGTGGGGAGGTTTCAGTACCTTGTTGCATGTATTGGAATGGTTTCTCCCTAAAAATTGATGTCTATTATGTCTTGTATATCCAGGGTTGCTTTATTGCTGTTGTTGTATTAATGTTAGTCAATTTTTCCATCATTTTTCTTTCCACTGCTTTTGAACAAAGATCCCCCTATTGGGGGTTCATTCCCCTGCTAAGAGAGTTTTTCTCTTTAAACCGGGTTTGTTCTTTTTAAAAGTGGTTTTATGTGGTTTTAGACTAACAATGCAGAGATCCAAATGGTGCATACTACATTCATGGGTGAATCAGGTATATGCTCTATATTTAAAGGGAGGTTAGGTCATACCTTTAGGACTCAGGGTATCCTTAGGATGCTCATATATGATCTTAGATCATATCCATTGGTGAGTAAGGGTTTAGGGTGATGAAGACTTGCTACAAAGCTTGTCAGAATTCTGAAACCTTGAGGCACTATAATGGGTACTTGTACTTCTATATCAAAACAGCTTGCTATTTAGGTACAGATGTATGGTACACATTGCCAAGACTAACTGACCATAGGAAAGGGAAAAGGTAGGGATGGTGACTAGGGTATGCTTCTTTTCTTGGGTTGACCAGGTACAGGGTGACTTATGTGTTAACTTTTTGTGCTTAGACCTTTGCTGAATAGAGGACTCTTGAGTTTCTATGTATCTACCTTGTGTATACAAGTGTATGCATTAGAGCAGAGCTAGTTAGCATTGGTCTCTCCATGATTAGTCTAATACCCCTAGGAAAGTTTCCCCTGCTTTCACCTTTCGATTCCCCGGTTTGACCGTTGACCGACAATACCGTTACCCTGCTTATAGCCGTTGGGCCTGCTTACTAAAATTTTGGTTAGGGAATTGATAACTAGGTTTTTACCCAATTAAAAAGTTCGTTAAAGTATGTCTAATCGAATTGAACAACTTGATGTTTTTATGTGTGACTCAGTTGTACTTTGGTGAATCAAAGATGTGTCGTTGTAGTTTTGAAAATTAAAAGGTGCAAAATAATTAAAGTAAAGGTGCAATTAAAATAAATCTAAGTCTAATTAAAATAAAGTGCAAGTATTTAAAAGTGCGACTAAAACTAAAGGGCAATAAAGTAAATAACGCAAACTTAAATCTAATTAAGGTAAACTTAAAATGCAACTAAAACTAAAACTTAAACTAAGGCAAATAAAGCTTAAGATGAAAAGGCAGAAAACTAAAAACTAGGAATTCCCTATCCGGAATAAACTCCTATTCGGAATAAAGGCAATTCGGAATAACTGTCACCTATTCGGAGAGATAGCCCTATTCGGAATATTTGCCTACTCGGAAAGTTTGCCCTATTCGGAATGTTCCTCCTATTCGGAATAACACCTCTATGCGGAATAGCTGTCCCTATTCGGAATAAAGTTCTATTCGGAACATTTGGTCCATTCGGAAAGTTATCCCTATTCGGAATGATCCCTATGCGGAATAAATTCTATTCGGAAAGTTGGATCCTATTCGGAATACTGTCACTATTCGGAATAAAGTTCTCCTATTCGGAATATATACCCTATTCGGAATATCTAGAATGTTCCGAATAGCAATTCTTAAAAAACCCCTATGCGGAATAAATTTTCCGAATAGCAATTCTCAAAACCCCTATGCGGAATAAATTTTCCGAATAAGCAATCTCTCAAAACCTCTATGCGGAACACTAAAATCTTCCGAATAAGCAACCTTAAAACCCCTATTCGGAATATTTCTGGGCACGATGTCTGGGAAAAACAGTAATAGATCCTAAGAACAAGGAAAGCTAAAAAGGGACGGATCAAATAAAAACACAGCGAAATCAAGCACAAGATTAGATCAAACAAACAAATAAACAACTATTAAGCATCAACAATCAATCCAAAACAATCAAAATCACAAAACTTAATCAAAATAATCAAAACCCACTTAAATAAATCAACAAAAATAAAGAACATAAACATGAACAAATCAACACAAAGATTAAGAAAGGAAGGATGAGATTAACAAGATAAAGATAAACTTGACAAGAATTAAAAAGGAAAACTTACTTGAATTAAATGGTAATTAAGTGCAAGACAAGATAATTAAATGTGCAAGTATTTAAATTGACAAGGTAATTAAAGGTGGAAGGACTAATTGTCAAGTTAGCCAACAAAACAAATGATTAACAAGTCTAATCTATTTATAGGGGAGGATTAGGAAGCTTCCTCCCCTTCTTCATTTCTTGTTAATTGCGGGATTAAGTCCTTCTTCTCATCTAATCTTCATTAATTGCGTCATTAGTCCTTTTCTTCTCATCTTTCTTTTAAGTTTGGACTTTAAGGACTTGTGGCTCGGGATATCTTTTGAACTCGTCTTTAATTTCTTCAATAAAATAGACTTGAGTTTCTCGGCTTTTGATAAACTTCCGTCTTTTGACTTTTTCTTCGATAAATCTTCAGAATTGGTCTTGGACTTCCGTTCTTTTTCCACTCTTGATTTCTCGACTTCGTCTTTCATCTTTTTCTTCAATAAAAGCCGTGAATGCCCGTGAATTCTCATGTTTTCTCCACTTTTCATAATTTCATCCTAAAATACAATAAAAACACAAACCACGCATAATTCCGACATAAAAGACATAAAATACACGTTTTGGTCCGGTTATTATAGTAATTAAGTGGTAGAAAAGATGGGTGTTTACACACCTATCAAATCCCCTACACTTGACCATTGCAATGTCCTCATGCAATGCATTAGTTACAAAGCATGTTTACACTTTTCATAATAATCAATCCATATTTGCCTTTATTAAAGAGATAGAAAATTATAAAATGCAAAGCAAAGAAATTAAAAGCATACCTTGGGTTTTGAAAATGTCATGAATAATCATCATCCTCAACTTTTCACTTTCTCCAAACCAAGCTTAAAAACGAGATCATTGTTATTATAAGTTAGTAAACTAGCACGAACTCATGTGGGCCAATTATTTACTTAGACTCCCTTATTCCTATGGGTATCTCTTATATTTTATTATTTGTCTTGAATGATCACGAAGATGCATTGTTTGACTTATTTCGATAATTATTTAGTCTGAAAATAAAGTGCACGATTTAATCAATAGTTAGCTAAAGGACCAAATCTTTTAAAACTGCTTCTCGGGATATCAGAAAGTTCATATCTTGGCATAACTTGGTTCGCGATTTGAGACCTTTCTCGGGCCGATATTTGGCAGCGACTTCATACTTCAAATCTTGAGAGACGTTCATGAAATAATGGTCTTCTCTTCATAATTGGAATTTCTTCACTTGGAATTTTTGAGAGATTCTTCATATATGGACCACGACTTCTTCATTTTTCTCCAATCTTTATTTTGGATTTTGATATACAACGATCCGCCTCCTTTATTGACTTGGATCTATTTATCCTCATACCTTGTTAGGGTCTTTTCGGATACACTTCTCCATGACTTTTGGGGAGTATTTGCTTTTCGTCGTGTGTCTCGATCCTTCATATTGATTTTCGATAAATGATTCTTCACATCACTTTTGGATCTTTAGCAACAAAATGTAGCCCTCATGCCTTGTTAGGGCCTTTTCGGACTCGCCAATCTTCGCGCCCCGCTTCATAAGTTATGCCTTGGCTATGAACTCTCGTCATTACCGAGCAACTTTTAAACGATCTGGGGCTAGAAGCTAAGTAACTTTTTAAATCGTACAACCTTACTTATTAGCAGATAATTTATTAGCAAGCGATGGGAGAATAGGCTTATAATTAACTCACATAAATTCATGAAAGAATACCGACTTATAATTGGCTCTATCATCTCTCGTTCTCCACAGTTTAAAATCTCAAGTAATGAGACTCGTGGATACTTAGCCTATTAAATCAAAGTTTTGGGTTTTCGAGTCGCCTATAGGATCTTGCAAATTCTTAGACTCTTTCAAGTTTAGAAATCGCATCTTAAAGTTCCCTTGATACGCGACTCTCTAGGGTCAATTATAGGAACTTGCGAAAAGTTCTTGTTCTTAACCCGTGAGAGTTAAGACTTTCGCGTTTTATAGCTCCCTATATAAAAGCCTAGCAAAACTTGACTTAAACACGTTAAGGATACTAGCTAGAGTCAACTCGGATTGAGTCAAAAGATTCACAACTTTTGAAAATTAAAACCACTTATTAAACATTTATTCTAGCAAAGAAAGAAAATAACTATACAAAAGGGAAAAACTAATAGGCCAAAATAGATCAAAAATTTTGAAAAATGTCGAAAAATTGATTTTCCGGTTAAAATGAGGACCAATACAAGGAAAAGACCACTTAACTTCGATAGAAGTCCCCCCTACACTTAAGATAAACATTGTCCTCAATGTTTAAGCATGTGGGAGTAAACTCCCCTACACTTAGGACATTGTGCACGTTGTTTAAATCTCGCTAAGGAAAAGACAACTAAAGAGATTCCTATTTTAATATTGAGAAAATATAAAAATAGTGAATCGAAAAGAGTTTAGGATAGAACCGGGAAGAAGTAGAACACGGAATCACGGGTCGTCAAGAATCATTAAGAGTGGATCATTGAAGCTCGAATCCCTGATTAAGAAGTGAGGAGAGGAAATAGCAATCCAAAGGGGTCCCCCCTACACTTATGATAAAGAAAGCGAAAAGATAGATGCATGGGTTGCCTCCCAAGAAGCGCTTGGTTTTTGTTAACCGAGTCGTGAGCCTGACTCGACCTTGATCATCAACGGAAGTAGCATAAAAACAAATCCACCAGGATCAAAGACATAGTTTTCATCCATCAATAGGCAAAAGCTTAAGGTGAACAAGGCAAGCCAAAAGAGAAGCGGCAAGGTTCCCTTAAGCAGAGATGGAGCACAGTAGAAGCAAGTATGAAGCGGTGCAAGCATGTCTTCCAAATTTCCAAAGATTTTTCCTTTTATTGCATCAGGTGGATACTGAGATGGCTTAAAGACTTCAATACCGGGATCGAACACCTTTTCCTTCAGGGGAAAATAGCACTCCGGCTCAGCCGAGTGTGAAGAAGATCCGCAAAGAAGCACAACCTCGTCCTCAGAAGTGGGACAAAGAGGTGTCAAATCATAAGTGCAACGGATTTCGGTGTCAACCGGTTTCTTCTCCTTGGACAAAATGCTCTTCAAATCCAAAGTAGGATCAAGACGATAGTCTTCAAAGTCCAAAGGAGGAGCATCACTCTCATGAGGGAAGTATGTGTTAAGAAATTCAGAGAAATCTTCCTCGAATGAGTAATCGTCCAAAGTAGGATCGAGTGATGGCGGAGGATCTTCATCATGTGAATAATCGCTCGAGAGAGTATCGGCCTCATCAAAATCATCATATGTAGGCAGCTCGGGATACTCAGAAGTACAATCAAAATCATCCGAATCTGAGCTAGAATTATCATCTTCATAAGCATCAAAGACCGGTGGAGAATCAAAAATGGGAGAAGCGTCCAAAGTAGGGAGAGAATCATCCACATTATCTTCAAAGAGTGGATTATCAGTGGAAGACTCGAATAGAGGATTGTCATAGACGGTAAAGTCATCGAGCACATTTATCATATTCACTGATTCTCGGCCTCCAAAAGATCTGCCGGTAAGCTTCCCCATTTTAAAAATTTTAGAATCATCCCCGACTCGTAAGATTAACTCACCTTCGGCCACATCTATTAAAGCACGTCCGGTTCTCAAGAATGGCCGACCAAGTATTAGAGGAATACGAGGGTCCATTTCATAATCAACTACAACAAAATCGACCGGGAAGGTAAATGTGCCAACTTTGATAAACACGTCTTCGGCTATACCAACGGGGTAAGCGAGAGTGCGGTTTGCAAGTTCGAGAGTCATCTTTGTAGGAATGAGATCGGGTAATGATAGTGTTTTCCAAACACTGAGTGGCATAAGATTAATACTAGCCCCGAGATCAGCAAGGGCAGTAAATTCTTCAGTTTTGTTGAATAAGCAAGACAACACAAAACGACAGGGATCTCCAAGTTTTTCCGGAAGTTCTTTAAGAAGGACTGCAGAGCAGTTTTCATTTAAGCGTGTGTTGGCAAGTTCAAGTAACTTCTCCTTCTTGCTAAGCAAATCCTTGAATGTTTTGACGAATTTCGGCATGTGGCAAAGTGCTTCAACAAGGCTAATGTTGATGGTCATTTTAGATAGCATATCCACATATTTCATTACATTACAATCATTCTTGGTTAGCTCGTTGGTCTTGCCTATGCGAGAAGGGTATGGGATTCTGGGCTGATAAGGATTGGGTGGAGGTTTAGTTGGTGAAGGTTGTGATGTTGAAGGGTCCTTCCGAGATACATCGTCATGACGAGGCGGAGACGGTAATGGTGCACTATTACTAGGTGTAGGAGGAGTAGGGCTACATGGTGGTGGAGGAGGTGTAGATGATGGTGGTGGGGTAGATGGAGTGACAATGGTATTTCCACTACGCGTGGTTATAGCGCTCACATTAGCTCGCGGATTGGTGACGGTATTTGAAGGTAGAGAACCCGAAGAAAAAGGTTGAGCGTCAGGCAAGAAACTAGCCAACAGATTCTTCAATTCAGTTGTTTGAGTGATGAAAGAGGATTGAAGATTATCACGAACCTCAGTTCTGATGTCATTACCTTGTTTCAAGATATCTCCTTTCAAATTAATTATTTGGCTCTGCAGATTCTTGATTTGCTCACCTTGAGTTCTCATGATTGTGTCAACATCGGGATTAATGGGTGGGAGTTGTTGGGTGGGTGGTTGATAAGGATTAGAAGCACGAGGTGGGATTTGGTTGCTTCTATTGTAGTTGTTGGCGGGATTTTGGTTTTGAGGAGAAAAACCGGGTGAAAGGTAATTGTTGGAACGGTAGCTCAGCAGATTTCTATCCCCTTGTTGTCTAGCTTGGTAATTTTCCGGTGAATAATTACCATAAGCTGCATACACATTTTCCGGATTTCCTTGTTTTGAAGGACAATCGGTGTATGAGTGAGGACCGCCACATGTTTCACAAGGATTAGCAACCGCTTTAACTTGTTGTTGTTGGTGGGTTGAAGCGAGAAGCGTAATACTTTTGCTCATTTCGGCCATCATGCGGGTGAGTTCGGTCATCTCAGGGTTTGCTGAGGTAGAAGAAACATTGACTCTCGTGTTGTTTCTAGAAGAAGCAGAGGAATCCCAGTTCTTATGATGAGTAGTCATGTTCTCTATTAACTCTCTACACTCCTCGGGTCTCCTTTTCATGAATGTGCCACCGGCGGCTGCATTGATCGTATCACGATCTCGAAAAGTCAATCCGTTGTAGAAAGTATCGATCAAGGTGACCGGAAGCATGTTGTGGTTCGGACAACGATCGATCAAGACATTATATCTCTCCCATGCATCAAAAAGAGATTCATCGGGATCTTGCATGAAACCGCTGATCTGATTGCGAAGGCTTGTGACCATGGATGGTGGAAAGTAGCGCGACAAAAAGCGTTGAGTCATGTCATCCCAAGTGTGAATAGAATTCTTCGGGAGACGATCAAACCATTTCTCGGCATGATGTGATAAGGTATGCGGGAAGAGTTGTAGGCGGAGAACATCCATTGTAGCCCCAGGCAACTTCATGCTCTGGGTGATTGTAATGAACTTGTCGAGGTGTTTGTTGGCATCATCATCAGGCAATCCTCTAAATGGGTTTGTTTGCACTTGCTGAATCATGTGGTGCTTCAACGAAAACTCAGGAGCGTTGATTTGCATCGGCGCAATCGGTCCTCCTCGTCCAAACATTGTTGGTTGACAAAGTTCCTCCATGGTCCGAAAATCGGGCTGTGGGGGAGCATTGTTGTTATTATTATTATTATTGAGGTGCGGTAGTTGATTATTGTTGTTAACACCTGCCATATCTAAATCTTCTTGAGGCTCGGGCTCTTGATAATTAGAAGATCTAGTACGCATACACCTGAAAATGCAAAAGAAAACAAAACCAAACACAAAGACAATATATATACACAATAAAGATAAAATCTTTTTGGATTTTTGATATTTTTAATTTTTATGGTTTTTATGAATTTTATAATTTTTATGATTTTTTGAAATTTTAGTGCAAGAAAAATAACGCTCACAAGTGAACGGATCCCAAAAAGCAACGTGTCTCTCACAAAAAACTGTTGATCTTTACGAAAAGAGCCGGCAGCGGCGCCATTTGATAACTAGGTTTTTACCCAATTAAAAAGTTCGTTAAAGTATGTCTAATCGAATTGAACAACTTGATGTTTTTATGTGTGACTCAGTTGTACTTTGGTGAATCAAAGATGTGTCGTTGTAGTTTTGAAAATTAAAAGGTGCAAAATAATTAAAGTAAAGGTGCAATTAAAATAAATCTAAGTCTAATTAAAATAAAGTGCAAGTATTTAAAAGTGCGACTAAAACTAAAGGGCAATAAAGTAAATAACGCAAACTTAAATCTAATTAAGGTAAACTTAAAATGCAACTAAAACTAAAACTTAAACTAAGGCAAATAAAGCTTAAGATGAAAAGGCAGAAAACTAAAAACTAGGAATTCCCTATCCGGAATAAACTCCTATTCGGAATAAAGGCAATTCGGAATAACTGTCACCTATTCGGAGAGATAGCCCTATTCGGAATATTTGCCTACTCGGAAAGTTTGCCCTATTCGGAATGTTCCTCCTATTCGGAATAACACCTCTATGCGGAATAGCTGTCCCTATTCGGAATAAAGTTCTATTCGGAACATTTGGTCCATTCGGAAAGTTATCCCTATTCGGAATGATCCCTATGCGGAATAAATTCTATTCGGAAAGTTGGATCCTATTCGGAATACTGTCACTATTCGGAATAAAGTTCTCCTATTCGGAATATATACCCTATTCAGAATATCTAGAATGTTCCGAATAGCAATTCTTAAAAAACCCCTATGCGGAATAAATTTTCCGAATAGCAATTCTCAAAACCCCTATGCGGAATAAATTTTCCGAATAAGCAATCTCTCAAAACCTCTATGCGGAACACTAAAATCTTCCGAATAAGCAACCTTAAAACCCCTATTCGGAATATTTCTGGGCACGATGTCTGGGAAAAACAGTAATAGATCCTAAGAACAAGGAAAGCTAAAAAGGGACGGATCAAATAAAAACACAGCGAAATCAAGCACAAGATTAGATCAAACAAACAAATAAACAACTATTAAGCATCAACAATCAATCCAAAACAATCAAAATCACAAAACTTAATCAAAATAATCAAAACCCACTTAAATAAATCAACAAAAATAAAGAACATAAACATGAACAAATCAACACAAAGATTAAGAAAGGAAGGATGAGATTAACAAGATAAAGATAAACTTGACAAGAATTAAAAAGGAAAACTTACTTGAATTAAATGGTAATTAAGTGCAAGACAAGATAATTAAATGTGCAAGTATTTAAATTGACAAGGTAATTAAAGGTGGAAGGACTAATTGTCAAGTTAGCCAACAAAACAAATGATTAACAAGTCTAATCTATTTATAGGGGAGGATTAGGAAGCTTCCTCCCCTTCTTCATTTCTTGTTAATTGCGGGATTAAGTCCTTCTTCTCATCTAATCTTCATTAATTGCGTCATTAGTCCTTTTCTTCTCATCTTTCTTTTAAGTTTGGACTTTAAGGACTTGTGGCTCGGGATATCTTTTGAACTCGTCTTTAATTTCTTCAATAAAATAGACTTGAGTTTCTCGGCTTTTGATAAACTTCCGTCTTTTGACTTTTTCTTCGATAAATCTTCAGAATTGGTCTTGGACTTCCGTTCTTTTTCCACTCTTGATTTCTCGACTTCGTCTTTCATCTTTTTCTTCAATAAAAGCCGTGAATGCCCGTGAATTCTCATGTTTTCTCCACTTTTCATAATTTCATCCTAAAATACAATAAAAACACAAACCACGCATAATTCCGACATAAAAGACATAAAATACACGTTTTGGTCCGGTTATTATAGTAATTAAGTGGTAGAAAAGATGGGTGTTTACACACCTATCAGGAATATTTTATTGTTTTCAAAAGATATTTAAGGCGCTTTCTTCGCTGATTGGTAATCTTTACTTTATTATTTCAAATAAATTACTTTTTTATCAAGCTTTATCTTTGATATTTTTGCAATTTGAAAATTTGGTCCAATCACAGCTCTTCAATTCGCATATAAAAACTTAATTCCCTTCACCAGCAGGTCCATCTCTTTCCTTCGACTAAATCCCACCTAACTCTCACCATTATAAACCTTCAAACCGTTTTCAACCTTTAGCATGCCTCTCAAAAATGCTGCTAATCATAATCAAATTGCTTTATTACATGATGAACCAGCAGAGTTTGTTGATGTTGTGGCTTTTCTAAAATCCTCGTATTTTAGAGTGGCCCTTCTCATCAATCCTAGGATTTACACCTCACACATTCAGCAGTTTTGGTCTAAATCCATGACCAAAACAGTGAATGGAGAGGTCACAATTCAAAGCACAGTAGATGGTCATCCCAAGGTGATATCACTTGCCTCCATCAGAGACAAACTCCTTCTTGATGATGAGGATGGGATAACCAACCTACCTGAGGCTGACATCTTTGAGGGTCTTGTTAAATTGGGGTATACTCTTTCTGCGACCAAAAATGTAAGTTTGCTAAAGGTCAGTTTGCCCCACATTGAAAATATTTGATTTATACAATTTTACAATGTTTGTCACCTAAAACCACTGCTTTCAATGAATTTGTTAGTGAGATAGCTTCTGCCCTGATTTGCTTAGCAACAGGGAGGAAGTATTGTTTTTCTCAAATGATTGTCAAAGGAATGGTTAAAAATGTTTCAAGCAATTCAAAATTTTGTATGTACCCAAGGTTTATAGAACTTTTGCTGAATATGAGTGAACATGGTCCAATCACACACAAAAACTACTTTTCAGCAACCAAGCATACTACCAAACTGTTCACCACACTTCTTGCACCATCCCCATAATTTTCTAGCAGGTCCATTCCACTCACTTCAATTATGATGAAACAAATCAAACATGAAGAAGCCAAGACAAAAACAGCTACACACAAACCTTCTGATTCCCCTGCCAAGAAACTACCCCCTGTTAGTACTCTAACCCTTGTTGATCCACAACATGAAAGGAGATCTAAATCCAGGTTTGCCAGGTCTCCCTTGCCTAGTGAATCTTCACAAGTAGTAGAGAGGAGAGCCTCCAAGAGGTTGGAGCACACTGAGGGTTTGGCTGCCACTACTGTCTCATCCTCAAGGGGTGAGCAAGATAATGACACCATCAGTAAGTCCTCTCCCTCACTCAATGATATCCAAAAAGAGGAGAAATCCCCTTCTAGGTTTGAGAGCAGCATAAACCTATGACCATTTTGAAATTGACGAAAATGTGCATGAGCTTGAAAAAGCAGAATGCACAACTTGTACAAAATGTCAAAAAGCAAGGTCTGGTTATCAATAACTTGGAAACCAGACTTGCCACACTTGAGGGGAGGAGAAAGCCCAGGCTTATAATATCGACAGATGAGGATGCTTCCAAAGGGGTGGAAGTTCCTAATACAGAAGAGTCTACTCAATATTATTCATATCCTGGTGGTTTACAAGGAAAGATAACAAGTGCTGAGAAAGGAAGTGCTGATAAAGGAAGTGATAAAGGGAGTGCAACTAAAGAGATTGCTCAAATATTGGTAACTATGGGCAATCAAGAAGAAGTCCCTGCTTCTAAAGTTTCCCCTGCTATTGCTGATCCCACTGCTGTAAGTCATTCCCCTACTAAGCCTATTACTCAAACTTTTGTTAGAAAGAATAGAAGGCAACCAGCTCAGAAGGGAATTACAATTAAAGAACCTGCACCTAAAGCCAAACCAGCACCAGTAGTGGATCCAAAAGACAAGGGAAAAGGGATCATGGTTGAACAGCCCAAGAGGAAATACAAGCATAGAACTCCTGAACAGCAAAGGGCTCAAGAAGCACATGATGCACAGGTAGCTCTCAAGCTTCAACAAGAGGAGATCGATATGCAGGATCAGAGAATGCAAAAGATGAGACCTAAAGAAATGCTTAAGCAGGTTGAAATTATGCATAGGGAGTTGGATAAAAGGGTGCCTCATGTTCAAGAGTTTCTAGATCAATGGTAAAAGGAGTTAATAAATGCTCCTTTGGAAGACAGGTATGAATTTGCCTTGTTTACAAATATCAAACTGAATATCTGGAAAGGAGGGCAAATCAAATTCAGAGAGAGAAATATTTGAAGTCTGAGAAGGGGAGACTTGAACACTACAAAGTTTTGCTCAAGAGACATAAGAAGTGGAAGGATGGTGATTTCACAGACATGAGTTTTGAGGCTATACAAAGGGCAGTCAGACCAGTTTTAAGAGAATATGATGTGGAAGACTTCATGACTATGAACTCTCCTGAGGAAGCTGAGTGTCTTAGGAGGCAAAGTGAAGTGTTACAGAAAGCTAGGGAATCCAGAAAAAGAAAGGCTGAAGGAACAACTTTGGAAACTACACAAGCAGGTGCATCATCCCAAGCAAGTGCATCATCACAAGCAGGGGTATCACATCAAGCAGGTGAAAGTTTTCCAGCAATTGAGAGATCTGTACTCAATGCACAAAGGGCAGCCAAAAGACTCAAGAGAATGGATAAATTTGGCATAGTTACTAAGGAGTCTCAACGTCCTTCAAATGAAGAAATTGATAAACATCTAATTGTGAAAGTTTGCTATAATAGAATATGTTGTTTATGAACATAAGGGGAGGACTTGGTGGAAGCTTACAAGAGCTGACAATACAGCACAGACATTTATAAGTCTAGATGTCATGTTTCAAACTTTGGATAGTGAGGACTTAGAAGATCTGTGGAAGATTTTGAAGAAGACTTTTGTTGCAAAACCTCCTACCATGGATGGTGTGGAGAAGGATTGGGTGATCTGGGAGTGCATACATAGGATGTATGAGCATGAGTTATTTGATCCCATATTTTATGCAGTGAATAAAGGAAATTTGTTGTATTGGAAGCTGTTTACCAATTATGGGGTCTATGAGATAGTAATGGAAGGAGTAAGTGTGTATTTGATCAACCATCATTATTATCCCTTCACTCAGGAGACCTTGAAGAAATTAGCACAGGATGACTTGATTGTAGATGCTAAAACACCTGTTGCTTATGATCTGGTAAGGATGATACATAGTCAGATTTGGCCAAAAAGTTTGTAAGCACCCTCATCAACTAGTATTTATTCAGAAACTTGTCTTTAGAAGAAAGCACAAGTTTAGGGGAGGGTTATTGGGAATAAATCTATGTATATTTGTTACCCCTGCTAGTTGGTCATTTGTCCCCCTGCTAGAGTAAGTCCCCCCTGCCAAATAACAAAGGCAGGGGGATTGGTTCCCCTGCTGAAGTCAAAGGCCCTGCCGCTAGAGATAAACTTGGAATAGATTTTTACGCGTTTCTGTTACTACTCCTTAATACTTTCCAAGTTTGTTAGTAGTAATCTTGTACGTGAGTCCTTATGCCTATAGAAAGACTCACTAGGTCATCATGCAATGGGTGTCTTTCTCTATTGTCTTTCATTTCATACTTTAAGGTTTTTGTAACCGTAATACCATTATTGGGTATTCGTATATCTTTGATATATTAAAGTTCAATGTTTGCTTTAATCATTTTGTTCTTGTGCTAAACACTATATTCCACATCTTGTTTAGTTACTCTGCCTTGCAAAGTTTCTCTAGTGATAGATTGAATTTATTCTTTCTATCACAACCTTTAAACAAGCTATTAAGGTTTAAGATCTGAGTTTGGGATCAACAGGGGTTTGAAAAAAACGGCTATATTTGACCCCCAACGGTAAAAAATTTGACTTTAAAAAAAAAACAGTAACTAGCCGTTATGTTTAAAAAAAAAATGGCTATAACGCGAGCCAGGGTGCAGTCTCGCGCCATAGGCTCGCTTTATAGTATCATTTTGGGCTGGTGGGTACGACGCCAGAGGTTATTGCGCGAGCGAGAGTGTGGTGTTTGGCGCTATCGAGCTCGCACCATGGTTATGGCTTGAGCCATGGTGAACCATACCCTTCCCTCTTATGAGTAGAGATTTAACATGAAGTAAAATATAATAAAAATTCGTGAGGTTCATATATTGCCAAAATACTTCCATATTTTTACACATGTAGATAACCCTTTAATCAATAAATTCAACCACATAAAAATATCAAACAACACGCTCGTTGGTTTTCGACTCCCTGTCGCTACTACACCCACCTGTTTTTTTTATGTGTTTTAATAAAGCTTCGAACACTTTATTTGATTGCATCCAAGGCAATGTCATCAATAGCTTTAAGTAGATGTAATTAGTTTAGAGGACTTGCATTTAAAGGTTTTTACTGTTGCTCTAATCATGGTGGTCGAAAAAGTTTAAAGTGCCAGTTTTGGTAAAGTTTAGATTTGACATGATAATGATTTTGATTTTTGAAGATGAAAGAACAGATAATATTGGTTGTAGATCTGTTGGTACTACAAAAAAAAATTTTTATTAGAAAAATCATAAATTTAATTCAAAAAAAAGTTTGAAAAGTTATCGTTGAAAGAAACTGTTGCAACTCTCCATTTAAAGTTGGAAAATAGAAAATATCTTGATTTAGGGCTGAACGCACCCGACTACAAGGTTTAGCTGTGTGATGGTAACGCTCAGAGGGCGCTTGGTTAAGCTGGGGGAATAGGAATAGGAATAGGTAAGGAATACAAAGACTATGCAATAAGCGTTTCCTAGTATTATCGTTACCATTATTAGTGTTTGGTTAATATAATTTTTGCTGGTGAATGAAGATTGTGACAATATATGCTAGGGTGATAGTCAATGGTCGCGACGATGACGATGCTGGTAGAGGAAGCAATTAATGGAAATTAGTGATGGTTAGTGGTGGTTGAGGAATGGAAATTCGGATTACTCAATTTGTGCATATTACAATTAGGATCTGTGGGAAGTAATATTCCATGGAGACACTCACACCAAGCCTGTGTTAGTTGATGGAAAAGTACCTGAAATATTACCTACAAAAAAGAAGAAGAGGTCTAATGATATAAAAGCAAGAAGTATTGTTATGCTAGCAATATCAAATGAGCATATTCTTGCTTACCAACAATATGAAGATGCTAAATTTATGTTTGATGCCTTTGTTCTGAGATTTGGTGGGAATGACTCTATAAAGAAGGCCAAGAAAGCATTGTTAAAAACAATGTTTGAAAACTTCAATGTTGAGGGATCAGAATCTCTTGACTGTATCTACAATAGACTTTAAGGGATTGTGAGCAAACTCATTACTCAAGGAGGAAAGGCTGAACAGGAGGACATATATGCTAAGTTCCTAAGGAGTATGCCTGTTGAAATGGCTACAGAGGTATCTATTTGGGAAAACAAGGAGGATACTGATCAGATTTATATTGATGATTTGTATAATTACTTCAAAGTGGTTGAGCAAAAACTCAAGAAGAGGCCTGGATTAGTCTCTGATGACACTAACTTGGCATATACATCAAGTTCTAGTCATGTCAATAAAGAAAACTCAAAAGGTTCTCTTAATGTTGGTAGTGTATCTCTCA
This sequence comes from Glebionis coronaria, assembly GCA_025667525.1. Taxonomy (NCBI): domain Eukaryota; kingdom Viridiplantae; phylum Streptophyta; class Magnoliopsida; order Asterales; family Asteraceae; genus Glebionis; species Glebionis coronaria. Next base: position 12,337,628 of record CM046876.1, read on the forward strand.
ATACTGGTAGTAAATTATCTGATTCCCATGAATCAACTACTAGTGCTGCTAGATTAAGTGATGGAACTATTTATGCATTCTTGTCCACCTATGAGAATGTAGCAGAGATTATGGCTGATGATTTGCAACAGTTAAGTGATGATGATCTAGAAGAGCTGGAAATAAAAATCCAACTTTCTTTTCTCAACATGAGGGCAATGAGTTTTTTAAGAAGATTTGGAAAGAAGACCATTCTTGATGTTGGTGATAAGACTAGCTTTGATAAGTCAAAAGTGGAATGTTATAATTGTCACAAGAAGGGAAATTTTGCTAGAGAGTTTAGAAGTCCAAATAATCAGGTAACTATTGAAGAGCCTTCCACCAAGGCATTGATAGCTGTTGATGGAGTTGGAATAGACTAGAGTTTTATGGAAGATGTGGAACCCGTCACTAACATGGCACTTATGGCACTTTCAGACAATGAGGTAATTTGTAAGAAAAATTACATTGCTGGATGTCTGATAACATATAAGGAACTTGAAACCTATAGTGATAGTATTAAGTTAAATTATGATAGGTCTACCCGTGATTTAATTGCTTATCAAAGAGGGCTAAAAGTTTTAGAAGAATAAATAAAGTGTTATAAGGAACAAGAAAGTGCCTTTAAAGACTCTATTATTCTTTTAAAAAGGGAAATAGTAAACAGGCTAGGGACATGACTGAGCTCAACACTAAACTTGAGGAGTGTGAATATGCTAAACTTGAAAATGAACTTAAGTTTAAGAGTCTTAGTAATGATACTAAGAGCATGGAAAAAAGATTGATAGTCAAAGAGTGGTGGTGGCGTTAGGAGGGTGGTTGTAGTTACGATGATGGTGGTCGATGATGGTGATAGTCAGTGCTCACGATGATGATAATGTTGGTAGAGGTGGTAGCGGCCGGTGGCGTCAGATTTTGGTGGTGGCGTCAGGAGGGTGGTGGTATCAGCCGATTATAGTAGTAGTAGTGGCATCTAAGAGTGGTGGTGGTGTTGGGAGGGTGGTGATAACGATAATGGTGGTGGTCATTGATGGTGGTGGTGGTAGGTGGAAACACACAAATACTAGAACCTATTACCTTAAATCCATTACCCCTAATTTACAGGAGAATGGTTCATTATTCATTAATGGGTAATGACTAGTTATATTTTTTCTAACCGAAAAGCACTATTAATCATTATCATTCCCATTCATGTCCCCTTAAAATCCCTAACCAAGCACACCCTCAGTGTATCAAGAAAAATGGTATCATCGACCTTGATCTAGATTTGTATGTTGATAAGGAATGGGACCAAACAAAATACCATGTGGAAAATAAAAATAAGTTAGTTATCTAGTTTTATATCTATTTTATATAATAAAACACAATAATTTGCAAGTTTTTTAATGCACGAAATATTAATTTAATTTCTTAATATAGCTTAAATGTACAAGTATTTTAAGTTTAAACATTAAATGGGTCATAAATCACTTTCCTTAAATAAATCCTTCACACGGATGATCCACATAATTTCAAAAACAAAAACACAGAAATTTAAATTTGCAAAACGTTTAAGGTAATTATGGTAATATATTTATGGGCATTAAAAAAACGCGTATACACTTAATTTTGACGCTCCTCCTCTAAAATTAAGCAAGCTAACCCTAAAATTTGTGTCATATATAAATCCATAATGCAAACGTGTTTTGCTGCATAATGATCTATATTCCTGCATCTATAATTTGATGCATAACTCTCTCTTCTTAATCTCCATTTTCTAAATATATTGTGCAAGCGCTTAGATAAAAAAAACTTTCTTTTTAATCTCAATTATTTGTTTTCTTGCCATTAAACGAATGAATTGATGTCAATTTAGGCTACAATGATGATCTAAGCGCTCTAAAAGATAATGTGATCCTACGAGATCGCTAACTAAGCATAAAGATGCAGCAGGTCTTTGATCAGAACATTAGCAACATTGTATTGAGTGGATTGGATGAAGGTTGTAAGTTTGTTTGATGAATTCATATAAAAATTAGGTTAAAATGTACATTTGCTAACATTTTTTTTGTGTTGTCAATTGTAGGATACAAGAATTGAATATATTGGATGAGGTAAGTTAAATACTTCTCTTAGACGAGTCTTTTTTTAGATTAGTTTTATTTAGTTGTTTATTTTTCCTTTTTTTTATTGCAGAAACAAGAACGGGAGCTTTCATTGATACTTTTTAGTAAGTTTTTTTTATTTTTATCTAACTCATAAAACACTTCAAACATATATATCTCCCCAAAATACCTAAAAAATGGCTCATTGTTTTTTAGGAAACCTAATATTATTTATAATATGTATGTTTAGAAGATTGGAATATGTTTATATATTAATTCAGTAGATATCAAATGTCTGGTGGAAGTTCCGCAAGGATTCTAGGGTCAGTTTGAAAGTTGTGTTGCTGATATCGAATTGGATACATTGGGATATATTGGATCCAAAGTTTATAAGTTGTGCACTATGTGCGACAAAAGAAGCACTTATGCCAATTGGATACCCTTGGAGGAAGAGGCAAATAAGAAAACTGTAAGTTGTTATATACTACATATGATTAGAGTGAATTTTTTTATTTACTTGAACAATCAGCTGAGACCAAATATGATCCTAGTTTTGTAAGTTCTTAAATTACCTTTGAAAAATATGTTATATGCGTAGTTAAACACCAAGGCTATTATTTAACTACCAACATAGGTCCTCGAACTACGTCTTATTCCCAAAGAATGTATTCATATCTTACCAATCTGATCCAAATTTGATCGTGATATATTTTAGGCTATTTATTATCTTATTGATGTGCATCCATGCTTCCTTAGAGCTTGTTTACGTGATTGCGTAAGCATATTGTTATATGTTATTGACATATCTCTTTTATGTATTTGTTTGCAGTTGAGGCATGAGAGTTGTGGTGGCATATCTTCGTCTTAATATAAGAAGTCATCCATGTTAATGAAATTGTTATCGGTTATGTTGTATGGGTCAGAGTGTTGGTCGTTAATGAAGGATCAAGCAAATATGCTGAAAGTTGCAGAAATGAGGATGTTAAGGTGGACCTGTGGTAAGACTATCTTAGACATGATCTCGAATGGAGTTTTAAGAAGGGATCTCCAAGTTGTGACCATTGTCAACAAGATGAGAGAAGGACGGTTGAGATGGTTTGGGCATGTCAAGGGAAGACCACATTCTGCACATGTTACGAGAGTGGAGGTTGTTACCGTCGATGGCGTGAGAAGACCAACGCTTAGGTTGGAGGATAGACTGAAAACCGACCTGAAGGATCTGATTTTTCTGAGGACATGACCTCTGATAGGAACTCGTAGAGAAATAGGATTAGGGTAGACGAGGAGGGTGCCTAGGCGTCGCACTGCTTTCTTTGGTACTTAGGTCTTCCTTTTGTGTGGTGTCATTTCTTCCCTCTTAGGTGTTTTTTGGCGTAAGCCTTCTGTTTTGGACTGCTTTTCGGCTTTGTGGATGTGCTTTCTCCTATTTTTTGGCCTTCCGTAGGTTTCTTTGGTTGGTATGTTGTTTTGTGCCCTTCCCTATGTTTTTTTCTTCCTTCCATCGGATATGCCTATGATCTGCCTAGCTTTTCCACTTTTGCGCCTTGTTTGACCCTTTTGCTTACACCCTTTCTTTGTTCCCGCTATAGTTGGTGTGCCTTTCTGTGCTTTTAGGTACCCTTCGCTTGCTTGCCCTTTTTCTCTCTTGCTAGGTTCGCACTTATGACGTTGTTTGTAGGGTCATGTATGTCCTTTTATATGTGTGAGTGAGTGTGTGTGTGTGTGTAAGTGAGTGTGTGTGTGGGGGTGTGGGTGATTATGTGCTTTACGATCCCGCTCTTTGGCTTCACCCATGGGTTTTTTTGGTTGAACTTTCACTTGTCGGGGGTCTTTCTAGAAGCAGTCCCTCTACTCTCGGGTACGGGAATAACTTTCTACATCCCACTATTATCTGTCATATAGTCACATTACCTATGTATGGAAAGTGTTAGTTGTGATCTTGTGTTTATCCTTTGGATGAGCTGTAGTTTAGTTGTCTTGGGCTTAAACACAACCGTCTTCTAATCTATATGTAATGTGATCTTGCTTGAGGAATAGACAAGAAAACATTCATACCTTGTATACTTACATGGTATCAGAGAAATAAAGCGATCTATAAACCACAAAAATATTTCTGCCTATCTCTAATCCCGAAAGCTTAGAAAATTTATTTTCTTGTTGTGTCGATCATTGGTAGGATCTGATTACCAGTCGACATCTCTGAAGCTATTAATTCGATCGTTGATTTCTGGGATGTGATTGTGTTCGTGTTCTGCTACGTTCTTGTGTGTTAATCATTTTTGTGTAAAATAAAGTTTTGATATATGCTGCTCGTCTACTTCTGTTGCAATAATATACATCTGTTTGTGTTTACCGTTGTTGCACTGCCTCCAAGTTAGTTAAGAACTAAAAAGAAGAAAGGAAGAAGTTTTGTTATTCATTGTTGATAAGTGAATAAAGAGGTGTGGTTGTTATTTTGTTTTGCTAAAGTTTGTGGTATTGGTTGTGATATCTAGATAGAGGCGACGGTTTTATGGCCAGTTACACACATCATACTGGGCTGGCCCATTCATTTACATCTTTGTATTCACCACCTGGTTTTGCAATTTCACAGCAAGTTCAACAACACACTCAACCGGGTTACTTGGCCCATCCATTGGCTCAGGCTCAATACACACCAACCCATCAGTTCTTTCAGCTGAATTCCGTTCAGGCAGCCCAACAGTTTGCAGGCCAACCGGGTCAGTTCGCAGGTCAGCTGGGTTTCTCAGGTCAACATGGTCAGACGGGTCAGACCAGGTCCGGTTCAGCCGGTTCAGTTGTATCAGTCGGTTCAACCGGCTACTATGGGTCATTCCGTTCAAGTTCCGTGTAAGGAGACGCTTTTGCCGACTGCTTTTCATGCCATGTCTCTTCAGGATCCCGCTGTTGGTAATTGGAACATGGATACAGATGCGAGTTCTCACCTTAATGACTCGGTTAGTATTCTTAGTGATGTTTTGAATAAGTGCTTATATCCATCTGTCTCTGTTGGTGACGGTTACACCATACCCGTCACTAATTCTGTACATAGTGTTTTGTCAAGGTCTCATAGACCTCTTCACCTTAATAATGTTCTTATCACCCCTAACATTGTCAAAAATTTAATTTATGTCCATCAATTTGTTCGTGATAATAATTGTACCGTCGAATTTGATGCTTTCGGATTTTCTATTAAAGATTTCAAGACCCGTCGGGTTCTTCTCCGTTGTGACAACACTGGAGATCTTTACCCGGTCACAAAACCTTCCAAGGCACATCATGCTTTTCTCTCGAGCCAGTATACGTGGTGTGACAACCGCGGTTCTGAGGTTCGTCACTTAGTTTTATTTTGTGCAAGTTACGTGTCTTTACGTGTTTATGTAATAATTGGTGTGTATAGATTGTGGTTTGGATATCGTTTCGGTACGGGGTACCTTGTGAGTGAAACGATGTGTGATGATTTCATGTTCATGAGCTCACAATGTAGTGACTATGAAATGAGATGGTGTTGTTTAGTGGTTTTACGTATAAGTATATGTATTATAGAAAATCGTATTTTTACGGTTTAAGGTTTTGCATTTAGGGGTCTCGGAAGAGGTATTTAGTCACGGGAATAAATTATAGGATGGTTTTAAGCCATTTAGGACTTAGTTATATAGTTTATTTTATATTCTAAGAGTTTTTATAAAACTGTATATTTTTACGTCTTTTACGGTATACGCGTAAATTTAACTAGTTTTGCGGTTTTGAGGTTTCGGAGGCTTTAGGAGCTGAAATAAATTAAGGGAATTTAAGATAATAATAATTAATAGTTAATTTAAAGTAGGTGGAGTATAAAAGTCGGCCAAATAGGGGTTTTGGGCTTTGGGTTGGGCGGCTAAAAGAAAGAAAGAAGGAAAAGCCCAAAAACAGGCCCAATGGACTTGTAATAGGATTAGGGGGCCTTTAGGACTTAACCAAACCCAATCCATAACCAAAATAATCAGATTTTTAAGCTCCATAACAGCTCCTAACCGAAATTCAACAATGGTGGCCAATTAGGGTTTCAAAAATAAAGATCTTCCATTGATTTCTAAGGTAAAACCTTCAAAACCCTTGTTCTATTAATGATTTTAATCAATCTAATCATGTAACAGATCTTATGATGGATTAGGGTTTGTGAGTTTTCTGAGATTAGTGAGTTTAGGGTTCATATGAATTGATTACTTTGGTTATTATGAAGATTATTGATGGTAATTAAGTTTAATCATGTTTAAATTCGTTTTTAAAAATTGGGCAGAATTTTTGGTCCATTATTTTGATCATATCTAGAGTTCTACAAACTTTTAATTTTCGAATCTTATGTCCCTGTAAAGGTAATTGAGTTAGCTTTCAAATGCAAGTAATGAGAACTAAATTGGAGGTCGGGAAGTAGGTCAAAAACAGGTTACATCAGTCGGGTGTCAAAACAGTTTTTGGATCAGCTTGTTTTCATTTTATGTTTTGAATTGTTTGTGGTACTTAGGGTTAAATTGGAGCTTAAAATGAACATGAGACTTAGATAATATATTAACTAAAAGATCTGGATAATGGCTAAGCAAATGGGATAGGGTAAGACCCTCTGATCATAACAAACATTTCATATGTTCAAAATCGGTAGAATCTGAATAGGCGAAAGTATAAGTTGTATATCGGGGACTTAAGATTAGCTTTGATGTTGGGGCAAGGGCTGAGATTTTAGCTAACACATATAAGTTTATGGGGTCTTCATTAAAAGGAATGTGGTTTAGGTTTGGTGGGCGTTTGGATTATAATACGGAGTGTGAAAAACGGGACTGTTTTGGGTAAAATTGTTAACGAGACGGGTTATGAAGTAAACTAAGTTAAGGGCTTTATAGAGGGGTGTAATGAGATGCTTAGAGCATATAAATGAGGAATATATATGGACTAATGTTATATGTCCATCATAGGTTGATAAGCCATTCTAGTGTTTGGTTCATGTTTTGATTGTGTGCTTTTGTTTGTTAGCTTTTTGCTAGTGCGCGGATTTTTAGAGAAGCTCAATCAGGTGAGTTTCATAGTCACATGTCTACTAATGATTTTGACTTCCAGATGGGATGGAAGAGACACTGTCTTGTTTTTATAAATTATGCTGTGAATGTTTTGTGTTTGGTGATGGACTTGTGCATACATATGTGATTAACTGTTATGTGATTCTTGATTTGTTTTGTGGGTTTGGCTTGGTACCAAGGGATGTTGACAAGGCGGGGCCTTGGGGAGGTACATAGATGTATGGGCATCTATGGTACCAAAGGATAATGACAAGGCGGGGCCTTGGGATTGGTACATAGGTGTATGGGCGCCTATGGTACCATGGTGTTTGGTAAGGCTGGGAGCCTTGGATTTGGTTTGGTTTGTTAAATCTTGAATATTAGTTGTTAATGCATGTTTGTATCACATTGTCCATATGTTCTTAAATTTGGTTATTATCCACAGCTTATGGTTTGATTTTGTCGTTGGAGTCTAAACCTATGACTCTCACCAACTTTATGTTGACGTGTTTTAGTGTCTCTTTCAGGTGAGAATGTGGTTAAGCGTGAGAATAGGAGTGGCTAGCTGGGAGGCTTAGGATTGCATTTGGAGGAACCCCCTTTCCTCTTATTTTCTATTTAATGTTTGAATAAGTGATACGTTTTAGACACCTATATGTTTGATGTGTGTTATTTGAATGTCTTTGGTAAGCGGTAGGCCTGTTACCTACTTACCTAGACGCCTGCATTGTTTAAGATATCTTCATGACATTGTGTCACCATTTATGATATTTCCATTTCATTTAGTTATCTCTATAGACACGCTATTATTGTGATGATATCCATACGTCGCGCCCGATATTTCGCCATTGTGGGTTGTGACAAAATGGTATCAAAGACAATGGTTATAGAGAATTAGGTTGCCTAGTCTAGTAGCCTAGTCTATAGCTTAAGGATCCCTGCATATAGGCGTAATAGGAATATGTGTGTATGGTTTTGATTGTATTTTCTAAGTATTGTTGATTCGTTTTCTGTGAGTTTTGACTAGTATGGATTGAACTATAGTCGTCCATACTTAGTCACATGTTAATTTTTGTTTTGCTTTTGGTATATAAATTTCTTTCACCATAGTAAGTTATTTGGTGTACCTAATGTATAGTATTTTTCTTTTGATGTTTAAGTCATGTTCCCTAAGAATCATGTAGGAGTAGGTGGATAGGAAGGATTTTAAGTTGTTTCCACTCTTATGGGCGACATGACTTATAAATGATTATGTTCTCGTTTTGGTTTTTGTTTATGATGTTTTAGCTATACTATGGATTTATGTAACCCAAAAGTTTTACTATGTTATTTTAATATATGGTGTTTTGGACCTTATTGGTTAGGTGGCTATGAGCTTATGTGAGTAGATGGATTTATGTGTTATATGTTGTATTGATTCTTATAAGTGTCATCATAGGAGGGAGTGCATTGGAGAAATGGTAATTGTATAAGTATGGTGGCCAACATAGTTATACAAGTACCACAACTTCAATGGGTTCTCAAATATGATTGCATGAAAGAGGTTTAGTACATGCTTGTATATGATGAGATGTGGATTTTGGGTATATTTATAATATATGGGTTTATGTAACAGCTGCCTACGATATGGCTATTTTTGAGTGTGTTATATGTTTTGGGTTATACTCATGTTGTGTGATTATGGGGTCACACGATATGGACACGTTTTTAGTGATGGGTTTTATGCCTTGTTGTAAGATGGCGATTACTCGTATGGAAAAAACGAGTGTATGACGCAATTGATTGATCTAACATGTATGGTAACGAGTATATTTTGGGTGATTTAATAGGTATATATATGCGGATGTATATATACTAGTATGTGTTAAGTTATGATATATGGTCGTTCAGTAGTTATTATAACTTGAACGTACCTTGTGTTTGCTCGTGTTTTATGGTGCTGGAGTTTGATGAAGTTCCAACGACGTTTTGAGTCTTTTGATGTGTGTCTACATTTGGGTATGTATTTTAATTAATGAGAACTACTAAATTTTCTTGCAAATAAGTCTGGCTAATTATAGGAAAACAACTTTGAAAATAATTTGTAAGTGTATGGTATGATATCGGACTTACATATCTTTTTTTATGTTTGTGGTAGTAAGTTATAAAAAAAATTTGTCTTGAAAATAATTGGATTAGTTTTCTATGTAACATGTGATAATACATTTTAAAGGGGTAAAGAAATTTTACAAAAATTTTCTTAAGTGGAGTTAAAATTTTAGAAGTATTTAACTAGACGGAAAGAGTAAAAAGGGATATTTTATTATAGTAATGATAATAATAAGACCACAACTTATAAACGTGTAGTAGTTTAGTTGTAACCAGCCTAAATCGATTTTATAAAATAATAATAATATAGAATAAAATGAAAAAAAAACACTGTATTTTATAAACATGTATTGGTTTCATTATAACAAGTGATATAAGTTTAATATGGGTAAACAAGATAATGGTTAGAATAAGATTGTAGTATACTAACTAGTTGATATCCTTGATAAAATAATGAAGATAAAAGATGAGTTTATTGATCAAAACGAGTATGACTGATTTTAATAATATTGAAGTTTGGTTCTTATGAGGAGTAGCTAAATGGGGCGAAAGTTTAAAATTTTCTGAGGTATCGAAATTTGGTAATACTAACTGTGACGAGTCTAATTTTTCGTTGTTGGCACACTCCATTGAATCTTTTGGATTACCTTGTTTCATTTTCAGTTGTTTTGGCTAGGGTTCGTTATGGTTGATCTTTCGGTTTACCCTATATTTATTAGGACGCGATCGTTTGGAATTATTTTGGTACACGTCATGGTTGATTTAGTTATGCGGTTGTGGAAACGTTAGGATGAGAGGATAGAGTTAAGTAGTATTACTTATGGTTAGATATTAGAATGCAGAGATGTGTTTTGGTTTAAAGGTTGTGTTGAAGGAATGATTAAGATTTGTGGAGTTTTGAAACTTAGATTGGTTACGGGAATAAGGGAGTAAGTAAAGTTAGTTGACTGGTCGTGGAACGAGATGTCATGCTATGAGAATTGAAGTACCATTAGGAGATTGATGAAAGTACCAACGGATGTGAGGGTAGAGTAGAAATTTTCTACTAATGGAAAGATTGCGAAAATAACACGCAAGGGAATTGGTATAGTTATGGAGGCGATGTAGTAGTAGACACGTGAAGGAAAACATGGATGTGAAAGAATGATTGGTAGGAGGCTGATTAATGGTGATTACAACAAGTAAGGAAGAGTGAGCCATTGAGGGGTTGAAGTACCTTTAGAAATATTGTGGTAGATAAGTTGAAGTTAGAGGCTACTGGGTAGTGTGAAGTTCCTAGGTAGCATCATAGAGACGAGAAGGAGTGCGTGAAGAGCTACATCGTGAATCAAGGAGCTGGAAGGACTACGTGCCGGCTGCTAGAAGGAAGCAAGAGATTTCGAAGGAGTCACAGAAATTTCAAGGACTGGAAAGGTGACAATATGATGGGAATCTCTGTATGGTTCGTGGCGAAGAAGGACAGATCGAGTACCGGAGTGGAGTTACAAAGAGCTGAACTAGTGGATCGTGATGAATTGAATACATAACATGGGAGATTAAGAACTCGTGGAGGTAACAAGGGGAGTCTAGTGACTACGTGGATAGAATTTTTGTGGATTTCAATATCGAGGGATGAGTAGTGAAGCTGAGCTGAATAAGTTCATGGATAAGTGATTAGAGAGTCAGTTTTGTGAAGGTGTTATGAAAGATCTTTGGAAGAGACAGTTATGCATTATCATTTGATACACAGTTTTTTCTAGGTTCAATTTTCTCTCGATATCCTATCGAATTGATCTCGGCCTTAAGTGGAATGATTTGTTCTTGGTTAATAAAAAGAAGTTTGGTTTGTTTATCTATTTAAAACTAAATGCAATTAATTAAACGTCGAAGAGTAAAGTAAAAGATTTAAATGATTAACGTTTGAAAACTTTAAAGATTATGCGAGGAAAATGGATGAACACTCAATAAAAACTAACACTAGGAAACTTTGTGAAAAATAAGAACTTAATTGGAAAAGACTACAAGAAAGTTAGAACGAAAGAAACCAAGGCAAGTCAAAAAGGGCACCCGATCGGAATGTGTTCCGATCGGTAGATCGGAATATTGCAAAGGTGTGGTAATCGGAATATTTAGACAAAAAGGGGCCAATCGGAAAACAACCAACAATCTCAATCCGAATACTTATTGAAGGACAATCGGAATGTGTAAAAATTGTGCCGTCGGAATGCTTGACAAATAACCCAATCGGAATACGGGGAAAACCCTACCGTCGGAATACTTGCAAATACTCCCAATCGGAAAATGAAACGAGGGCCCAATCGGAATCTTAAGCTAGCTAGTAATCGGAATAGGCCATTTAATGAACCAATCGGAAAGGATAACCCTAATCCGATTGGACCAATCGGAATGTAGGGTGTGGTGCCGTCGGAAAGTCAAGACAAATCGGAAAGGGGAGTTTGTTCCTCCTCCTAAAATTGTGGAAATCGGTTAAGCAAGTAAATAAGCTATATTTGAGAGCTTATCACAACACTAACCCGAATCAATTCTTAAACCGGATCAAATAAGCACTAGAATCAACTTATCAACCCGAAATCAAACAACTTTTTGTATCAAACAATCAAAACATCAACTTTTTAATAAACTTTTTAATAAGAAAAATAAGATAATCATAAAAATAAGCCAATAAGCACAAAAGTCTTAAATCTTAATCAAATGAAAATTTATAAAATGATCAAAAGATTAACTTTTTAGCATGAAATCAATTAGAACAACACGGATCACATGATAATCACACCAAAATCAATCTTAAATCAAAGAAAAGTAGAATGAGATTAAAGATTAAAACTTAAAAACTTGAACTTGATTAATGAAAGATAATACAAAAGTTTGAATTTGAAAGAGAAAAGGATGAAATCTAGTGAGAGAAAGTTCTAAACTTTCTCTCTCTAAAACTAGAGAGAAAAACTAAAAACTAAAAAACTAAGTGTGAATTTTTGTGAAGTAAGGGCCTTTATATAGGCGTGTACATGGTGGTGATGGGCTTTTGATTGGGCTTTGATTTGGGCTTCTTTTTCTTCTTTCTTCTTAAGTCTTCATGCGTCTTTTAAATAAACGTTGCCGACTTGGATTTGAGAAGTGTCGGTGAATTATTCCAACTCGTCTTATAATCTATTGTTTTATAGACTCGAGTTCTTCGACATATATGAATCTTCCATCTTTGGCTCTATTCTTCGATAAATCTTCAAATAGGCACAATGACTTCAAATCTTCTGCATCTCTTGGATAATAGACTTCGTCTTGAGTCTTTTTCCTCGATAAAACCCGTGTAATCCCATGTTTTCTTCATTATTCATCCGGTTGACTCTGAAAACACAATAAACACAAAAACCACGCATAATTCCAAACAAATGATATTAAATACGTGTTTTGGTCTTGTTTTAGCCCGATTTAAGTGGTAAAAGGATGAGTGTTTTCACACTTATCAAATCCCCTACACTTAACCATTGCCATGCCCTCATGCAATGCTTAGTGACAAAGCACATTTACACTTTTCTCATAATCAATCAACCTTGGCCTTATTAATATACTACTAAACGAAAATGAAAATACTAAGAGAAATTTAAAACTTTGAAGCAAACAAAAGGATGGAAATACCTTGCAAAGAGATCGAGGACTTACATTAGGGCTTCGGTGCTACGAAGATTTATCATCCTCAAGTTTCACGTTCCCCAAACTAAGCTTAAAAACGAGATCATTGTCATTATAAGTTAGCAATTCAAACACTTACACACATGGCTTAATTAAATGCTTAGACTCCCTTATTCCTAGGTGTATCTCTTATATTTTATTTTTGTCTTAGAATGATCATGAAGATGCATTTTTGGACTTATTTCGATAGTTATTTAGGGCTGAAAGCAAAGTAGGACGATTTGATCAATAGTTAGCTAAAGGACAAAATCTTTTAAAACTGCTTCTCGGGATATCAAAAAGTTCATATCTTGGCATAACTTGGTTCACGATTTGAGACCTTTCTCGGGCCGATATTTGGCATGTACTTCATACTTCATATCTTCGAGAGACGTTCTTGAGATAATGGTCTTCTCATCATAATAGAGTTTCTTCACTTGGAGACTTTTGAGGGGTACTCCAACCTTGTTGACCACGACTTCATGATTATTTCTTCAATCTCTAATTGGGATTTTGAGATACAACGATCCGCCTCCTTTTCGGACTTGGATCTATTTATCCTCATACCTTGTTAGGGTCTTTTCGGATAGACTTCTCCATGATCTTTATGGGAGTTGATTGCTTTTCGTCGTGAGTCTTGATCCTTCATATTGACTTTAGGAATAATGCTTTTCACATCACTTTGGATCTTCAGCAATAATATTGAATCCTCATGCCTTGTTAGGGCCTTTTCGGACTCGCCAATCTTCGCGCCCCGCTTCATAAGTTATGCCTTGGCTATGAACTCTCGTCATTACCGAGCAACTTTTAAACGATCTTGGGCTAGAAGCTAAGTAACTTTTCAAATCGTACGACCTTACTTATTGCAGATAAATTTTTAGCAAGTGAAGGGAGAATAGGCAAATAATTACACCAAGTGAGCTTGCGCAAGAATACCGACTTATAATTGACTCTATCATTTCTCGTCCTCCACAATTTAAAATCTCAAGTAATGAGACTCGTGGACACTTAGCCTAATAAACCAATTAAGGTCTACATGGTTAAGGATACTAGCTAGAATAAACTTGGATAAGTCCATTCGGGTTGAGTCAAAATAGACGCAACGGGCCTAATATGTCAAAGATTTCTAAACTAGCTACACCACTTATTAATATTTTTGACTTTATTGCGGAATATATACATATGAAAGCGACGATAAAAATTTAAAAATTACAACTAAATGGCCAAAGTTAATAAAAAATTTGAAAAATGCTGAAAAATAGGATTTTCCGGTTAATTGAAGGCATTTTCATGGAAAAGTCCACTTAAAACTTCGATAGAAGTCCCCCCTACACTTAAGATAAACATTGTCCTCAATGTTTAAACATGTGGGAAAAGTTTCCCCTACACTTATGACATTGTGCACGTTGGTTAACTCGAGTTAAGGAAGAGACGACTAAAGTGATCAATTTCGAATGTGAGTATGAAGAAAATGGAATCACGATAGTTGAGAGATAGAACCGGATTTCGGATAACACGGGAGCACGGTTCTTCAAAGTTTCCAAGAGTGCACTTATCCCTGTAATCACATCACCACACCAATACAAACACGTATACAGGTCCCCCTACACTTAGGAGGTTAACACATAAAAAGATAGATACTCGGGCTGCCTCCCGAGGAGCGCTTGTTTTTTATAACCGAGTCACGAGCCTGACTCGACCCAAAATTAGTTCATGGGGAACGTGGTGAGGGATGAAATCATCTCCTGAGAGATGTCCTCACCAAAGTACAGCTTCAGACGCTGGCCATTCACCTTGAAATTGGGCCCATTTGGCTGAGAAAGCTCAATGGTCCCATACGGAAAGACGTTGGCGACGGTGAATGGACCAGACCAGCGGCTCTTCAACTTGCCAGAGAAGATCTTCAACCGAGAGTTGAAAAGTAAGACTTGATCACCAACATGGAACTCTCGGTTCTTGATTTTTGCGTCATGGAGGATCTTCGTCTTCTCTTTGTAGATCAGCGAGTTCTCATAAGCTTCATTTCTCAGTTCGTTGAGCTCGTTGAGTTGAATCTTGCGATGATCACCGGCTTTGTTGATGTCGAAGTTAGCCCACTTTAAGGCCCAGTGCGCCTTATGCTCCAGCTCGATGGGAAGGTGGCATGCTTTCCCGTACACAAGACGATAAGGTGTACAACCGATCGGGGTCTTGTAAGCAGTACGGAAAGCCCACAGAGCATCATCTAACTTATCGGCCCACGCGGCACGATGCTCTCCCACAGTGCGCTCCAAAATTCGCTTCAATCCACGGTTGGATATCTCGGCTTGCCCATTGGTTTGGGGATGATAAGCGGTGGAAAGACGGTGATTGACACCATACTTGGCCATGACTCTTGCAAATTGATCGTTGCAAAAATGAGTCCCGCGGTCACTGATAATAGCACGAGGAACGCCGAATCGAGAGAACAGCGATTTCAAAAAGTTACAAACCACCCTTGCATCATTAGTAGGTAAAGCTTTGGCTTCAACCCACTTGGAGACGTAGTCAACGGCAACAAGGATGTATTTGTTTCCTTTAGATGAAGGAAATGGCCCCATAAAGTCGATACCCCAAACATCAAAGATTTCACACTCTTGAATGAAATTCTGAGGCATCTCGTCTTTATGTGTGATCGTGCCTTGTTTCTGGCAAGCATCACATTTTTTAACCATATCGTGAGCGTCACGATAAATGGAGGGCCAATAAAATCCTGAATCAAACACTTTTTTGGCGGTGTAGTTGGGACCAAAGTGACCACCAGTGGGTCCTTTGTGGCAAGCATTAAGGATTTCGAAAGCTGCCGGTCCATCAACACACCGGCGAATAATCAAGTCAGCACATTGTTTGAAAAGATACGGGTCATCCCAGAAGTAAGTCTTTATGTCTTTGAAGAACTTCTTCTTTTGCTGGGATGTTAACCCGTCAACGAGGATTCCACCCGCTAAGTAGTTTGCAATGTCTGCGAACCACGGGGTTTCGTCAGCAATCGAGTTTAGAGACATTAAGGTCTCCATGGGAAAAGAATCATTGATTTCTTTGTTCGGATGATCCCCCTGGTAAGGATCCTCAAGTCTACTGAGATGATCCGCGGCTAGGTTTTCTGCTCCTTTTTTATCGCGAATTTCAATTTTAAATTCCTGGAGCAGCAAAACCCAGCGAAGAAGTCTTGGTTTGGAATCTTGCTTTGTCAACAAGTACTTCAGCGCGGAATGATCGGTGTACACAATGGTGGTAGAAAGGACAAGATAGGGGCGGAATTTTTCAAAAGCATAGACAACAGCTAAAAGCTCTTTTTCGGTTGTCGTATAATGCAATTGTGCCCCAGTCATTGTCTTGCTAGCGTAATGGATCGGTTGGAAGTGTTTGTTTACTCTTTGTCCAAGAACCGCTCCAATAGCAAAATCACTAGCATCGCACATCAACTCAAAAGGAAGCTCCCAATTAGGGGTGACCAAGACGGGTGCCTTAGTTAGCTTATCCTTAAGCGAGTTGAAGGCTTCAAGGCACTCTTTGGAGAAGATAAAAGGAGTATCTTTTTCCAAGAGGTGGGTCATCGGGCGAGCGATTTGAGAAAAATCTTTGATGAATCGTCGGTAGAAGCCCGCATGACCCAGAAAACTTCTCACACCCTTCACGGTTGAAGGTGGAGGCAACTTAGCGATAACATCGACTTTAGCACGGTCTACTTCAAGACCGGCTTTCGAGATCTTGTGTCCTAGGACGATGCCTTCTTTTACCATAAAATGGCATTTTTCCCAATTCAGAACTAGGCGAGTGTCTTCGCACCGCTTGAGCATACGTTCCAAATTGGCAAGGCACGCAGAGAATGAATCGCCATAGACCGAGAAATCATCCATGAATACTTCCATAGTGTCTTCCACCATGTCATGGAAGATCGCCATCATACACCTTTGGAATGTCCCAGGAGCATTACATAAACCAAAAGGCATGCGTTTGTAAGCAAATGTTCCATAGGGACAAGTGAATGTGGTCTTTTCTTGGTCCTTGGGATCGATGGGAATTTGAAAATACCCGGAGAAACCGTCTAAGAATCAGTAATAGTCATTACCAGCTAGACGCTCGAGCATTTGATCCATGAAGGGAAGAGGAAAGTGGTCTTTTCTCGTGGCATCATTGAGCTTGCGATAATTAATACAAACTCTCCACCCAGTAACGAGACGAGTGGGAATAAACTCGTTGTGTTCATTGGGAACAACGGTTATTCCGCCCTTCTTGGGCACACAATGGACGGGACTTACCCACGGCGAATCCGAAATAGGGTAGATCAAGCCGGCATCTAGAAGTTTGATAACCTCTTGTTTGATGACGTCATGAATTTTAGGATTAACCCTTCTTTGGCTCTGGATTGTGGGTTTGAAGTCATCTTCCATGAGAATCTTGTGAGTACAAAAGTTCGGATCAATTCCGCGGATATCGGAAATTTTCCAAGCAATTGCCTTCTTATGAGCTTTAAGCACATCGATGAGACGAGTTTTCTCTTCTTCTTGCAAGTCCTTAGCGATAATGACGGGTGACTTCTTCTCTGCTTCAAGGAACGCATACTCGAGATGAGGCGGCAACTCCTTAAGTTCTAAATCCGGAGGATTTTCGACGGGAGGCATTTTCAAAGTCGTGGCATCGATAGCAATAACCGTGGGAGATGGAGGAGAAGGATTGTCTTCGGTGAGAAGATTGTCAAAGAAATTCATATCTTCATCCCCATCGATAGGAGAATCATTAGTAGGTAAATTCGCATCTCCCATGGTATCTTCAAGATTGTTCCAAAATAAATCACTATCTCCAAATAGAGACAACGATGAATCAATAGAGGACACGGTCTCAACATTGGGAAGAGAGGAAGGAATACTTTTGCAAGCATCAATAAAGTGTGCTTCACAAGCCTCATCCAGAACGTCAATACAATTTACACTCTCGTTGGAATAAGGTTGTTTAGACAACTTTCCCATGTTGAAGACTACTTTATCGTCACCCACTCTCATGATAAGCTCACCGGCTTCAACATCAATGAGAGTGCGACCGGTCCTAAGGAATGGACGACCAACAATCAGTGGTACACGGGGGTCCATCTCGTAGTCGACGACAACAAAATCAGCAGGGAAGGTGAATTTGTCGACTCCTATAATTACGTCTTCGGCTATCCCCACTGGATAAGCAACCGTACGGTTGGCCAATTCCAAAGTCATTTTAGTGGGGACTAGCTCTGGGAGAGATAATTGCTTCCAAACACTTAGAGGCATGAGATTAATACTGGCACCTAGATCGGCTAGGGCCATGCAATTCTCTACTCCCGGGAAATTGCAAGGGATAAGAAAACGACCCGGATCACCAAGCTTGATTGGCAATTTCCTTAAGAGCACTGCAGAGCAGTTCTCATTCAGTTGGGTGTTGGCGAGATCGAGGAGCTTTTCCTTGTCGCTCAGAAGATCTTTAAACATTTTAGCATATTTAGGCATGTGAGCGAGAGCCTCAGCGAAGGAGATATTGAAATTCAATTGTTTGAACATTTTAAGGAAGTTCGAAACCTGAATATCATCCTTGCTTTTGAGCTTCTCTTTCCTCAACCTAGATGGATAAGGTATATTGGAAGAAGAGGAAGGCTTTGGAATAATAGGATCACTCACATCCTTGGGTGGAGGAGGGGTAGAAGGAAGAGGTGGAGAAATTGGGGAAGGAGAAGGATGAGGAATAGGAGCAGGTGACTCGTTCTCCTTAGTCACAACCACCGGTGGAGGTATAGGAAGCTCGGGTTCCTTGGTACCTTTGCCACTTCGAGTGGTGATTGCTTTCATCTCCCCTCTTAGATTCGCAACGGTGTTACTCGGAAGAGTACCCGAAGAAGAGGGTTGATTACCTTGGAAAAAGCTAGCCATCATGTTCCTTAAGTCATTCGTTTGACTATCCATAGTGTGTTTCATATCAGCTCTCAGATCATTCCCTTGTTTCATCAGGTCTGCTTTCAAGTTGCGCACTTCCTGTTGGAGGTTATCCACGATCACATCGTTAGTCCTCATGTACGTTCCAATGTCTTGATGTGATGCGGGGGTTTGGTTGGAAGGAGCAGTGTATGCGGGTGGTTGATAAGCAGGTTGCTGGTAAACTTGGGTGTTTCGTTGTTGTGGTTGTTGCTGCTTGTGAGGAGGGATGTATGGTGTACGAGTTTGTTGTTGTTGAGGAGGGCGGTTGAGGTTTTGTTGTTGGTTTTGGTTGTTAGGATTAAAACCAGGTGGTGAAATATAGTTGTTGCTGCGATAGCTAAGCAAGTTACGGTCACCTTGGGGTTTTGTTTGATAAGCAGGTTGTTGATAGGTGCCATATGCCGCATTCACATTCTCAGCAGGGTAATCTTGGGTGGCGGTACAAGTTGTGTAAGAATGAGGACCACCGCATATCTCACAAGGTTGGCTGACAGCGTTCACTTGAGCGTTTTTGGCGTTGTTGCTGTTGTTGTTGCTGACGGTGTGGGTGACAAGCGATTCAAGAAGCGTGGTGATTTTGTCAAGTCGCTTGTCGCTGTCATTAGTGCTAGCACTAGCAACATTGGTCCTAACACTCTTGGTTTGCACACGAGATTTGTTCTCAATGATATCCCAAGCAGCATTGGAAGTCTTAGCCAATAAATTACCCCCTGAGGCACTATTCAGTGAATCTTGGTCACTCATGCTTAAACCATTGTAAAAAGTATTAATTTGATGTACTTTGGTAAAACCATGTTGTGGGCATTTTCTTAAAAGATCTTTAAAACGATCCCAAGATTCACTGAATGACTCATCGTACTTTTGTTCAAAGTTTATAATCTCATTCCGCAAAGCGGTAGTACGAGAGGGTGGAAAAAAGTAGTTGATAAACTTTGTTTCCAAATCCGTCCACGAGAGAATACTCTGTGGCGGTTCCTTAGCAAGCCAATGCCGGGCTTGTCCCTCTAAAGAAAAGGGAAAAAGTTGTAACCTTATCACTTCTTGTGGAACTCCATTGAACTTGACCGTGTTAGTGAGTTGAAGAAATCTCTTGATGTGGTCGTGTGGATCATCAATGGTGCGTCCCAAGAATGGTTGAGCTGAGACCATCTGGATAAAGCCTGACTTTAGCTCGAAATTGTTGGCAGCAATTGGAGGGATGACAATTGGATCCGTGTTGCCATCGACATGAGCTTGCAGCAGTTCAATCATTGGGCGATTATCCGGAAGTGGCTCATTGTTGTTGTTATTCATGTTGTTGAAAGGCGGGTTGTTGTTGTTATTATTGTTGTTCGGAGGTGGTATGTTATTGTTGTTTTGTACACCAGCCATGCCTAAGTTATCGAGAGGCTCGGGCTCTTGATAAGACGTGGATCGAGTGCGCATACACCTGCAAAAGAACGAACAAAAAAACAAAGTAAAAATATTTTTGGTTTTTATTGTTTTTTTAATTTTTAGGATTTTTGAAAATTTTATATTTTTAGTGTTTTTGAATATTTTCATGAAAAAAAATAACGTTCACGGGGAACGGATCCCAAAATCCAAGTTTTCACAAAAAACTTTTGATCTTAACGAGAAGAGCCGGCAGCGGCGCCATTTGATACACAGTTTTTTCTAGGTTCAATTTTCTCTCGATATCCTCTCGAATTGATCTCGGCCTTAACTGGAATGATTTGTTCTTGGTTAATAAAAAGAAGTTTGGTTTGTTTATCTATTTAAAACTAAATGCAATTAATTAAACGTCGAAGAGTAAAGTAAAAGATTTAAATGATTAACGTTTGAAAACTTTAAAGATTATGCGAGGAAAATGGATGAACACTCAATAAAAACTAACACTAGGAAACTTTTTGAAAAATAAGAACTTAATTGGAAAAGACTACAAGAAAGTTAGAACGAAAGAAACCAAGGCAAGTCAAAAAGGGCACCCGATCGGAATGTGTTCCGATCGGTAGATCGGAATATTGCAAAGGTGTGGTAATCGGAATATTTAGACAAAAAGGGGTCAATCGGAAAACAACCAACAATCTCAATCGGAATACTTATTGAAGGACAATCGGAATGTGTAAAAATTGTGCCGTCGGAATGCTTGACAAATAACCCAATCGGAATACGGGGAAAACCCTACCGTCGGAATACTTGCAAATACTCCCAATCGGAAAATGAAACGAGGGCCCAATCGGAATCTTAAGCTAGCTAGTAATCGGAATAGGCCATTTAATGAACCAATCGGAAAGGATAACCCTAATCCGATTGGACCAATCGGAATGTAGGGTGTGGTGCCGTCGGAAAGTCAAGACAAATCGGAAAGGGGAGTTTGTTCCTCCTCCTAAAATTGTGGAAATCGGTTAAGCAAGTAAATAAGCTATATTTGAGAGCTTATCACAACACTAACCCGAATCAATTCTTAAACCGGATCAAATAAGCACTAGAATCAACTTATCAACCCGAAATCAAACAACTTTTTGTATCAAACAATCAAAACATCAACTTTTTAATAAACTTTTTAATAAGAAAAATAAGATAATCATAAAAATAAGCCAATAAGCACAAAAGTCTTAAAGCTTAATCAAATGAAAATTTATAAAATGATCAAAAGATTAACTTTTTAGCATGAAATCAATTAGAACAACACGGATCACATGATAATCACACCAAAATCAATCTTAAATCAAAGAAAAGTAGAATGAGATTAAAGATTAAAACTTAAAAACTTGAACTTGATTAATGAAAGATAATACAAAAGTTTGAATTTGAAAGAGAAAAGGATGAAATCTAGTGAGAGAAAGTTCTAAACTTTCTCTCTCTAAAACTAGAGAGAAAAACTAAAAACTAAAAAACTAAGTGTGAATTTTTGTGAAGTAAGGGCCTTTATATAGGCGTGTACATGGTGGTGATGGGCTTTTGATTGGGCTTTGATTTGGGCTTCTTTTTCTTCTTTCTTCTTAAGTCTTCATGCGTCTTTTAAATAAACGTTGCCGACTTGGATTTGAGAAGTGTCGGTGAATTATTCCAACTCGTCTTATAATCTATTGTTTTATAGACTCGAGTTCTTCGACATATATGAATCTTCCATCTTTGGCTCTATTCTTCGATAAATCTTCAAATAGGCACAATGACTTCAAATCTTCTGCATCTCTTGGATAATAGACTTCGTCTTGAGTCTTTTTCCTCGATAAAACCCGTGTAATCCCATGTTTTCTTCATTATTCATCCGGTTGACTCTGAAAACACAATAAACACAAAAACCACGCATAATTCCAAACAAATGATATTAAATACGTGTTTTGGTCTTGTTTTAGCCCGATTTAAGTGGTAAAAGGATGAGTGTTTTCACACTTATCAAATATCTAATGCACTAGCGATTTCCATAGATTTGATGAATGAAGTATGGAATTTCTGTTGGACAGGATAGTGTAGGAATTAGGGAGAACCATGGAAGGAGAGAACCAAGTACCTAGAAGATGATGATTGAAAGTACCTCATGTTGGGTGCAAGATCAAAATAGAAGTATGAGATTCGAATAAGAATTTAAAATATGGCTTAGTTTAGACAAATGAAAACTAATATGGGTATAATTTGAGACTCTGATCCACATGGGATCACATAAAACTCTAGTCTGTCCCTATTAGGAGGGAGTAAGAGAACTGATCGTGAGGAAAAACAAGTGAAGCTACTTGGAAAAATTTTAAGGTATAGATGACTTGAAAGACGGGAAGCATAACATCGTGATATATGTCATGAGCTGAGGAAGAAGAAGGAAGTGTGGATAGATGCGAATCATGAATGCAATAGGTCGAGATAGGAACCGAAGGTAAAACTTTGGTATAGCCTAATGAGTAGACTAAGGCACTAAGCATGCTAATATTGTTGTTGTGTGGAAAGGAAATGGTACTGACCTATAATGTTTGATTGGAAGGCTTAGTATCGATCATCAAATGGTTAAGGAGTTACAGATGTGATGTGTCATGAGAGACGAAGGGCTTGGTCTAACTGAGACAAGATGAGGAGCGCTATGACCTTGAAGGTAAGACATTGTGTAGGTATAAAGGAAGTGTTGAGTATCAAGGAAAAAAATCCTTCATTGAGAAAAGTGAGAAAATAAGTGTATAGGTGCTACTAATGAGCCATCCAAATTTAATGGAAGTAGTTGTAGCATGGGTTTGGATGGCAGTTGATAGACTAACTGAGATAACCGTCCTTTTGGTGATGTGTATAGATCATAAGTTGATTTGGATTGGAAGAGCCTTGTTGTGATGAACTAATGGATATGTGAAAGACCGTCATAGGTCAGTTTTTAAAGGAAAATTGAATTTTTAAGTAGTTTGGGGTACGGACTAAATGGAGTTTTTGAACAAGATTGGATATGAGTATATCCAGCTAATTGGAAAAGGATGAGCAAGTGAGAGAATGATACAAGTATAGGAGTCGTGTTGAGAGCTTGGGTGACTGATTTAGAGGGATGTGGGAAACTCGTTAGCGATGTCTGAGTTTTCATATAATGATAGTTATCATACTAGAAGTCGATGAATGCCATTTGAGGCACTATATGGAAGGATAGGGTGAGTTGTCCTTATGGTGGACTAAAACTCGTGAAAGAGACTACTAATTCGGAAATGGTGTTTGTGGAAAGGATGAGAGTAACAAGAGATGATATGTTGAAAAAGAGGAAATCACTAGAGTTTAGTGACAAAGTTATGTAGGAAGTTTCACCTATAGTAATGGGTGGCATGTTTTGGTATGTCAAGTTTTGTAGATCCATTTATGATCTTTTGAAAGATTGGACCAGTAGTTTATGAGAATATAATTACCTGGGGGAATTGAGTGGTATACTTGATATATTTCATGTATTAAGATTGGTAAATGTTGTTTGAGAATGCATATTTTCATGTACGGTTATTCGGGATTTCTGTTAATAAGAGTCTTTATTTTATCAAAGAGTCATTTGTGAGATTTATTGGCTGTGAGGTCAAGAGTTTGGGAACGAATTTAAATATTATTGGTTAGTATATGTGGTAATTTGAGACTTGAACTAATGTACACACGGAAATGAGAGGAGTTCATTTAGAACAAGTCCTCATATGATTTGTTGTTTGTGTGTTTGATCCTAAGGAGTAAATCTCGGGACGAGATTTCTATTAGGAGGGAGTGATGTGACAACCGCGGTTCTGAGGTTCGTCACTTAGTTTTATTTTGTGCAAGTTACGTGTCTTTACGTGTTTATGTGATAATTGGTGTGTATAGATTGTGGTTTGGATATCGTTTCGGGTACGGGGTACCTTGTGAGTGAAACGATGTGTGATGATTTCATGTTCATGAGCTCACAATGTAGTGACTATAAAATGAGATGGTGTTGTTTAGTGGTTTTACGTATAAGTATATGTATTATAGAAAATCGTATTTTTACGGTTTAAGGTTTTGCATGTAGGGGTCTCGGAAGAGGTATTTAGTCACGGGAATAATTTACGGGATGTTTTTAAGTCATTTAGGACTTAGTTATATAGTTTATTTTATATTCTAAGAGTTTTTATAAAACTGTATATTTTTACGTCTTTTACGGTATACGCGTAAATTTAACTAGTTTTGCGGTTTTGAGGTTTCGGAGGCTTTAGGAGCTGAAATAAATTAAGGGAATTTAAGATAATAATAATTAATAGTTAATTTACAGTAGGTGGAGTATAAAAGTCAGCCAAATAGGGGTTTTGGGCTTTAGGTTGGGCGGCTAAAAGAAAGAAAGAAGGAAAAGCCCAAAAACAGGCCCAATGGACTTGTAATGGGATTAGGGGGCCTTTAGGACTTAACCAAACCCAATCCATAACCAAAATAATCAGATTTTTAAGCTCCATAACAGCTCCTAGCCGAAATTCAACAATGGTGGCCAATTAGGGTTTCAAAAATAAAGATCTTCCATTGATTTCTAAGGTAAAACCTTCAAAACCCTTGTTCTATTAATGATTTTAATCAATCTAATCATGTAACTGATCTTATGATGGATTAGGGTTTGTGAGTTTTATGAGATTAGTGAGTTTAGGTTTCATATGAATTGATTACTTTGGTTATTATGAAGATCATTGATGGTAATTAGGGTTTAATCATGTTTAAATTCGTTTTTAAAAACTCGGCATAATTTTTGGTCCATTGTTTTGATCATATCTAGAGTTATACAAACATTTAATTTTTGAATCTTATGTCCGTGTAAAGGTAATTGAGTTAGCTTTCAAATTCAAGTAATGAGTACTAAATTGGAGGTCGGGAAGTAGGTCAAAAACAGGTTACATCGGTCGGGTGTCAAAACAGTTTTTGGATCAGCTTGTTTTCATTTTATGTTTTGAATTATTTGGGGTACTTAGGGTTATAATTGGAGCTTAAAATGAACATGAGACTTAGATAATATATTAACTAAATGATCTGGAGAAAGGCTAAGCAAATGGGATAGGGTAAGACCCTCTGATCATAACAAACATTTCATATGTTCAAAATCGGTAGAATCTGAATAGGCGAAAGTATAAGTTATATATCGGGGACTTAAGATTAGCTTTGATGTTGGGGCAAGGGCTGATATTTTAGCTAACACATATAAGTTTATGGGGTCTTCATTAAAAGGAATGTGGTTTAGGTTTGGTGGGCGTTTGGATTATAATACGGAGTGTGAAAAACGGGACTGTTTTGGGTAAAATTGTTAACGAGACGGGTTATGAAGTAAACTAAGTTAAGGGCTTTATAGAGGGGTGTAATGAGATGCTTAGAGCATATAAATGAGGAATATATATGGACTAATGTTATATGTCCATCATAGGTTGATAAGCCATTCTAGTGTTTGGTTCATGTTTTGATTGTGTGCTTTTGTTTGTTAGCTTTTTGCTAGTGCGCGGATTTTTTGGAGAAGCTCAATCAGGTGAGTTTCATAGTCCCATGTCTACTAATGATTTTGACTTCCAGATGGGACAGAAGAGACACTGTCTTGTTTTTATAAATTATGCTGTGAATGTTTTGTGTTTGGTGATGGACTTGTGCATACATATGTGATTAACTGTTATGTGATTCTTGATTTGTTTTGTGGTTTTGGCTTGGTACCAAGGGATGTTGACAAGGCGGGGCCTTGGAGAGGTACATAGATGTATGGGCATCTATGGTAACAAAGGATAATGACAAGGCGGTGCCTTGGGATTGGTACATAGGTGTATGGGCGCCTATGGTATCATGGTGTTTGGTAAGACTGGGAGCCTTGGATTTGGTTTGGTTTGTTAAATCTTGAACATTAGTTGTTAATGCATGTTTGTATCACATTGTCCATATGTTCTTAAATTTGGTTATTATCCACAGCTTATGGTTTGATTTTGGCGTTGGAGTTTAAACCTATGACTCTCACCAACTTTATGTTGACGTGTTTTAGTGTCTCTTTCAGGTGAGAATGTGGTTAAGCGTGAGAATAGGAGTGGCTAGCTGGGAGGCTTAGGATTGCATTTGGAGGAACCCCCTTTCCTCTTATTTTCTATTTAATGTTTGAATAAGTGATACTTTTTAGACACCTATATGTTTGATGTGTGTTATTTGAATGTCTTTGGTAAGAGGTAGGCCTGTTACCTACTTACCTAGACGCCTGCATTGTTTGAGATATCTTCATGACATTGTGTCACCATTTATGATATTTCCATTTCATTTAGTTATCTCTATAGACACGCTATTGTTGTGATGATATCCATACGTCGCGCCCCATATTCCGCCATGGTGGGGTGTGACACGTGGCACCAACGCCTTGGACATCTAGGGAGTGAGGTGTTACAACGCATTCTTTCTCGTATTTTAATTTCATGCACTAAAGAGAAACCTCCCATTCTTTGCCATGCTTGTCAGCTTGGTAAACACGTGAGGCTTCCATTTTTAGTTCTAACACGTCGGTCAAGTCTTGTTTTGACGTTATTCACTCTGATCTCTGGACTTCTCCAATTCCGAGTCTTTCTGGTTTTAAACACTATGTCTTATTCTTGGATCATAATTCAAAATATGTTTGGGTTTATCCATTGGTTAATAAATATGATGTTTTTTCAAAAATTTTGTTGTTTCCTACCTTTGTTCGCACTCAGTTTAAGTGTGAAATCAAGTCTTTCCGGTGTGATCATGGCGGTGAATTCGATAATCACGCCTTTCATCAATTATTTGTAAGTATTGGGATTCAATTTTGTTTTTCGTGTCCATGCACCTCTCAACAAATGGGAAGTCTGAAAGGATGATTCGCACTACAAAAAATATTATCGTGTACTTGTTAAATATCTTACCTTCCCGAGCCATTGATAATGAAATACCTTTTACCGGTCTTTTTGGCAATATTCCTGACTATAATATTTTACGTACCTTTGGATGTCTTTGTTACCCGCACCTTGGTCCTTCTCACAAACTTGAACCCCGAGCTACACCTTCAATATTTCTGGGACATGCCACAAATCACCGTGTCTATCGGTGCCTTGACCTTAACACCAACAAGATTATCATTTCATGTCATGTAAATTTTGATGAGACAATTTTCCCATTTTGCTCGATGACACCTACCCTCGAGCCCCGCGTATGATTTTTTGGATGAAACACTAAATGCTATTAACAATTATATTCGTTTATCTTCGATTGAAAATTCACCTAGCAATGCAACAACAAATCCCACCCCTATTGTTACACCATATTCAACCAGCCTAAGCCCAACTGCACCCTCTGACCCATCTGAATCATCAAGCCCATCTCCTATTACTAGATCCTCCCCGAGTGACACTAATGCTCCCATTGTACATGATGATCATTCCAACCCATTACCCACAAATTCGGCCTAACCACGATTACCCGATCAACTAAATGCTCATGATATCCCAATGCCCGCTTCCGTTTCTGTTTCCATTTCTGAATCTCAATCCACAACAAATGTTAACCCAATTCCGCCTCGGTTCATCCCATGGTCACGCATTCTCGTGTCGAGACTGCTCGTCCTAATCCAAAGTATAATTGTCATGTGTCCACTGTCTCACCTTTACCTAAGTCGTAATGCTGCGTTTAATGATCCAAATTGGCAAAATACTATGTCAGGTGAATTCAATGCACTTATTAAAAACAACACTTGGACATTTGTGCCTCGACCCTCAAATGTCAATGTTGTTCGTTGTATGTGGTTATTTCGTCACAAATATTTCGCTTGGCACTCTGAGTCGTTACAAGGAACGCCTTGTAGCCAATGGCAGTACACAAATAGAAGGTGTTGATGTTGATGAGACCTTTAGTCCGGTTGTTAAACCTGGTACTATTCGGACGGTTCTTAGTTTGGCTATTTCTCGACATTGGCATTTACATCAACTTGATGTCAAGAATGCCTTTTTACATGGAGATTTATCCGAGACAGTATATATGCATCAGCCTTCCGGATTTCGGGATTCTACACATCCTGATTATGTTTGTCTCTTGCAACGATCTCTTTATGGTCTTAAACAGGCTCCCCGGCTTGGTTTCAACGGTTTGCTAGTTACATCACTCGTGTTGGATTTATTCAGAGTCGGTGTGACTCCTCACTTTTTATTTATAGACAGGGGAGTGACACAACATACTTGTTACTATATATTGATGATATCGTTCTCACTGCTTCATCTGAGAGTTTGTTACGACGGATTATTGCTTCTTTACATCGGGAGTTTGCTATGACAGATTTGGGTTCTCTTAATTATTTTTTGGGCTTTTTTGTTACTCGTGACTCTATAGGGATGTTTTTATCACATCGTAGGTATGCTACTGAGATTCTTGAGCAGGCTCATATGGATGGTTGTAACTCAAGTCGGACTCCTACTGATAGTGAGTCTAAACTAGGTGATGATGGTGATCCAGTCTCTGATCCAACATTGTATAGGAGTCTTGCGGGCTCTCTTCAGTACCTTACTTTTACTCGCCCTGATATTACTTATGCCATGCAGCAGGTTTGTCTTCATATGCATGATTCTAGGGAGCCTCATTACTCGGCTCTTAAGAGGATTTTGAGGTATGTTCGAGGTACTTTGGACCTTGGTTTAAAAATGCGAATTGCGATCCATTGCATTAAAGGTCCCAAAAGCCATTGCGTAATGCGTGATGCGATTGCGAGCGCAATTTAGACGCGATGCGTTTACAATAAAAAAAGGTAAAAATGTATTTAGAAATAGTATAGTCTACCAAGTACCAAGTTAATGCAAGAAAGTTACAAAATAAGTGATTATCATGTTGAAATTAGGCCTATAATCTTTTGGAAAACAAATAAATCGAAAGTAAGACTTGACAAAAAACACTTAGCAAAATGAAAGATACTTTATTTTTATTATTGTGTTTGTTTTAGATATTTTTTTACAGGTCTTATCTTTAAAAAGCTTTCAAAATATGTAGGTCTCTATGAAATGGATAAAATTTGACAAAAATAACCTAAGTACTAGATTGCGACAATTGCTACCGTTGCTAGCATTACACAAATGCGATAAATTGCGGCTTAATGCGAACGCATTCTGGGATGACAATGCATTAGGCACCTTGATGCGAAATTTTGAATGCAACGCATTGATGCGTGCAATTTGCGCAATGATGCGCGCATTTTTAAACCAAGCTTTGGACTATGGGTTACAGTTGTTCTCATCTTCCACAACCTCATTGGTTGCTTATTCAGATGCGGATTGGGCTGGTTGCCCTACTACTCGGAGATCTACTTCTGGCTATTGTGTATTTCTTGGCAACAACCTCCTCTCATGTTCCTCTAAGCGTCAACCAACGATTTCTCGTTCTAGTGCAGAGGCAGAGTATCGTGGTGTTACAAATGCTGTTGCTGAGGCGTGTTGGTTGCGGAATTTACTACATGAGTTGCACACACCTTTGTTTTCTGCTACTATGGTTTATTGTGACAATGTCAGTGCTGTCTACTTATCTTCTAATCCGGTTTAGCATCAACGTACGAAGCATATCGAGATTGATATACATTTTGTTCGAGATTTTGTTGCTGCTAGACACGTTCGAGTCCTACATGTTCCTTCACGTTATCAATTTGCGGATATCTTCACCAAAGGATTGCCTTCAACATTGTTCGAAGAATTTCGTTCCAGTTTGAGCGTTCGATGTCCTCCCGCTCCAACTGCGGGGGAATATTAGCTGTCATATAGTCACATTACCTATGAATGAAAGTTAGTTGTGATCTTGTGTTTATCTTTTGGATGAGTTGTAGTTTAGTTGTCTTAATGCTTAAACCTAATCGTCATCTAATCTATATGTACTGAGATCTTGTTTGAGAAAGAGTTTAAGGCATAAAATAGCCACATATTTTTTGAAATGTATCGATATGGTACGTGTACTATTTTTATTATCTATATGGTACGTGTACTTTATAAAATGTATCGATATTATCACTTTTTAACCTGCAACCGGTAGAACCGGTTACCAATTCACAATTAGACTATATAGGTCAATAGCGACAGTTTTCTTTCAATAGAATTTCGTCAGTATTGAATAGCGACAGTTTTTTCCGTTAAAAAAATCACAATTTCATAAAAAAACGTGTAGTTTTTAAATAAATCATGAAAAAATAATTGTTTTACAAAAATCGCAATTTCATAAAATAAATCTGTAATTTCTAAAAAACTCGTAACTTCATAAATATAGTATTTTTTTTTAATCCAACATCGGATTTTTTTTCTAAATTAAAATAGTTGTAAAAATTTATGAAAAAAAAAAATCGATTTTTTTTATATTTTTGGGAAAATAAAAGTTGATTTTTTGTTTTAGACAAAAACTTTAAAAAAATCATAATTTTATTAAAAAAACGTGTAATTGAAAAAAAATAATAAAAATAATTGTTTTAAAAAAACTGTAACTTCATACAAAATCCTGTAATTTCTAAAAAATTGTAATTTCGTAAAAAATCTTTTTCTTTTTTGGAATTTTTTTTCAGATTTTTCAAAAAAAAAAAAAAAATTCGAATTTTAGATTTTTTAAGAATTTTTTTCTTTAACTACATAACATAAGATTATTTTTCGAATCTTTCTTCATAATTTTTTTCATATTTTTCCAATAAAATATTTTTTTTCGAGTTAAAATAGTAGTTGAAAAAATTTAAGAACTTTTTTTCCATAAATTTTTTTTTTGAATTTTTTTCGAATTCATACTTTTTCCGGACAAAAGCTTCAATAAAAATCATAATTTTTCTTTAAATTTTTTTCTGATTTTTTAAAAAATCCCATTATTTTTTCCAACATAAGATTTTTTTGAATTGTAATAGTGGGTTAAAAAAAATTATGAAAAAAAAAAGTTATTTTCTTAGAAAAAATTGAATTTTTTTTTGGAAAAAAAAACTTTTCAAAAAACAATACATAAAAAAAAAGAACAATTTAAAAAGTTAAAAAAACAAAAACAAACACCTATTAGTATAAAAGACTAACAGTGCAAATGTTTGATTCAAACGCTCCTTAATCATTTAACACGTAAGCAAAATTGCAGGTTAAACAGGTAGGAAAATGAGCACATGTACCATATTAGCCGGTTTGCTAAAGTACACGTATCATAGATAATAAAAATAGTATACGTACCATATCAATACATTTAAAAAAACCCCACTTTTGCGGAATTGAGTATGGCTGTTGTTTTTGTTGATCAGTAAAAACAAAAAGGAAAAAATTTGAAATTTAGAAATATAAATCATTTTGCTTGACTTAAAAGGAATAAAAAAACACTAGAATTCTAAACTTTGTATAATACTAAAATAACACGACAAAAAATATAAAAAAATAAAACCTCTTTGAATTTATAAAACTAAAATAAAATAGACATCCACTTTCTACATATAAAAATGACATAACAGAAAGTAATACTTAAAAAACAGCACCTGAGATAATATATAATACTGGTAATGGGACGGTGGATTAAAAAAACTCGTTGGTATTTAACTAGTTTTTTTCTTGAAGGTAGCGAATTATTGTAGCATTTATCGGAAATTATTACGTGCTAAAGTTAAGACGTTAACAATGAATTTGAAACGTAAAAGCTACACGTATGCAAAGAACTAATAGTTTTTGGTACACATTCATTTATTATTTTTGAACAATCCATCAAATTAATGGAGATCACGAAATGTACGTGTGCACCCTTTACTCGTTCGACATGTACGCAATGTGCAATTAAGGAGCTGATAAACTAAGGAGGAATGATACATCCACATAAATTGTACAAAAGGAAATCCACATACATATGTGACAGTTAATGTATGGATTGTTAAAATAAGAAAGAAAAAACATGATAACATATCATTGGTCAACCTCATTTGACACATCATTGTGTGGGAGTTTGTTTGTATAAATTATGTGGATCTAGTATTTCTCTAAACTAAGTTTGCAACATAAATAATGTGAACGCTCTACTATTAAATACTAATATGACATCTGATGAAAGTTGGAGGTAAGAAAGGTAAATAGTTTTCTATTATATTTTTTACTTTGCAAAGTTTGGTTTGAGTTTGACAGGTTTGGAGAAGTTGAAGGGCTAAATGTAGCAAGTGACTCAAACTTGAGTCAACCCTAGTCTTTGGAGCTTAAATACACGTTTCTTGTTATTTCCGTCATTCAGTTTTTTGGTTATCACTTTGTTTTCATCTCTCACATAAACATATCCGCCATTGTTGATTTTGTTGATTTGTTCTTGTATATTGATCTTGCCTGTAAGATCAAGTATACATTGTATTTCTTTGTTTTCTGAGTTGTATGTATGATCACAAAGCTAGGTATCACATTTGAAGTGATAGCCTAACGCAGTTATAGAAAAATAAAGGGGAGGTTGGTTGATTAAATCTGTTCTTGTGTTTTGATTTAATAAATCGAATATGGTATCAGAGCCTTTGGTTCTTGATATCTGAGTTTTAAAACGGTTCTCTTTATCAATCTTGATTAATCTTGTGGTTAATCGTGTTCCTTTTGTGATTAATTGCAAGATTTATCATTTTAAATTTTTTAGGGTTTTAAAATTTGGGGGTTTTGTGATTCTTGGTGATCTGTGGTGTTTAATTGGGTTCTTTTGCGCTTAATTAAGCTCAATTGTGTTTCTGGTAAGGTTAATTGAAGAAACCCTAAAATCCAGAAATTAGGGTTTCATTCAATTTTTGGGTATTTGTTATTTTGTGTTAGTTATTTGTTATAACTAACATTTTCAGGTTGTTTTTCCGCTGTGCTTGTTGGTTGTGATAAGATCTTCTTGATCTTATTGGTTCTTGGGTTTCTTTGCTTGTTGCTGCGCGTGTAGTAACACCTCTCTCACTCTCTCTTCTTTATTTGTTGTTTTTAGAAGGGGTTTTAGGTGTCGAAGGGATTAGTTAGTCTTGGTTGTTGGTTATTGTGGAGATACAAGGAGGTTGTTGTGCTTTGTTTGATCTTTGTGTGCTTTCATTATGTCTGTTTCTAAGAAAGGTGACCAGAATGATGATCCTGTTAGTGATACTGAAACTGAAAATGAAACAGTCATTCATACTAATGACCCTTTGTTTTTACACCCTACTGACACAAATGGGCAGCCCATTGTGAGTGTTAAACTCACTGGTCCTGAAAATTATAAGGTATGGGCTGCTGCATTTAAGCTTGCATTGCATACTAAGAATAAATTGGGTTTCATTGATGGTACTTGTGAAAAGAATAATGATGATACTGTTTTAGCTGATCAATGGGATAGATGTAATGCTGTGGTTTTATCTTGGATCCTTGGATGTATCTCTTTTGAGTTATATCAAGGACAATTTTTCTCTAAAAATGCTAAAGATGTGTGGGATGAATTTAAAGAAACTTATGATAAAATTGATGGATCTGTTATCTATAATTTGCACTATAAGATTTGTTCTCTTACACAATCTGGCTCTTCTTTGTCTGAATACTATCACAATTACAACAGTCTTTGGAGGCAGTTTGACTCACTTGTCAATCTTCCTTCATGTAAATGTGATGGTGCTCCTCAAATGAAGAGTCACAACTCTCTTATTAGACTCATGCAGTTTTTGATGGGCCTTGATGACACTTTCAGTGTTGTTAGGAGTCAATTACTAACTGCAGACCCTTTGCCAGATGTTAAATCTGCTTTTGCTACTCTATCTAGGGTTGAGTCTCATAAGAATAATCTGGTTCATGTTGTGAGTGATAAGAATACTGCTACTGCTTTTGTTGCTAAACCTAATAATTGGAATGGTAATAAAAATTCTCAAAACAGTCAAAATGGTCAAAACAGAGGTCCTAATAAGAATAACAATAAGTTTGTTTGCACTCATTGTAATATGAATGGCCATACTGTTGATAGATGTTTTGAACTTAATGGATATCCTCCGGGTTTCAAGAAAAGGAATACTGGAGGATCTAATGGTTCTAATAATGTCTCTAGTTCTCTTGGTAATAATGTTGATCAGGGATCTGGGAAATCTCTTCCCTTCACTGCTGATCAGATAATTAGACTCATGGCTTTGATTAATTCTAAGCCTGATATTGGTGAAGTGCAGTCTTGTGCTGCAGGTATTAAATTTGGTTCTAATCATGTCATTAGTTTTGTCACTTGTAGATTCTTTAATTTTAATACTAATATAAGTACTTATAGTACTTATATTGGTTGGATCTTTGATTCTGGAGCATCACAACATATGACTTTTTCAACTGAACACTTATTTGATGTTATTGATGTGTCAAAATTGAATATATTTGTTTCACATCCTAATGGAACTATTGAACATGTTAAGCATGTTGGAAACTTTAAACTATCAAGTAAAATTACTTTGAAAAATGTGTTGGTTGTTCCAGGTTATAAGGTCAGTCTTATTTCTGTTCATAAGTTGGCTAAAGATAGTAAATTTGTTGTTTCCTTTACTGAATCAAAGTGCTTTGTTCAGGATTCTCATCAAAAGTCCC
The DNA here is from genome assembly GCA_025667525.1 of Glebionis coronaria. Taxonomy (NCBI): domain Eukaryota; kingdom Viridiplantae; phylum Streptophyta; class Magnoliopsida; order Asterales; family Asteraceae; genus Glebionis; species Glebionis coronaria. The sequence continues at coordinate 12,372,409 of CM046876.1, forward strand.
TCTTGGGGACTGGTAGTGAAAATAATGGACTTTATCTGTTTGATTCAGGTAGGAAATTTGTTAATAGTGCTATCACTAAGTGTAATTTGTCTAAGTGTGTGTGGCATAACAGACTTGGTCATCCCTCTGACCAAGTTTTAGCTATTCTTAAGGATAAAATCCATCTTGATTCTGCTAGTAATGTTCAGCCTTGTGATGTGTGTCATATGGCTAAACAAACTAGAGATCCTTTTCCTATAAGTGATCATAAGACTAAATGTTTGGGTGAAATTATTCATTTGGATGTTTGGGGTCCTTATAGGGTTAAAAGTAGAGATGGATTTAGATTCTTTCTTACTATTGTTGATGATTATACCAGGGTTGTGTGGTTATACATGCTTAAAGACAAAGATGAGGTTTTTGATAAACTTGTTGAGTTTTATAAGCTAATCAAAAATCAATTTGATGTTGCCATCAAAGTGTTTAGAAGTGATAATGGAACTGAGTTTGTTAATCATAAATTTGAAAGTTTTATTAAACAAAATGGTGTTATACATCAAACTACTTGTGTGTATACTCCACAGAAGAATGGTATAGCTGAGAGAAAACATAGACATTTACTTAATGTTGCTAGAGCCCTCATGTTTCAGGGGGGATTACCTTTGAACATGTGGCCTGAATCTATTCTTACTGCTGTTTATTTGATTAACAGGATTCCTAGCTCAGTCCTCTCTGGAAAAAGTCCTTATGAAATGATTTATAAAACTGAACCTAATATCTCTCATTTAAAAAGTTTTGGGTGTCTTTGTTTTAGTACTGTACTTAATAATGTGGATAAGTTTGCTGCTAGGTCTGAAAAGTGTGTGTTTATTGGATATTCATTCACTAAAAAGGGTTATAAGTTGTTTGGTATTGAGTCAAAACAAGTGTTTTATTCAAGGGATGTCAAGTTTTATGAAACAGTGTTTCCTTTTAAAAATGATGTTTGTAAAAATGATTTGATCTTTGAAGATCAGGGAGTAAATAGTTTAAATATTTTTGATTTAGCAGTAAACAACTCTGATGATCCCCATGATGATTTGAGAGATGAAAAATTAGGAGATAGAGGTAGCATTTTAAAAGAGTCTGTCTTAGCTGAGAAAGTATCTACTAATACTCCTATCATTGTTACCAGTGATACTCAGGGGTCAGAGTCTATGAATGATAAAAGTCATAGTCTTGGAAACCAATATAACTTAGGCAATAATGATGCTAATGATATTGACAATAATGTTGCCCTAGATGATGAAAATTATGATTCTGAGGGTGAAGAGTTTATAGAATTCAACCAATATTTTCAACATAATAGTCCAGAGGAAACTGAGCTAAGAAGGTCTAGTAGACCACATAAGTTGCCTAGTAAACTTAGTGATTATGTGCTTGACAAGAAAGTTAAATATGATATTAACACTGTGGTGAACTATAATAACTTGTCTTTGCATAATTTTGTGTTCACTAATAACTTGAACAAAATACATGAACCTAAGTCTTACAAAGAGGCAGCCAAAGACCCTAGATGGGTTGAGGCTATGAATGAGGAGACGGAAGCTCTTAATAGAAACAATACTTGGGTGATTGTTGATCTACCTCAAGGTAGAAAGGCTGTTGCATGTAAATGGCTATGGAAGGTTAAATACAAATCTAGTGGTGATGTTGAGAGATATAAAGCTAGAGTTGTAGCAAAAGGGTTTAGTCAAAAAGAGGGAATAGACTATGAAGAAACTTTTTCACCTGTTGTTAAAATTGTAACTGTTAGGTGTCTTCTTTATGTTGCTGTGCACAATAATTGGCTTGTTTATCAGTTAGATGTAAATAATGCCTTTCTTTATGGAGATTTAGATGAAGAAATTTATATGAATCTTCCTGAAGGGTATGGCTCTAACTCAAACAAGGTGTGCAAGTTAACAAAATCTTTATATGGGTTAAAACAGGCACCTAGAAAATGGAATGAAAAGTTAACAAGTGTGTTAATTGAAAATGGTTTCTGTCAAAGTAAAAGTGATGTTTCTTTGTTTACTAAGACTGAGAATGAGTCTTTTGTTGCCCTGCTTGTTTATGTAGATGATATTATTATAACAGGGAACAATGAAAGTATTATCAATGACTTTAAAGAATATTTGAGTTCAAAATTTAAAATTAAAGATCTTGGTAAACTCAAATATTTCTTGGGTATTGAAGTACTTGATACTGACTCAGGATTGTGTCTTAACCAAAGGAAATATTGTTTGGAGTTGCTATCTGAATATGGAATGTTGGCTTGTAAGCCAGCTAAAGCTCCTATTCCAAATGCATCTAAGAAAAAGAAAAAACTTATTGAAGATGAGATTGATACTGTGCTTGAAAACAAAACTTGTTACCAAAAGATTGTTGGTAAATTGATATATCTGACTCTAACTAGGCCTGATATTGTTTATGTTGTTCATTGTTTAAGTCAGTTTATGCATGATCCTTATAAATCTCATCTGAAATTAGCTTTTCATGTTCTTAGATACCTGAAAAGGTCTCCTGGAACTGGTATATCTTTTAAACATAATAATAATCTGAATCTTAATGCTTTTGTTGATTCTGATTGGGCTAAGTGCAAGATTACTAGGAAATCTGTTACTGGATATGCTGTTTATCTGGGTGATAATCTTGTATCATGGAAAAGCAAGAAACAATCTGTTCTAGCCAAATCTTCAGCTGAAGCTGAATATAGAGCTATGAATAGTGTGGCTTGTGAAATCATGTGGATACTTAAGATTATGAATGATCTTAAAGTAAAAGTGAATTTACCTATGCCTATCAGTTGTGATAGCAGTTCTGCAATTCAAATTGCAGCCAATCCTGTATTTCATGAAAGAACTAAACATTTTGAGATTGATTTATATTTCTTAAGGGAAAAGGTATCTGCAGGTTTGATCAAAACTGTTAAGGTCAAATCTGAAGATAATGTTGCAGACTTGTTTACCAAAGGGTTGTCTATTAAAGATCACAATTCTTTTTGTGAGCTTTTGAAGCTTGTTGATTTGTATCAGAAGTCAAATTAAGAGGGGGTATTAAATACTAATATGACATCTGATGAAAGTTGGAGGTAAGAAAGGTAAATAGTTTTCTATTATATTTTTTACTTTGCAAAGTTTGGTTTGAGTTTGACAGGTTTGGAGAAGTTGAAGGGCTAAATGTAGCAAGTGACTCAAACTTGAGTCAACCCTAGTCTTTGGAGCTTAAATACACGTTTCTTGTTATTTCCGTCATTCAGTTTTTTGGTTATCACTTTGTTTTCATCTCTCACATAAACATATCCGCCATTGTTGATTTTGTTGATTTGTTCTTGTATATTGATCTTGCCTGTAAGATCAAGTATACATTGTATTTCTTTGTTTTCTGAGTTGTATGTATGATCACAAAGCTAGGTATCACATTTGAAGTGATAGCCTAACGCAGTTATAGAAAAATAAAGGGGAGGTTGGTTGATTAAATCTGTTCTTGTGTTTTGATTTAATAAATCGAATATCTACGTATGTAAAAAATCGAAAAATAAGATGTGGTTTAAGTTATTCGAGGAAGATAAGTCATTGATTTTGTTCACGGCCTCACCAGGCCGTTTCAGTTCCAGTTCCACCCTCAAATCTCACGAGATTTGAATACTTGTTTTTCTGCTTAAAAGCCAAAAAGCTCACCAACAAACTATTATTATAATATATACTTAAATTTTGACGGGAACGACCTCGTATAAAAAAAGAGCAATTGTCGTTTCATTCGGTTGTGTCTTAAAATCTCCAAAAGAATAAATAGCCCAACTTGAATAAATTTAAACAAATTCTCAAAAACAATCCTTAAACTACGAGAGGTGTTCCAAAAACAACCTTAAACTTTAAACTATATACACATTTTCGGTATAACAAATTTTATTTATTAAATATAACACGTATATCTATCATTTCTTTTGAAAAAAATACCGTTAAAAAGATTTTCGAATTGCTAACCGAACGAGCCTAATATTGCAATGCTCCTAACATTCGTATAATTTTATAAAAAATATTGAAACTTAATACACATTTTAATTTTTTTTTTATCAAAATAAGCCTCGAACTAGTTCATTCTTTGCAAACCCATCCGTTAATGAAAACCAGCCTTCGCGTTATCCGTTCAATGCGACAGTAAGTCTTGCACCTTTCGTCGCGAAACGCGAGCTATACATCTCGTTATTTAATACAGTAATAATTGAAGGCTTTACATGTACATTACTTAACTATTTAATAATTAGGGTAAATGTCAAAAATACACAATATACTATTTCAGATTATCTATTATACACACCGTACTATTTTATGTACGAAATACATACTTGACTGGAAAATGACCTTTGACTTAACGAAATAACCAGTCACCGTTACTATTTTCGTTAACTTAGATTATGGTTTACAATTTTAATCATTTCTTTAACTTTTCATCCAAAAGTTAACATCATCTTCATCATGTTCATCCAAAAGTTAAACACCATCTCAACACCCATCTTCTTCAACTTTCCCATCACCACCTCCTCCAACCTCCATCACCACTCTTTAAACCATCTTTTTTTTGTCAGATCTTTCGTTAATAAACATGTTAATATACAATAAATATATATGGTTGTCGGCTCTTAATTTACAGATTATTGAATCAGGTTGCCATGAATCCTATGAACATTGTTTTTGGTTCTAAATTTGATTTATTCAGATTGCCATTAATCTAATGAACTCCGTATCAACACGCAATGTGATATCGTCACTGCACATCTGATTTTTCCGAAAAGTATCTTTGCTTCGACTTCATCACCTCATCTTCATATGTGTATAGATCTACATAAAGTTTGTGTTTTCTTTCCTTTTAATTATTTATCTTTGAAAACATCTCAATTGATATGAATGAATCTGTTCTTTGTTCAAAATAAACATCAGCACATCTTTGTCTAAAAACCTCCCCTCATCTTCGTGTTGTTTATCTTATATATGTGAAAGTTTGTAGTGATTCAAATTTATTAATACCTATTTTTTTATTCAATCTTTGACTTTGTATTGCATTTGGTTGAACTAATTGGGATCAGGTAATTCAATGGAACAAAATTTTGATTTTTTTTTAAGTTTGGATATGTTATGGACTGTCGATTGATTTTGAAGAGAAAAGTGAAATCCAAATTCTGGTATTGCAAGATCGTTATTCAGGATAAAAAGAAACATAGATATAGAGAAATCATTCTTACTCCAAACAAGAAAAGTGAAATCCAAATTTATAATGTCACTCCAAACTATTCTGACAAAAAAAAGATGGCTTAAAGAATGGTGATGGTTGATGAATGTGGTAGATCAACCAACAGGATGTTTTTATCTATTTGAATTCTTTTTTTCTTTTTAATTTTGGTTGATGATTGATGAATTTAGGTTTGTTGAAATTAGAGGATATGTTTTGCACATTTCTTATTAATTACCAGTTTAATATGAATTTGGGTTTGTTGGATTGCGACTGGTAATATGAATTTCTGTATATATGTTAACTTTTGGATGAAAAGTTAAAAAAATGATTAAAATTATAAAATCATATTCTAAGTTAACGAAAATAGTAACGATGACTGGTTATTTCGTTTAGTCAAAGGTCAATTTCCAGTCAAGTATGTGTTTCGTACATAAAATAATACGATGTGTATAATAGATAATCTGAAAAAATACATTGTGTATTTTTTACATTTACCCTAATAATTAAAAAAACTCTGAATAAACTAATCTTTAAACATTCATATATTATGGGAAGATGGGAAGATAGTTCAATAAACATACAAAATATAGAAAAGTGGGTCATGCATGTTAAGTTACCAAATTAAGATTTAAGTCAAGATCGCCAACTATTATAAGTATTAAACTGTTTATATAAATGGCAATAATTTAAGTAAACAAAAATGTCAGTGATAAGGATTTTCTACTTAAAGGATCATCTCACATGCACTTGCAGCATATTTTTATTCGTCAACAACATGTCTTCAACGTCCACACCTCTAAAACATGCTGATCAATGTCTTTCATCTTCCAATGATTCAACTGCATCTTCTGAAGATCTAAAGCATCAATCTGATATCATCGAATTCGTAGAAGGCGATTCTTGTGGACATACCGAAAATGTCCTTGCCCAAGATCATGTCATACTTGAGAGCAACACAGACGAAGAAGATTTAAGCCACCAATTCAATGCTTTGTCTGCACTTCTTCCTAACTTAACCAAGGTAACACGTTGATTATCACTACAACAAAATCATTGTTTAGGGTCGGACTAAAATTAGGGTCGAAATTTTCGACCCTAAATTGAGGTGGGGCCCACACATTTTCAACCCAAAAGAGCCCAAAAAGGCTGGTCAAAAAGCAGGTGGGACCCAAAACATTTAGGGTCGAAATTTCGACCCTAAATTAAAAGTTTTAAAAAAAATTAATTTATTTTTTATATAAATTATTTTTAATAATTAAAAACTATTTTAAAAGAATTAAATTTTAATTTTATTAATTTAGGGTCGAAATTTCGACCCTAAATATAAAATTTAAAATAATTTTAATTTATGTATTATATATTATATTTATAATAACTAAAAATAATTTTAAAAAAAAATTATTTTTAATATTTAAAACTTTAGGGTCGAATTTTCGACCCTAAATTTAAAATTTTAAAAATTTTTCACGAAAAATTTAAAATTTCACACGAAAATTTTTCACGAAAAATTTTAAATATTCGCGGTTTATATTTAGGGTCGAAATTTCGACCCTAAATTATTATTTTTTTTTTTTAAGTGTTAATGCTTTTAAAATATTAATATATGTATATATTTAGATGGTTTTTTTGTCTGAAATGTACTTGTATGTTTGTATGAATAAAAAAGGCTCCTTTATTTATGAGTTTGAGCAAAATTTGATTGAAGTAAAATGCTTTTGACTGAACTTTTGACTGCAAAACCTAACACAACAGACTTAAACTAAATTGTGTGACTCAAACAAACTAAATTCTCACAATGCTCCTTTGGTTTGTTTGTTTTCGTTGTTGCTGTGTGTGTTTGTTGTAGCTTAGGATGTGCCATTGAACATGGCTTTGTAAAATATTGTAAGCCTCAGTGGGTGAAAAGACAAAAGGGTGTGTCAACAGTAAGAGCTGTTGATATTGGCCTAGGCATGTGTGTTTGGCCATATCAAGTAGTATCTTTTTATCCTACTTTTGGAAAAGAGCAACATGTGAGGATGTGGTTTTTGGAGGGTATACTTTTTCTGAGTACTTTTGGAGAGGCCAGTAGATAGCCATGTAAATGGTGAGTGGTTCTACTGTACGGTGGTGATGGGAACTGTTGGTGGGGGTAAAACGTTTAGTGGGTTGGGTGAAATAGGTGTAGAAAGGAGTCAATGTTTATCTATTTAAGAAGGTGGTTTGTGTTGGCCCATGTCTTATTTATTTGGTACGTGAAGCGCGGGCTGTGCGCTTTGCGGGCAATGTATTGTCAGTTTGAACGCGTTAAATTTAAGATGTTGTTGCAACCGATAAATTAATCTGAAATAGCATGGCTTGTTTAAAATCCGGGTGACAGAAACATACCTGATTACTTATAGAAAGTGTAAGGATCGGTGTGACTCAAACAAACTAAACTCTCACAATGATTCAAGCTAGAATACTAATTACTCATAGAACCAAACACTACTTTATTCCAAATATTACATAAAACCTTTTGTAATATCACATGAGAGACTTACAGACAAACACTCCTAAACATAATTTTATTCGTCACGGACACTTAAACACGCGCTTAATTAAACATGGATATTACTACGATATTAGACTCGTAAACACGGAAAAAAACACATCACAAACTAGTTCAAACTAAGGTTCCCCATGTCATCGTAAAGGTCATGAAGTAGTGCAGCTGAATCCATTGTGTGCCTATCGGAGTGGCGGTACAACTCTATCGTACGCTCAAGGACCATTATCATTCCATTCAAGCGCACACAGTTTGCACACGCTGAAGAGCTTGGAGAAGAAACTGGAATCGTTGAAGGTCTGGGAGAAGAGCTTGGAGGAGAAAAGCTCGTTGAAGGTCTTGAAGAAGAGCTTGGAGGAGAAAAGCTCATTGAACCTCCAAGAGAATTGATTAGTAGTTGTACGCGTTCGTCTTTCCATAAAAAAAATTTGCATCCATACGAAACTGGAGGTTGAACCCGTGAACGTGGACAAGCATAGTACAGTCTACCAAAGTTTTCAGTTGTCCACGATTCTCGAAGAACTACATCTCCACGTCCACACTTGCACGGAAAAGCTTCATGCTTCAACATGTACATAATAACAATTTGTTTATGATGATAAGTGTGTGTGATCTGCTGGTGGTTGTGATGATAAGGAGTGTGTGTGGTTCTCTTTTTATGCTAAAAAAGTGAGGGAAATTGTTAACATTTTCCCTCCAATGTTTTCCCTCCAAAGTTTTCCCTCCAATGTTTTCCCTCCAAAGTTTTCCCTCCAATTGACTCCCTCCAATGTTTTCCCTCCCATGCTGGTGGTTGTGATGATAAGGACTCATATCATGTAATACGATCCCCTATTGGCTCATATCATGTAATACGATCCCCTATTGGCTCATATCATGTAATACGATACCCTATTGGCTCATATCATGCAATACGATACCCTATTGCCTCATATCATGCAATACGATACCCTATTGGCTCACATCATGTAATACGATCCCCTATTGGCTCATATCATGCAATACGATACCCTATTGGCTCATATCATGCAATACGATACCCTATTGGCTCATATCATGCAATACGATACCCTATTGGCTCATATCATGCACCGGGACAGTCGGGACAAGTTCCTCATCCGGACCTTTTTTTCTATCTTTCCATCTTTGTTTATTTCAGCCGTGACCGAGGTGTGTAATTAATATTATGCATATGTTTATTATATTATATATTGTTAGTCTTTTGTAGTAAATAATTTTAGGATTGTTTTAGGATTCTAGTCGATTAATTTTGGAAAAGCCCCGTCCGAAATTAATCAACCTTAGAAAACCCGTCCGAAATTAATTTATTAGAAATTAATTTCGGAAAGTCCCCATTTTTGGGACTGCTTTTTGAATGTTTTGTCTCATTTAGGATATGAATGCGTATAACTGGTTTATTATTTGAGATGATTTCGACAGCGTTTCTCCTTTACTCCTACGAATATGTCTTTAAAAACACATATTTGGGGAGTAGAGGGGAAATGCTGCCGAAATATTCTCGAATAGTAAATCAGTTATACGCATTCATATATGAGACGAAACATTCAAAGAGTGGGTTAGGATTGCCTTCCATAGTGCACTAGTAGGTGAAAAAACATTCCTGATTGTTTGTTTTTAATGTGTTTAATTAAATCATTTATTTGAATAATGTTTATTTGCAACGCAGTTATGATAATTGATAAGAGTTGGACAACTATATCCAATCGTAATTCCGATGAATTTTTATATGGTCTTTTCACCTTCCTCGAGCATTGTAAGACATTTGTGCACCCCATCACACAAATGATCCGTTGCCCATGTAAACGTTGTTGTAACTGTGAGAGATTGGTTGACCTCCACACTCTTGAGGTACACTTATCCCAACACGGGTGGGACGAACATTATACCACTTGGAAATATCACGGTGAACCGATTCTTCCGCTTCCTACACCAGTATCACATTCACCTGAACACCTTGACATGAATACGTTCTTAGAAGATATTTCTGTAACTAATGTCGAAACTACACCGACTCAAACTCCTCCGACTCAAACTCCTCCGACTCAAACTCCACCTGATCAAACAACGGGTCCTAATAACGAGTTTGAAGAGTTACTTAGTAGGTCCACCCAAAAGTTGCACACGCTTACCAATTTGACTACATTGGAATTTACAACAGAGATTGCACACATCAAGGTTTTAAATAAAATTAGTGATGTCGGGTTTAACCAGATTCTAGCTTGTCTCCAGAAATTTTGTACCCGTAGTCAAGGTTTCAATTTCCCATCGTCATACTATGAAATCAAGAAGACATACAGGAAGATCGGGTTAGGATACGAATCGATTCATGCTTGTATAAACGATTGCTTTTTATATTGGGGATCAGAGGATAACAAAAAGAGGGATGATTGTCCAGTCTGCGGAGAGAGTAGATATAAAGACCCCAAGAAAACAAAGGGGAAGTTGGTTGCGAACAAGGTGGTGCGTTACTTTCCGTTAAAACCTAGACTTCAACGCATGTTCAACACAAAACACATAGCAAAGTGGATGACTTGGCATGCTACTGGACAGTCTAAGGATGGCAAGTTGAATCACCCCTGTGACGGTAAAGCATGGAAACATTTTGACTTGATGGTACCTGATTTCTCTAGTGACCCTAGAAACGTTCGATTAGGGTTGGCTGCAGATGGTTTTAATCCTTATGGCATTATGAGTCAAAATTACAGCATGTGGCCGGTCATATTGACAGCATACAACACACCACCGTGGATGTGTATGAAAGAAACTTCTTTAATGTTGACGATGTTAATTCCCGGCCCTAAATCACCTTCAAAAGATATTGATGTTTTCCTGGCGCCTTTGATTAAAGAACTCAAAGATTTATGGAAAGGAGTCAGGACGAAAGACGCTGCTACGGGTACTTATTTCGATATGAAAGCGGCGCTTTTATGGACCATCAATGATTTTCCAGCTCGGGGTAGTCTTTCTGGGTGGGTTGGGCAAGGCTACTACGCATGCCCCACTTGTAACAAGGACACTCCATCGATGGCTATCAAGAACAAAATCGTTTATGTTGGTCATAGAAGATGGTTAAGAACAAATCATTATCTAAGGAATAAAACTAGGCAATTCCATGGTAAAGCCGAACGAAAGCCTAAACCGAGAAAGTTTACCGAAATGGATATCCAGTTACAAATTAATAGCCTCTTGAGTCGTAAGCCGGGGAAGCATCCAAAAATTAAGAAAAGCAACCCACCTCCTGATAGAAATGTTGAATTGAATTGGACTAAGCGTTCTATCTTTTGGGAGCTTGAGTATTGGCCCTTTCTTCTACTAAAACACAATTTGGATGTCATGCACATCGAAAAGAACGTGCTTGAGGCAATACTGAATATCTTGTTACAAAACGATAAATCCAAAGACACGGCAAAGGCAAGGCAAGACTTGGAAAAATTGGGAGTTCGACCCGAGTTGTGGTTAGTTCCAAAAGGAAACGGGAAGTTTGAGAAGCCTCATCCAAAGTACTCTTTCACCAAAGCTAACAGGGAACTTTTTTGTAAATTCATCAAAGGAGTTAGACTACCTGATGGGTTTGGATCCAACTTTAAGCAAAAAGTCACTGCTAATTATGACAACATAACGGGCATGAAATCTCATGACTGTCATATAATGATGCAACGGTTACTTCCTTACGGAGTACAACAATACTTGCCCAAAAACATTGCAGATCCTATAATCCAGCTTTGCTTGTTTTTTAAGCAGCTTTGTTCTAGAATTTTGACGGAGGAGGACATGGTAAAAGCTAAAAACCAATTGATCAGTGTGATGATTAATTTAGAGCAAATCTTTCCTCCTGCTTTTTTTGACATAATGCCTCATTTGGTTGTACATCTACCCGATGAGGCTATTCTAGGTGCCCTCATTCGCTGCAGGTGGATGTATCCATTTGAAAGATACATGAATAAGCTAAAGAATTATGTCCGAAATAAAGCAAAGCCCGAAGGTTCTATCGCGGAGGGTTATGTTGCAGAAGAAGCATTAACTTTTTGTTCGCGTTATCTTGCTGAGGATGTCGAGACGAGATTTAACCGTCTTGACAGGAATGACGACGGTTTGCCTGAACAAAAAGATAAATTCCAGGTGTTCCGGTCCGCATGCAAACTGATGGGTAGAGTCAAAGATATTCATATGAGTTTAGATGTTACGCGGGCAGTTGTATGGTATATACTTAACAACAGTCCTGAAATCGAATCAGACATCTTGGCTTACAAAGAGTATGTCTCTTCCTTATCTATATTTTAAAAAATCTTCTTTCGGGATGACTTATCCTAATATCATGAACTTTTGCAGAGAATCGCCTGATAACGTGGAAACGAGGTTTCCCACCTGGTTTAGTCACAAGGTAAATACATTAGATATATTACCTTGGAGTTATTGCTCATATATCTAAATATGTTTGTATCTCTTTCGTAGATTCGTGAAAAAAAAACGACAGGCGACTGTAATGAAGAGTTATTCTCTTTGGCATGTGGACATACTAGTGCATGTACATACCCCGCTTGCGTAGTTAACGGTGTGAGGTTTGTGATACATGAACGCGATAAACTTCACACCACTCAATGCAGCGGTGTTTCAACAGCCGGGCTTGATGGAGAGATGTATTATGGTCAACTCGAAGAAATTCTGGAGCTCACTTATATCGGGAACCGCAAGGTTGTGTTGTTTCGATGTAAATGGTTTGACACCATTAACCCCCCAAATTGTACGAAACGCAATAGACGTTCTTACATTGAGCAGGGCATACATCATATTTTGACTAATAAGGAATTTCACAAAAATAACCAATACATTCTTGCGACACAAGTATCACAAGTATTTTACCTTGAAGACCTTGCTAGAAAACCAAAGGGTTGGAAGGTGGTCGAACATGTTTATCATGGCGATGTTGAAGAGTCCGATCAAGATGTTATACATGGTAGCAGTTCATCAAATTTTACGCTGAATGTTGGTTTGACTTGTTTGGAGGATACAAATTTGAGTTTGAATGACGAATCGGCAGAAGTGTCCGCCACACAGGTTAATGAAGACGATGATGATCTAATCAATAATGAAGATGATGACGTTGCACATGCCCTTGATGATGATGATGTTCAAATGTCTGATGATGATGAAGTGAACCCTAATAATGTTGTTGAAGAAGTTTTATCTAGCGATGATTCAGATTGTGATAATTGATCTTAAGTTGTAATTTGAATGAAACAATGATTTAATCTTTAGATGTGTAATTTTTTTTAATGAAATTGTTCTTATATGTTTAAATGTGTAAATTTTTATGAATTTGTGTATTAGCATTAACCGGTCCACGAAATTGTGTGTTCATGTACTTGTTATATTACAGATGGCGTGTGTAGGTGGTAGATCACACGGTGGGGATGGTGATGGTACTCCACCTAGACGACCTACAAAGTCCGTACCCGGCAATTGCGAAAGTAAGAAATTGTGATTTATTTTTATTTTATGTCAACTCTTATTGTTAATTAAGTGTGTTTGAATTTTCACGAATCAATAACTTCAATAACTAATCTTTGCAGGTGAACCGATACCACATATGGTTACGGTTAATACGAGCCTAAGGAGGAAGCATAGGGCGCATGGAGGACCTTTGCCAGTTTCATTTGATGTTTATGATCTTAATAGCTTCCATCCGTTAGGCAATAATGCTGCGATGTTGACCTCTCTGATGGGGGAAACAGTCCGACCACTTCCACTTACTTGCGAGTGGGAACAGATACCATTGCACCTCAAAGCCCATATCTTTCCTACACTTGAGGTATTAATTGTTTGCGTTACATCTAGTCTTATTAACTGTTTTGGTTGAAAATTGTTTGTTTATTTAAATGCATATGTTTACATGTAGACCTATTTCAACCTGACGGGTTGGTTGGATAGTCATGATACTGTGACTTATGGCGGGGTAACATATGTGGTGGGAGAAAGGATAACAACAGGAATTAACTGTAAGTTGAGGCTACTTTGGCGCAAAAATAGGAACTTGTTAAAGCATGACTATTATTCTATCCATGATTCGGCCGAGGAAGCGGCGCTTGTACCGCCCCCATCGAGTTCTACATGGGCCAACAGATCAGCAAGGGAGTGGCGTGATTTGTGCCGGTATTGGTCCGACCCGAAACAAGTGAGGAGAAGTGAAATTAATGCAGTTAACCGCTCGAAAAACAAAGTTTCTACACATCAAGGGAAAAAATCATTCGCTCAAGGAAGGAACGAATATGTAAGAATCGTTATAGTTTTTGTGATCATTTAAAAGTTTTATATTGTTTATTTATATTTTGTTATTAATTTTTTTTGGTAAAGATCTTGTTATTAATTTATTTGATATTGTACAGAAAGTCAAGCATGGGACCGATGAGGACCTTATACAAACTTGGAAGAGGGCACGCACAAACAAGAATGGCACTATGTCCGAGGAAAATGCAGACAGATATGTAAGTAATTTAATTTATACATGCTTTAATAACATATTTTTATTTGTTTTTAACTTCTTTTTTTGTCTTTCTTTTTCACAGTCGAGAATGATGTGCATAAAAGAAGCGATTTCTTGCGGTGCTGAGCAGTACAAAAGTGATCAAGAAATAATTGATCTAGTAAATCCGAGCCGCAACACTCAAAATATCGTCGGCAGGGGCAGGAAGTTGCCGGGTGGTGGTACCTCATATGGATGCGGGAGTAGTTCTTATAGTGAGGGAGTGACTCGAGAACAACTCTCGGAGGTACTTAGGATTCATGAGCAAGAAAAAGAGCTGCTGAGGAAGCAAACCGAGGAGGCGCAGCAACGGGCTAATTTGGCCCATATGTATGCTAGTATGGCGCAACAAAATGCTGAGGTAAACAACGCCCGCCTAAGTCATTTGATTTCTCATTATACTTCACATGTGGGTCGAGGGTATACCGGACCTCCTAACCCTTTTATACCGCCACCCCAATTCGCTTCTATGCCTGGCATGTCTCAGATCCCTGGTATGCCTCAGTTCCCTGGTATGTCTCAGGTCCCTGTTATGCCCCAGTTCCGTGGTATTCCTCCCCCTCCCGGATTTCCATATAATGCTCCACTCAACCCACTCCAACCTCCAATTACCCAAAATAACAGTTTCACTAACTGTAATCGACCCGTTGTCAACACCACTGGCCCCTCGAGTTCTAACTCTCGGGAAAGTCCCAACTATACCGTCAGCCTAAATCCTCATCAAAATGATACTCGGACCGTCGACGAGTTGGCTCGAGATCTTGAGAATGCCAACAACATGTCCGATAATGAGCTAATTAACTCGGATGCTGATGAGGGGGATGATTCGGGTGATAATGATCAGGCCAACGGGGACTATTCAGATTAGGAGTTGTTGGTTTTAGACTTTTTATTTTGTGTAATAACTTAAGACTTGTTAAATTGTGAAACATGGATTTATTGTGATGTGTAATAATTTTAGACTTGTTACATTTGTGAAATAAGGATTTAGTGAAATGTATTCTAACGTTTTGGCTATTTAACGTATTGTAAATTAGTAGTATTGTACTGTTTAGTGATTTGTAATATTGTGGATTTGTTGAAATATAGATTTTTTTCCGGAAAAAATGCCGGAAAAAAATCTGGGAAAAAACTGCAAAATGCAGTTTTTTTTTTTGCCCAGAAACCATTTAGGGTCGAAATTTCGACCCTAATCATATAGGTAGGGTCGAAATTTCGACCCTAAATTATAGTTAGGGTCGAAAATTTCGACCCTAAGTTTTAGGGTCGAAATTTTCGACCCTAAATTTCGACCCTAAACCCCTTCTGCACAAAATATTTCTGGACAAAAATAATATAAAATGTTTAGGGTCGAAAATTTCGACCCTAAAATTTAAAGAAATTTCGACCCTAAATTATTAAAAAAAAAAAAAACTTTTTTATAATCTTTTTAATATATACACGTGGATATTAAATAAAAAAAAAAAAAAAAAAAAATTTCACAAAGATAAAAAAATACACGTGGATATAATTTAGGGTCGAAAATTTCGACCCTAAATTAAAAAGAGATTCGACCCTAATTTTTGGTCAAACTGTTTTTTGGAAAGTGGTGGGCCCCAAATTTTCGACCCTAAACTACAAAGGGTTTTTCGACCCTAGTTTTTTAGGGTCCAAAATTTAGGGTCGACCACTTAGGGTCGAATATTTCGACCCTAAATATTAGGGTCGAAAACCCTTTGTATTTAGGGTCGAAAATTTCGACCCTAAACCCCAAAATTGTTGTAGTGTATTTCTAACTCTTATTACAAAAGATTTAAAATTTCTGTAAAAAGTCATATGAACTTTTTGTTAACTGTAGATGGATGATATGCCGTCCGTATTGGAAGAAGCTATTAGCTACATTAATCGACTAGATGGTCAAGTGAAGGAACTAGAAAGACTATCAGAAATAAACAAAGCAGATGCTCATGAATCCGATATAAGCATATATACATCAGAAGGAACAACTGATGTTGCTTGTTCATCTCATAAAACAAACTCTACAGAGATTGAAGTCAAAATCGTAGAAAAGAGTGTTTTAGTACAGATAAAATGTGAGAAAAACTCATCGTCGTTAATCAATGCATTAGAGGAGATGCTCAAGAGTGGTTTGATTGTTACCGGTGTCAACACTATGCCTATCGCAAATACCATTATTTTTATCAAGATCATTGCTGAGGTATACCTTAAACTCATTTATATATATCTAGATCAGGATTACAATACTTTTTTCATCTCTTAAAAATAGATAACCTTAATAAGTTGGTTCTCCACCAAATCTAGTTCTATACATTCTTTCAAATAATTTGCACAGATGAGCGACGGCATCTATATGACACCAACAGACCTCCTGAAGAATCTACAACAAGTTGAGAGGAATACAAATGAAGATTTAAGCCATCTATTCAGTTCTTTGTCTGTACTTCTTCATAACCCCACCAAGGTAAAAACAAAAAACAAAAACATTTGAAAAACTTCCTAGAAATAATCTGAGTTTTTTTGTTATTTATAGATGGATGATACGTCATCCTTATTGGAAGAAGCTATTAGCTACATTAATCGGCTAGATGGTCAAGTGAAGGAACTAGAAAGACTATCAGAAATAAACAAAGCAGATGCTCATGAATCCGATATACACGTAAATACATCACAAGGACCAACTGTTGTTACTTGTTCATCTCATAAAACAAACTCTACAGAGATTGAAGTCAAAATCGTAGAAAAGAGTGTTTTAGTACAGATAAAATGTGAGAAAAACTCATCGTCGTTAATCAATGCATTAGAGGAGATGCTCAAGAGTGGTTTGATTGTTACCGGTGTCAACACTATGCCTATCGCAAATACCATTATTTTTATCAAGATCATTGCTGAGGTATACCTTAAACTCATTTATATATATCTAGATCAGGATTACAATACTTTTTTCATCTCTTAAAAATAGATAACCTTAATAAGTTGGTTCTCCACCAAATCTAGTTCTATACATTCTTTCAAATAATTTGCACAGATGAGCGACGGCATCTATATGACACCAACAGACCTCCTGAAGAATCTACAACAAGTTGAGAGGAATACAAATGAAGATTTAAGCCATCTATTCAGTTCTTTGTCTGTACTTCTTCATAACCCCACCAAGGTAAAAACAAAAAACAAAAACATTTGAAAAACTTCCTAGAAATAATCTGAGTTTTTTTGTTATTTATAGATGGATGATACGTCATCCTTATTGGAAGAAGCTATTAGCTACATTAATCGGCTAGATGGTCAAGTGAAGGAACTAGAAAGACTATCAGAAATAAACAAAGCAGATGCTCATGAATCCGATATACACGTAAATACATCACAAGGACCAACTGTTGTTACTTGTTCATCTCATAAAACAAACTCTACAGAGATTGAAGTGAAAATCGTAGAAAAGAGTGTTTTAGTACGAATAAAATGTGACAGAAACTTATCGTCGTTAGTCAATGCCTTAAAGGAGATGCTCAAGAGCAATATGTGTGTTACCAATGTCAACACCATGCCTTTCGCAAATACCACTATGTTTATCGACATCATTGCTGAGGTAACTTTGAACTAAGAACCTTGATAAATTGGTTCTCCACAAAACCTGTTTCTAATATACCATTATTCATTCATATAATTTGCACAGATGAGTGACGACAACTATATGACACCAACAGACCTCTTGAAGAATCTACAACAAGTTCTTTAGAGCTAAAATACGGGCATACAGTATACGTCGTAAGAAGATCTTGTTATCAGTTTCAAAACCATCTGCTTTCTACTTCTTTAATTCCATGTTTTACATATGTTTAAATGTTGTGTCGACCAAGTTCGTCATGGCAGCTAGTTGGTCATACTTGCTTTTAATTAATTACTATAAATTTCAAGTGTGTTTGATCAATATTGGTGATACAGAATTTAGCGGTATCACTTTAGAGAATAAATTTGGAGTGTGTTTGAAGCTTTGGAAAAGATTAGTTGTTAAACTACATTATTAATTAAGGTTGGGAAATCTGAAATCTCAACAAGTCACTATATATAGATATTAGCAAATAGGGAATATATTTATACTACAATTTTCTTTTGATTTTTAAGATGTTACTTTGTTTGATTTTGTGCTAAATTTAAATTCACTAACTTGGAATGTCAGAAATTATATCACTCATAAGGATACTCTAACACATGAGTTCATCACAGGACCGTTCCGTTAATTTTTAGTGCCCTGTTCATTATAAAAATTTGGGCCCCTAAAACAAAAATAGTCCATAATATGTATATATGAATTTTATTAAAATTTCTAAAATCTCAACATGTATAAATAAAATTAGAATACTCCGTAAATAGCACATTACTTAACTAATTATATATCGTGTAGCTTATATTTTGACAATGCAATTGAGTAATTGGTTATGGTTGATCACTTAACCCTTGTTTGGTAAAATGGTTATAGCTAATCACAATCTTTAATTTGGATCTGAGTATTGCGTCTCACTTTAAAACCAACGATTACAATTAACGAACATATATTTTCTATAAAATAAAGTTAAATTCAAACAAATAGACTTGTATTTCTTATGTGACATAACTAATAAAGTAATAAAAAAAACAAAATAATTAAAACAACAATACCTGAAAATTTGGAAAATTTGTTTAAACAAAAACAACAATTAATGATGATGAGCTTTTGACGCTTTGTAATTAAAAAAGAAAAGGTTGGATGTTTGCAATGGTTTGAACAAATTGAAAGTATGAGGACATAATGGACAAAAAGAAAGAGAATTCGGAATACAAATTTGGAATGTATTGTTACAAAACTTTGGCCCTACTTGTATATATATACATTAGTAAATTTTTGGTGCCCCTGTTAGATGATGGGCCATGTTCCATTGCTCACTATGAACACTCATCATACATTATTTTTAAGATGTTGGTTTAATTTGTGTTGAAAGTTATTTTGTACTTTGTCTGTGTTGTTTTATGTTTTGTAAGTTTAGGGACTATTTTGTCAAAATTGAAAGATGGAGGGCTTGTGTGCTAAGTTGGAGTATAAAAGCTGGAGTTGGAGCTAGGGTTCTGAGTATTCAGCTGATATCTCTGTCTCTAAACACATACAATATTATTAGTCTGTTACAAGATCAATCGATATCAACTTTCTCTCTAGATTTGTTAGTCTGTTACAAGATCAATCGTTCATTTACGACTGATCTTTTTTTATCTGTATTCAAATCAATCATCTTGAATGATTTATGTTCTTGTTTTCTGAGTGATTGAGTGATTTATATATGAGTGATAAGATCCACCTAGTGGGGATTACTTTTGTTATCAAGCACACGTTTGTGGACTTGATCGTATTGTATCGCATTGATTCTTATAAGCACTAAATCTAAAATCGTGATTTCCCATATTAAGGTTTGGAAAAATTGGTGGTTTGTGATTCTTGTTGTTCTTAGGCTTTATGGTGGTTGATTCTTAACAACCGTGTGATGAATCATTGATTTTGTGGTTAATTTGATTTTGGTGACATTCGGGTCTTGAAAACCTAATTTGTATTTTGGGGCTTTCTTGCCTCGATTGGTTCTTGGTTGTTTCCACTGGTTAATTAGCTCTATAAGTCAATCTTTACCTTGATTATCGTTGCAATTGAGGTGGGTGCAAACGAGTTCAGTTAACACCTTGACCCTTCAGCTTCACCGGTGTATATACCTGCTCTAGCTAGCCCCAGTCCACCCGTGATGCATTTATGGTGATCTTGAGTTTGATTATCTTCTCTTTAATTGCTTTCTTTTAGTTATTTGACTTAGTTTTCTTATTGTTCTTGTTATCTTTTCTTTCTTGTGTATTTGTCGTTTATTGATTGTTCATCATGTCTGCTAGTTCTAGTACTAATCTTGTTCTTATTAGTAGTTTAGATGATGGTAATTCTCTTCATGTTCAGAATGGTGATAACAGTTGTTCTACTTTGATTTCTTTCAAGCTTCTTGGTACTGAAAATTATAGAATTTGGTGTGGTGCTATGAAACTTGCTTTACAAGTTAGAAATAAATTTGGCTTTATTGATGGTCCTTATCTTAGAGAGTCTTATGCTACTAGTGATGTCTTAGCTGCTCAGTGGGATAGATGTAATGCTATAGTTTTGACTTGGATTATGAATTATGTGTTTCAAGATGTTTATATTGGATTGGTTTATTCTGATAATTGTGCTTCTGTTTGGAAAGAATTAGAAGAAACTTATAATAAAGTGGATGGGTATGTGATATATAATTTGTTACAAAAGATTAATTGTGTCAAACAAGGTGGTACATCTGTTACTGATTATTATCATTGACTGAATTCATTGTGAAGAGAGTTTGATTCTCTTACTAAGTTGTCTAAGTGTTCATATGAGGTTAAATGTGCTTGTCCTGCTAGTACCGAGTTAGTTTTACATCAGCATGTTATGAAACTTATGCAGCTTTTTATAGGTCTTGATGTTTGTTATCAACTTGTTACGCGTTCTTTGTTAACTATAGATCCTCTCCCTGACGTCAAAGAGGCTTATAATACTATATCTAGGGAGGAGTCTCATAGAGGGATTCCTAAGTCTTCTAGTGTTTCTGAGTCTAAAATGAATGCTTCTTCTTTTGCTTTTAAATAATCTAATGTGAATGATAATAGAAGAAATTTTAATAACAATAACACTAGAAGTAACCATGGATTAAATAATAATGATAATAGGGGGCCTAATCCTAATCTTAATTGTAAGAATTGTGGCAAGATTGATCATACTATTGGAAGGTGTTATGAATTGGTTGGGTTTCCTTCTAGGTTTAAAAAGATTAACTCCGGTGTAAATACTAATTCTGGTGTGAATAAACCTAACTTCAATGCTAACATTGAAGTTACGTCTGATAAAACTTCTTATGGTAGTTAGTCTTCTTGTTTTACTTCTGAGTAGATTCAAAAGTTGTTGTCCTTAACTAGTGATCATGGGTCTGATTCTGGTGGCTTTCATGCTAATATGGCAGGTAAATGTTCTTTCTTTAATGGTAATTTTGATTTATTATCAATTTTTGTAGGTTTTTCTCTGCCAATAATAAGTTGTATGTTAAAACTATGAGTCTTGGTTGGATTATTGATTTTGGTGCTAATCAGCACTTAACTGTGTCTATTGTGGGAATGACTAATGTTATTGAAGTGTTTGGTCTTAATCTCACTGTTGGTCATCCTAATGGTACTCTTGATGTTATCAGGCATATTTGTAACCTGAAATTCACGTGTAATGTTGTTCTATATGATGTTCTTGTTGTTCCTGGTTACTGTGTTAGTCTTCTGTCTGTTAATAAGTTGATTAGAGATAGCAAGATCTTTGTTGGTTTTTATGAGGAAAAATGTTATATTCAGGACATGAAAAGAAAGATAACTCTAGGGACTGGTAGTAAATCTGGTGGTCTCTATTTGTTTGACATGTCTTCTAAATGCTTTATGGGTGAGTCTAATATGATTATGAGTTTTCATGTTTCTAAATTGCTTTGTCATGCTAGGTTGGTCATCATGCTGATCAAGTTTTATATGTCTTGCATAATGATCTTGATATATTCAAGACTTCCTATGTTCCTGTGTGTGAGTCTATCATGGGCTAAGCAGACTAGGGAGCCATTTCCCATGTCTGATCATAAGTCTAAATATCTTGGTGATTTAATTCATCTAGACTTATGGGGGCCTTACAGAGTCACAAGCGGAGAATGGTTTAGATATTTTTTACAGTTGTTGATGATTTTTCTAGAGCTGTATGGGTGTATTTGATTAAGTCTAAGGATGAGGTGTTTAATGTTTGTATGTCTTTTACAAATCTTATTCATACTCAATTTAAAATTAAAGTGAAAATTATTAGGTCTGATAATGAAACTGAGTCTTTTAATAGTAAAATGAGTACTTTGTTTTCTCATGTTGGCTCATTCGTCAAACATCTTGTGCTTATACTCCTCATCAAAATGGGACTGTTGAAAGGAAACATAGACATCTGCTTAATGTAGCAAGAAGTCTTATGTTTCAGGGAGAAATTCCTTTGAGGTTTTGTTCTGATTATATTCTAACTATTATATATCTTATAAACAGGCTGCCATCATTTTAAATGGTAAGTGTCCCTATGAGTTGGTGTATAATATCAAACCTAGTCTTTCCCATTTGAGATCATTTGGTTGTCTATATTTTGCTTATGTTGTAACAAATCATGAAAAAGTTTCTTATAAGTCTGAAAATGTGTTTTTATTGGGTATTCTAATGTTAAAAAATGTTACAAGTTGTTGAGTCTTGATACTAGAAATGTTTTCTTTTCAAGTGATGTTAAGTTTTGTGAGACAGATTTTCCTTTTATAATGAAAACTAGTAATTCAACTTCTGATGTTGACAAAACTAGTGAATGTGATCATTCAATGTTTTTTTATAGTCTTGGGTCTCAAAGTCCCAATGATTATGGGAGGACTTCATCAGTTGTGGATGGTAGTAGCTCACTTCATAATAGGTCTACAGATACTCCTATAGTAGACTTAGAAGAGGTATTTGCAACCCAACATGGTGTAAATAGTCCATTTGAGGGCAATGTTCAAAACCAAAGGTTTGAGTTAACACTAATTCAACTTAATCAGTCTAATGACAATAACAATGATGTGCAGACACCTAGTGTAAGAAGGTCTAATAGTGAGTCTATAATGCTTATGAAATTTAATGATTATATTGAGTGTTCTAATGTTAGATATGGTATTGAAAAATATGTGAACTATACTGGGCTTAGTAGTAAAAATATGTGCTTTACTGCTAACTTTAATAAATCTGTTGAACCTACTTGTATGTCTAAGGCCTTATCTTATCCTAATCGGGTTGAAGCTATGAACAATGAAATAGAAGCTTTAAACATAAAACAATACTTGGTATATCTGTGATTTGCTTGAGGGTAGGAAAGCTATTGATAGTAAGAGGTTGTGAAAAGTTAAATACAAGTGTGCTAGTGATATTGAAAGATACAAAGCCAGTCTGGTTGCTAAAGGCTATAGTCAAAGAGAGGGTTTGGACTATAATGAAACTTTTAGTCCAATTGTTAAGATGGTTGCTATTAGATGTTTAATTAGCATCGTTGTTCATTACAATTGGCCTTGTATCAACTTGATGTGAATAAAATGCTTTTCTGTATGGTGATCTTGTTGAGGATGTGCATATGAAACTTCCTCAAGGGTTTGATTGTGTGGATAATAACAAGGTGTGCAAACTGAATAAATCTTTGTATGGTTTAAAGCAAGTCTCAAAACAGTGGAATGCTAAGCTTACCACTGCTTTGGTTGAACATGGCTTTGAACAAAGTAAGTTTGACTTTCCTTTGTATGTGAAAAAATGATGGTGGTTTGTTTATTGCTTTGTTGGTTTATGTGGATGATATTGTTATAACTGGTAATGATGAAACTTTATTGAAAAACTTTAAAGAGTTTCTGAAAACTAAGATTTTAATCAATGATCTTAGCGAATTAAGATACTTTTTTGGCATTGAAGTATTGAGAAATAAAACTGGTGTCTGTATGACATAGAGGAAATATTGTATGGAGTTGTTGAGTGAGTATGGTCTCTTAGCTGCTAAGCCTGTTAAACCCCCTTTCTTGAAAATAGTGTTTTAAGTTGTGATGAGTTTGAAATGGATAAGTATTTAGACTATTTCACTAATTATCAGAAGCTTGTTGATAAGTTAATTTACTTAACTAATACAAAGCATGATATTAGTTATGATGTTGACTATTTAAGTCAGCATATGTATAAGCCTTTAGAGTCTCATTTCAAAGTTGCACTGAAGGTGTTGAGATACCTTAAATACGAACCTGGTCTAGGGCTTTAGTTCAATTGTGTATCTGATCTAAAGGCCTGATATTGTAATTTGTTTTCAATAACGATCAAAACTAGTTTTCACATTTAAAGTGAAAGACTAATGTAGTTAATAAAATAAAGGGGTAGTTGGTTGCATTCACTAATGATGTTTTGATCTTAAATCTTGTATGTGTTATAAATTTATACATACATTAACCAGAGCCGCCGAGTGAGTATCGGTTAGCAAAACCTTATTTAGTATATAAGATACTTGGTTTGTCGCTTAAGATTAAAAAACATGTCATTATAGTCTTTAGTTCGCTATATATGGAACTAAGTATATATAAACCGGGTACATACAGAATGAAATAGTTAGGAAATAAATAAACTTTGAAAAAGAAAGAAGAACAAATTCAAATAAAAGACACTACTTATTGAAACTTGATCGACGTCCATTGTTGTATTGTCAAACAGAAGCTGTCATAAAGACAAGTGTATGTGCTGAACCTGATAGAAGACTAACCATCGATAATGAAGTGGTTGTTTCGACAAAAAAAGTGATACGCCGTCTCCTTGGTTCTCAGCTAAATCGTCTTCATGGAAGTCGTTCTCGGCCACGATTTTCCCATACTGTGGATACAATCGTGTCGTCCTCCATGAGTTCTAGTCACCATTATAGTACCTAGAAAGTGCTAGATACTAATGAATTCCCATCCAGGTTAGCAATGGCAACCACGATCTTTTTGCTGCATGGCTGCACATGAACTTGTTTCACACATGTAGCTCAGTATCTCATGCATGCGTATGTTGTGGTTTATTTGGATTACTGGTTGATCTTGAAATAATTTCAAGAGAACGCATCAAACTACTCCAACTCCGCGTCATGACATCTAAGAACCTTCAAGTTATCAAGTATAGACCAGCTCATGGTTGATTTATACACATCGTATTTCTTCCAAATACCGACAAGGCTAGTCTTACAGATGTCATATCCAAAAGATCTAAACATCTCAACTCTCAAGGAGGGTTTGTCTCAGATTCTAACTCAATTCTATCCTTTTGCTGGACAAGTTGTGGATAACTTGCACATCGAGTGTAATGATGAAGGAGTCTATTTCCTGGAGACTCAAGTCAGCCAGACACTCAAAGATTTTCTGTGCGATCCAGATGATCATAAAGTGAGGGATTTGATGCCTGAAAGTCCTCGAACTGAAGAATCGTCTGTAAGAAATTTTATTTTAGGTGTTCAGGTAAGAATTAAGTATCATGGCCTTCGTTCTATATTTCTTGTCAATATGCATTTTACTTGTAAAAAAGTTGTATTAAAGATATGTTTGTATATAAATATCAGGTGAACATATTCAGTTGCGGTGGGATTGGCCTTTGCTTGAGCGCGTCACACAAAATTATTGACGGACACACATACTTCATGTTTATTTAAGCGTGGGCTGAAGCTGCTAGAGGCTCACCGCGAACAGTTTCACCAATTTTTCTGGCTTCTGAGATCTTTCCTAACAATCCTTCCTTGGAATACTCAGTTCCTTCAAAGTTACTGATGGGCACCAAAATGTTTAGTACAAAAAGATTCTTGTTTGATTCTACGGCTTTAGCTTTACTTAAGGCCCAACCAGTTGCCTGCAGCAGGTTATCACGTGCACCAACTCGAACTGAGGCCACAACCGCCATAATTTGGAAGGCTGCTGCGAACGCAGCATCCACCATTAGACCATTCAGTCCACAATCACCATATGCTTTGTTCTCAGTGGTGAATTTACGATATAGGGCATTACCAGCTTTATCCAGTGAGTACATTGGTAACCTTATTGATTCAGCTGGTGCGATTTGCTTTCCTGAAAGCAAACCGGACTTGCCCACCTTGATGAGTTTATTGAGAGAGTCAATAGCGAAAATAAATTCGGATCATATTGAATCCCTGAAAGGGAAAAAGGGGCATGAGAAATTCAAAGAGAATTTAAGGAATATAAACCATCTTGCAAATGTAACACAGGAAGGAGACTGCATGTTTGCAAGCAGCATTTTGAATAGTGGAATGTATGAGATAGATTTCGGATGGGGAAAGCCGATATGGTTTTACACTATGAATGCGGGTTTATGCAGGTTTTTTCATCTGAATGATACGTTAAAGGGCGGCGGGGTTGAAGCTATTGTCACATTAAGTCCCGAAGAAATGGAGATATTTGAGCGTGACCCTGAGCTTCTGTCCTACGCTACGCTCAATCCTAGTCCTGGCCTTCAGCATCTCAACCATTGATTGGATAGATTTTGATCAGCTGTGTTGTGAAACAGTGTTCAGACAGTAACAAGTTCAATTACGTATAAGTGTCTTCTTACAATTAGGTTGAAATACAGTTCAGAACAAACATAATGTTGAGAGATGTAATTTTAGGAGTTACAAATATTGTAGCCACTAAACTTTTGTGTATTCATACAAAATATAATATATCCTTCAGTATGCAATTGCATCAGGGAGTATTAGAGCGAATAAATAATATTTTCGGCTATGGTTTCTTAAACTTATGCGCAGACACCAATAGAACCTCGTTTTGGTGCAGGGGTGAGCAAGTTAGTGATTTTCAACTTTATTTATGTTGCAATCTCAATATATTATTTATGCTTTCAAAACGCAGTAATCATAAAATTAACATCCACAAAACAATCTCGGACACCCCTTAAATACCTTCTTAGCTGTGAGTGTCGTTCTAGGACAGCCGACATTTTTTTCTTCTGAATTTGCATGCCTCTTAAGAAAATTTGAGCACACTCTAGACAAAACTGATAAAAGCCATAGTATCGAGAAATAGTTATTAGATGACAGGTTAGTTGAGCAAGTACGATAATAATACGTAGTAGTTATCGCAAACGTTATAAATTAAGTTATCTGAAATTCTAAGGATAAAATAAAGATGAATTCTCCTGAAAATAACACCTGGTAAACCTTTGTAACCTCATGTGACAAACTGGATGGGTCGGACAGGACAGGTTACAAGTCAAAACGACAAGGGCTCGAATCGGGCTAACCCAAAACACGTCTTGTCCAAAGCATAAATAATCTATTGACAGTAGACTGATTTTAACAATTTTACCAACCTGATACGTATACTTGAATCACTCGATTCATAAGTAACCGGTAACTATTTGACCTCATGGGTTTAGAAAGTTAAAAAACATCGAGTTGCAGAATAGCAGAAGCAACTAGACAAGCTCGGTCAAAAATAGAGAAATGTAGCATAATACCACATCAATGGAAATGCAAACCCGATCCAAAAACTTTATTAAAAAAAACATAACAAGAAATGAGAAATCGGTACTGGAACCACCACATTTTGAGAACTTAATTACTCTGCCTTACTGAACGCCATAAACATTTATTCTTAGTTCATGTCTCATGCCTCTGCAGACCGACTAAGTTATTATAATTAATAACCATGTCTGGTTTGTTCAGCAATAGGGATCTGAACCTTCAACAACACCACACTCATTGAGGACTGTGACCGGGATGCCACCGAACTTTAAGCCTTGGCAGACACACCATATGCTTTCGACATGTGGATTCCAAAAATCTGTCATTTCTTTAAGTAAGTTGCAACATTCAGCATCAGGCCCATTACTACACGGCGCTCGGTCTGAGAAGTAAGTCATGCATTGTCCCCTTACTATAGGAGTTGAAACAAAAAACGTGATCACCAAGAGCATACAAATCACAAATTTCGCCATCTTTTGTTTCCACAAATATTTCCTTTGGACTGGTAATGAAATTTTTGATGAACTAGAGGGCTAACTCGTCGATTATTTATACTAGCTCCGAGAAGTTCGACGTGTAATTTTTATATAATATATGCATCAAAGTCAACTAAACTATTGCTGTCATTTACATATACTAATGAAGATGTACAGGTTATAAGAATCAATTATTGCTGGAATATACTAAAACTAATAGAGTTGATCCATATTATGAGGACAATTTAAACTGCAATCCATTGACAAATTTGATTCCTTAAACAGATAAACACAAATCACATGTGACAAACACATACAAAAATAAGAAGAATCACATGATATGTTGGTAAGAAAATTAGCTGATGCACACGCGCTTCGCTTCATTGTACTTTGTGATTTTGTTCAGGTATATTAGTATAGTATTCTTGGTTCACTTCGGTTACTATACTCCTCAAAACCGGCTACTCTAGTTAGTTGTATCATGAGCATTTTAAGATGGGAACTTTCCATGCTTTTGCTCAGCCAGGGAAACATAACACTGCTTTAATAGTGGGGACTTATGTATATCTTCTGCTCGCTGCATCTGTAGTATTACAAAGAACGAAATACAGAAACTCCGCCAGCACAAATGGTTAATATTCTGGCCTTCTGGGTACTCTTGTTGCTCATTAAATCATATCGTGTGTTTCTTCTTTAGTGATTTCTGTCCATGTGAAAACATGCAGAACCTGCAAGGGTCTCTGTTCTTTTTATGATGCCTTGATTTTTTCTTATTGCATAATAATGTCGACTTTGTTGTATTCGTAAATACATCAATCTAATTAGTGATGTTAGCGGTTGAGACGACTTATTGGCTTTTCTATAAGGTTTGCATTTCATGAATCTTCGTAGCTTTGATGTAACTGCAGTACTGCACTATGGGTGAGTTTCGACCCCCATTTAACCCGTTCGTTCTCGGCTAATTTGTTCATGACTAAATGGGTCTAAATGGGTATGTGATACTCAGACTTCATGGATTCTAATCACTTTTACTGATTCACAAATTTTAGGGGTGCTCACAGCAATTACAAAGACCGTTTCCTACTGCTTGCTTGTTGACTCGTTCTTAATAATACTATAACAAACTAGCAGGTTAATACCACAGACGATTATGAGGCTGGTATCAGACAGTGCTAAATAGAGCCATTTAAGCCTTATCTTCATCAGTATCATGTCCCTTTTGAAGGATCAGGGAGCACAAAACCCCTATGGTAGATATTTTCAAATATACAAAGAAACACTACAGTGACAAATAACTTGCTGTAACATGATTCAACCGATTCAAAACCAAAGGTTAATAGAAGTGAAACTCCATCATTGATTGTTATTATGCATGCTTCATGGTACCATTACATGGAAGGCGAGACCATGCGAGTTATGTTATGGAATGTAATAAGTCGATAATTGACACAATGCCTCAAAACATATAGATGTCTAAAGAATGACCCAATGTGGTAAAGAAATGTAAGGGATAGCAATTGCTAAGCTTCTTCAACTACCGGGAACTTTTTCGGCAAACAGAAAACAGGTTCTTCACTGGTGGTGCCTTTGAATGACAGAGCTAGTGAGTATCCTAATGCTCTTGCCACCGGAATGGCCACTGCATTGCCCACCTGGGTATATCTGCAAAAAAAAAGGTTTATTTTTACAAACTGTATACATATGATATGTTGACGTAATTGAAGGACATTTTAAAAAATTTGTTACCTTTCTTCAACGGTCCCAACAAGCTTATAGTAGTCCGGGAAACCCTGGAGTCGGGCATTTTCCCGAACTGTCAAAACTCGATCTTGTACGGGGTGAAGAATTGCCTAAAAATGAATCATGATTAGTTAACATGAAACAAATAATCAGCAGTAAAAACATATCAATACAGAGGAAAGAGCTGTAATTTGCTTATCTTGTGTTAGAACGCAATAATTAGACAATTTAAACATCAGAACATTCATTTTGAACCCGATATCCAAAACTGACTAACTGATTTGTTTTTATTGATGATATCACACATTATATTTGAGCAGATCAAAGATAAAAGATAAAAGATGTTGTTTCTTGAGATAGTTTCTTTTAAATAAAGGTAATAAAAACAGTTATTCACTCCATATGCATAATTGAAGATAATGGGTTCTAAATTACTCTGAAAATATATTAGTATTAAATTTAAATAAGCAAGCGAAAAACAATTTAAATTAAGTAACTTTAAGCCCCTAACTAGAAAAACAGCTTATCTTATTAAGAAAAAAGCAAGTTAGCAAAACCAGTTTGCTCAACCCACACAAAAGAAGTTGTTTACCTGATTATGGGGCTCTGGTCTCGTCACAACTGTCGATACAGTTTCGTCCCACCATAACCTCCGAAATGGTCTGCATATTAATGGGTAAAAGAATTTAAAAAAAAAACAGACTGATAAAAATTTATGTATATATAGTATTATATAAAAAGAAAAGCAAATAGGCAGAAGGTTTACTTTGATGAGTTCCCTTTTTCATAATTTAGTGCATAGTTAGGGACCTGCCATCAAAAACAAACAAATGATGATTATCAATGAAGATGATACGTGTCACGTGTGTGTGTATGTTGTGTGTGTGTGTGAGACAGAAGTACTACAAAATTCACCAACGGCTTTCCTGACGCTACTGTTTTCCTCTCAACCTTAGTATCCAACCCAACTTCTTTATGTTCATTAAAAACCAACCCTAGTAAATCCCTAAAGTTCGCACCCTAGAAGAAAAAAAATAAGATGAATAATGATGACAGATGAGAAGTTAAATAAAGAAAGTTCAAAGTTTGAAAAACCTCTCTTAGGGATTTGTTGAACGCGCTCAAAATCATCCGGGTTGCATTTATATGGAAGATGATCGTACAAAGGATGGTCTGGTGAGTCTACCGCATTTAAAAACCAAGGCATATCGGGTTATCAGGTTAACAAGTACGTAGCATAAAAGAAAGTTTTATACGTTGCCTCTAGTTAACATTTTATTTACTTAATCATGAAAAAAAACAATAGTAGAAAGTCGATACAAAAATTAGTACAACTCTCACCATGCTTTTTTTTGTCTAATTAGCTTTCGGAATTCTGTTATGGCCTCCTCCACATAAGAAATTTCATCTCTCTCCTCGTCATTTGTCACCTAAAAGTAGAAGTGCCCAACAAAATAGAAATCAGATATTAATAAGCAAACTACATCTATAAGGCTGGGGGAGTGGTAGAAAAAACCCACTCGTGGGTTACATGTGGCAAAAAGCCACGCGCGGCTTGCCATAAACCTCACAAACCCACCACTAAAACCCACGCGTGGGTTATATTACCCATGCAGTCAAAAACTCACCAACGGTGAGTTACTCACCATTCACCCTTACTCATAAAATTTTATTCTTATCCCCATTTATCCCTATATAATCTCCCTTTTTACTTCTTTTTTTCTCACTATTCATATTCATTCATCTTCTTCCTCTCAAACACATAATTCAACATCTTCTTTCACTTCTCAAATCAAATGGCGCCTGTACTATGGACACCCGCGGAAGAAGTAGCTTTGTGTCGCGCTTGGTGCTGGGTTGCTGAAAACAGCGTGACAAGTAACCGGCCAAATTCTCGTACTTTTTGGGTTGCGGTTTTGCAAATGATTGAGGGTGATTTAGATGATCCAAGGAAACGAAGTATCGCTGAATTCCGTTTATGGTTTATATAGTCGGCTTAAGACTTATGTTTCATAAGCTCGATTTTTGTGGCTAATTCTGAAGTTCACCGACTTATATAAGTTCATGAAGACCTAATAAACTTATATAAGCCTAAATACATCTGAACAAGCCACAAAAAATAAGCTAATGAAACATAAGCCGATAAAACCAAATAAGCCATAAGCCGGCTATATAAATCGAAACAAACACCTTCAAAGTACATAAGTTCAAAATAAGCCTAATTCCATTTATTGCTTTTATATAGTCCTCCGCTTAAAACTTATTTGAGTTTGTTCTAATGTTTCATTAGCTCGATTTTGTGGCTTATTCTGAAGTTCACCTACTTATATAAGTGAGGTTATGAAACATAAGCCGATAAAACCAAATAAGCCATAAGCCGGCTATATAAACCGAAACAAACACCTTCTAAGTATATAAGCTCAAAATAAGCCCAATTTCATTTATTGCTTTTATATAGTCCTCCGCTTAAAACTTATTTGAGTTTGGCCTAATGTTTCATCAGCTCGATTTTTTGTGGCTTATTCTGAAGTTCACCTACTTATATAAGTGAGGTTATGAAACATATGCCCAAACTCAACTAAGCCATAAGCCGAAACAAACAATCCCTAAGTACATGTCATCACAAATTCCGCTAACGCTAAACATCATTAATCTCATTATCATTATTTAAAAACACAAATGCGAAAACCTAATAAACTTATATAAGGCGAAAAGCTTCAAAACAAGCGACGACAAATAAGATATAAGGCGGATATATAAGGTGAAACAAACAGTCCCTTATCGCATACCACAAGGCTCTTATTATCACAATCCAAAACACAAACGCGAAAAAATGAAGCTATGAATGAACAAAACACAACACAAAATGAATGAATAAAATGCTCAAAACCAGACCGTGCGGCTAAGATATCGATGCGGCCACTTGTTTCGCGCCTCGCCGATAAACCTACTCGCCTCATCATCATCCAACTTCCTCTTCTTCTTCTTCTTATTTTTGTCCAGATTACGCCGTGACGTCATCTCCGGAGCTACTTCACCTTTAGTAACCGCCACCTCATCAACTATAACTACCGGAATGTCATCAATATCATTTTTGGGTTTTTTTGAAGTGTTTTTGGTTGTATAGGTGTGTTTGGATAATGATGATGATGATGGTTTACGTTTTAAGTTCATTTTTGAATAATGATGATGATGATGATGGTTTGATGGTGGTGGTTAAGCCGTTAAGGGTTTGTTTGGGTTGAGCGGGAATATAGGGAAATGAAGTTGAGGAGGTTGGAGCGTTTATTTATTTGTGTTTCCATCCTTTTTTCACATACTGGTAAGTGTGGCCAATGTTATTTGGCGGGTCCGAAGACAGAAGAATACTACTATAACTGAGCCCACGAAAGAAGAAACTGCATATATGGAGGTTAAAGATTAGATTTTTGACATATTAGTTTTGTTTATACAATTATGTTTAATAGTGGGTTTATTTTATTTAGCTTTAATTTGTTTACGTATTTATTTTTGGTGTGTAGGAATTCATCTTCGAATAAGCCCAAGAAAGAAGAAACTAGAGATGTGAGCTATTTTGAATTTTTTGGTATTTTTATTTAGGTGTTTGTAGTTTGAATCTGCTTATGCCTTAAGAAGAAAATGTTATTCTTAGGACCCTCTTTTTGATGCTTTGTCTTTCAGATAAATGTTGTTTAAATGACTAAACCGGATCGAGGTATGTGTTTTTCATTCCCTTTTAATATACTTTTGTTGATTTGTAATAATTTAATCAATAAAGGTTATGATTTGTAGAATTGGATAACTAGGTGTTGGAGCCTTTCTTCGTGGTTCAAGAAGGTGAAGTTGAATTACTACTATGAGGAGCTTTGGACGAAATATCACGAGAAAAACAGAACCAGGAGAAATGCTCATCCATCTGAAGAATAGCTTAGTGAGGAACATTGGAATGGTTGTTCATAATATCAGAAACCATTGATTTACATCTATGACTAAAGATGCATATGCTTCTGCTATATATTCTACTTTTAAAGGTAGATACTTACTACACCCTCATGTGATATACTAATCAATTATAGAAAATATTGTACCAGAAAGTTAATTATAAATTATAATACGTATCTTTTTGGAAATAGTTTTGTGCTAAGATTGTTGATGCTCTGCAATTGCAGGGAGTGATAATAGGTCTTGATTATCTACAGTGTTGTAGTTAGTGTACGAAAGGAAGGAGATCAGTGAAAAATGAACTTATCTACAGTCATTTTGCTAGGTAACATCTAATAGAGCTAGATCAGGTAAGTGAAAATTGATTCCATTTAATAAATCTTGCTAACAACGTTATTTAAAACATTGACACCATAAAACCGGCTGATACATGCAATACGTTGTACTGTTTACCTAGCAAAATGACTGTAAGTGAAAATTGATCAGGCATACGTTATACTGTTTTATTTGTTTATATTTTTGATCGACATTTAGATACCAATATCACTATAATGAAGCAACTTAGAATAATGATCCATTTAGCATTTAGATGTTAGACATTTAGATATTTGATAAAACTGAAACCAATGTTGTGTCATGGACTTGGAAGCATCAAACTGTAGATTAGAAGTTTGAGTAAATGTTTATTCGTTTACATATTTGGATTTGCTTTAATTTGAAACCTAAGAGATGGGATTGGTACTAGAAATGATAGGGAGTGTCCCTGGAGTAAGCAGTTTTGAATAATGAATAAGATCACAATTGTGTAGCTGAACTCAAGTACTTGAGTCTAAATTAAGGTACTACATATACTTGAAATTTCTAATAAAAACAATGAAGTTTAATATATGAAGTTATTTAGTCAAAACGCATAGGTTTTGTGATATGATACATCTTTAAATTTAGCTACAAAATCAAAATAAGGATTATTATTTTTTTTTTTAAACTTCAGTTTAAAGGCCTTTATTTTAGATTGAGTACTGAAGCTGCTTATAAAGGGGTCGTTCGCCCATTCTGGATTGCTTATATAAACTGTTTCCAATAAAGGGACTATTTAGTGTTTACTCGAATTATGACTCATTGGATTGCTTAATCGATTTTCTTATAAATGCGTTGTTTGGGATTGATTATTTAACTTTTAATCTTTTATAAGCAGATACAATTAGCAAGTCCAAACAGCCTAAGTAAGAAGCTTCAACAAGCCATCGTAAACAATCCCTTAGGAAGCATAATAGAGCATTAGTAATCCCTTACAACTCCCGATAAACTACGATTTCAGTAAGCAAACCCAAACAACATGATTGTTTTCCTTAAAAACTGGTCTCAATGTGTTATCATCTTTTTAGAACTCCCCCTTTTCGACATATGTTAAAAATCTGTTGCTTTAGGTGTTCTTAAATTGTTAGATTAAGGACAATGTTGCAGTGTTTAGATGGAGCAATAGTGGTTTAGGCCTAATGAATAAACCTAAAAACAATCAGATTTCAAAGGGCTAGACGGTTTTTTGGGTTTAGTTTTTATATTTATTTATCTTGAAACTGCTTCTTGGATTGGAAGTTGGAATAGTTTTGGGGTGAAATGATGGAGAAAATTTGTTCTTTGGATTGAAATAGTTCAATTTAAGACGGTTTATGATGGGTATAAATTTATAGCTGTGGGGGCTACGTGTTGGATTAAGGGAGTGTTTCAATGTGTTTATTGGACATTGTGATATCAGGTTAGGATAAAAAAGTTAATGCCATTTGACGATTCTATTTTAATAGGTGTTAAAATGTCGAGAGTTCTTATGAGCTGTATGGGAGTATATTGTATGTCTCTCATGATTAACTATTTGAATCATCCCTCCATGTGCAAACTGCATCCTCGATGCAACAATCCTGGAATGGCGAGTTAAATTGTGTGAAGGCAGGCGGTACTGCGTTAGGTTCCTTAAGTCATAACTCTTTTCCTATATATGTGTGCAAGTTTCTTTCTTTATATCTTGGGTTTTTTTATACTATATAGTATCGATAACGTCAAAGTCACTTAATTAGAAAGAGCAATTTCAAAGTCAGTGCAAAACAAGACTTATTTGTATGCATAATTATCAGTTGTTTCTTCCATACTACTGTAAATGTTTCAAGATTTTTGTCTTATCATTAATCTGAGGTTCATTACTGTGACATTCAAGGTAATTTAGATCAGCTTTCAAATTAGAGCATGCCCACATTTAGATCAGCTCATGGTTTGTCGAGATAAAAAGGCTCCAGCTCAAGCATTGTCATAAGGTCTCATAGATTTTGCTACTGGTGTACTGTATGTTGGTAGACACAAAAAGAAATTGGTTACTTTTAATAGAAGGGCTTTTACCAAGCATCTGTTTTGTGCAAGCTAAAAATAGGTGATATTTTATTCCATATACGTTAAGAGAAATAGGCTACTTTTTTAATAAAGGGGCATTACTTATGAAGCATTTGTTCGATGTATGCTAAAATTGGTGACAAAACATTTGTACATTATTAGATAAGAATACATAATTTAAAAGTTTAGAAAAAACCCCGTGCGTGAACGGGTATTGTAACTAGTATATATATATATCAATACCGTGCAATTCAGCGACGAATAATCGGTTAATATTCTTTCACCAATTAAATTAATGTTAAAGTTTAAAAAAATTGAATTAAAATAAATAAAATTATTAAAAAAGAAAAATAAATAAACAAATTTATAAATATAATAAAATGAATGATGAGTTAGAAAAATAAAAATTTTAAAAATATAGTAAATTAGATTATGAAAAAAAATAATAATTTAAAAATAAAGATAATAGTTATATTTATAAATATAATAATTATTATTTTAGTAATAATAACTTTTTTATAAATACTTATAAATACTTTTAACTTTTTATTTTTTAATAAAGTATTTTTATTAATAGTTATATTTATAAGTGTTAAAAGTATTATTATTATTATTATTATTATCATTAAAAATATAACTATTAATAAAAATACTTTATTATAATAATAATATAAATATTAATAAAATATTTATTAATTAAAAAAATTATTAATAAAACTTTTTAATATTTAAAGTACTATTTTTAATAAAAGAATTGTTATTATATTATAAATATATTGATATTAATAAAATAGTAGTTATTAATAAATAATTATAATAATAATAAATTATGATTATTATTTATTATCAACATTATTATCAGTATTCTTATTATCATTGATTTATAATTGATTTATTTTTATTTATTATTAAATTTATTTATTTATTTATTATTATTATTATTTTTCCATTAAAATAATAGGAATTATAAGAAATTATTGGGAAGTCGAGATAATATCTAGGCTCCCACTCTTTTGGCAATAGCAAAACTAATCATATTGTTATTTATTTTTATTATTATTTTTTATATTATTAATTATTATTTTATATATTTATTATTGTTTATTTTTTATATTATTATTATTTATTATTTTATTATTTTATTATTATATTATTATTGTTAGTTATTATTTTATATTATTTATTATTCTATATTTTAATTATTATTATTATTATTTTATAATAATTATTGTTATTACTCTTTTATTATTATGATATTATTAATTATTAATATTATTTTTTTACTAATTTTTCAAATTTTATATAATAAAATAACATTAAGTAGTGAGTTAAATCAAACACGTTCATAAGTTTAGTGAATTACAATTAAACACAAAATATTATATAACACTTTTTAATTCATAAAATTATAATTGCTAACCACCACCCACAGGGTGGTTTTTTACCTTTCCGTAATTAAAATTATTTCCAAATATGAACTCATCATTTCTTTAAATACATAATTTAAACATATACAATTAAGGTAAGTTAGTTTTAATAAGGTATGTATTAATATCAAGTAAGTTCATATTTGGAAATATTTTTAATTATGAAAAGGTAAAAACCACCCTATGGGTGGTGGTTAGCAAAACCCAAATCAAATTACAATTTGTTTCAAAAATAAAAAATTCATTCAAAAACATTTTGAGTATCAAACAACCTCTAAATTTATTTTCGGAAATGTTAAAACTTTGTTATTAAAATTACAAGTTACATTGTGTGAGTTTTATTGTTTAGATTGCATCACTCAACGATTCATTATGACATAATCGTACATTCAATATGACAATCATATATTTAAGGAAACCTTGTAACATTGATTATGTTTAAAGTTTTTAAGCTTTGTCAAACTTAATTAGCATTAATATTTTTAAAAGGTCAATTAGCATTAAAATAAAATCATTACCATTCATCCCACAATTTCAACAACCAAAAAATATATCAAAACTTAAATTGGGTGTGATCTTTTTATTGACATCCATTATATCTCACAAGTCATTGCAAGCGCTATTATACCTTAATTTAACCATGTCCAAAATAAACTAACTTAATTTTGATTTGTTACCATACAATTTGACAAATACCATGTATACTTATGAACCACTAATAATCATTCCTTTATTTTTTACACGTGAAAATCCTTTCCTAAATTCTTTTTAATCTCTTTTATAAGTTTTTATTATTATATTTGTCTAAAAATAATTCACTTTTCTATTTTGGGTTGTCCCAAATTAATTATTCATTCTAAAAATAAATAAATATAATTATATCAATATTATTATATTAGCCTTAATTGAAGTTATAATTATGACCTTTAAATAAGTTTTAAATTAATTAGTTAAAAATAAAAATATATTTATGCAAAAAGTAAGAAAAAAACTGTAATAATAATTTTTTTTTAATTGAATGTTTTTTTGTTGATAAACAATAATTTTAAAACAAAAGAAATACTAAATGCCGCATACTCACATCTAGGGCTGAGCATAGGGCTAGGATCGGACTGAACCGATGATCAAAATGGTTTGAAACCCTGGTTTGAGACCAAACCGAAATGGTCCTGTCCGATCCTATTAGGTATAATCAATGATTTTTTTTGTAAAACCGAATCGGATCGGACCAAGGACCGAAATAATCCAAAATACCGGACAGAATTTATTCGGTCCGATTTGATTTTCCAATCCGAGTCAGTTTTGAGTCTGTCATGCTCAGCCCTACTCACATTAAGATATAATTCACTATTCACATTTTTATTGTCGAGCCTATAAGTAACTTATCAATCAAGATTGATAAAATACGTTAGGGTATTGATATGTACACATACAAATTTGATTTGTACACATAAATAAAATAGTCAAAATACTTTTATGCCCTTTTTATATTTAGTCCCTCATATCATTTTTTTATTAACAGTTTAAAACTTGCAGGAAAGTAGCAAGCTGGTTCTTTAGTTTCGGGCCTTTTAAATTCCATTAGTGTTAATAACATTTCAATTTCACACATATTTTGAATTTCAATGTCATTATCATTCAATCACATTGATTTAACGACTCTCTAGTTTAACAGGCCATTATTTTTTGACCGATTTAATTTCACGAAATCACTGGAACGACGTTGGTTCAATCTACTGATTTGCAATATTAAATATGTAATATGCTCGTATGAGTAATAATGTTTGAATCGTAAATACTACATAATCATATCAAATGCTAGCTCATATACAACTTTCAAATATATCTTCTACAAATTATCCATTTAACAAGACATGTTCATCTCTCGCAATGTGTGGAAAACATTATGATCGACAAGCTTATTTAACTTTTCATAGTTGGCACACGAACAATATCTGCAGATCTAAGATATCAATGTTTCCGAATAACAAACCCATCTTTACGATAACAATGTCTAGCACAAAAGATTAAAGAACACTCATTACGGTAATTGCAGTTTGTCTTTTTTTATAATCTTTCATTTTTTAAAGGGTTTAGCGTTTCTAGATAGTAACTATTTTTATTGCAGCAGGTGATGATTCTTGTCCAAGATGTTCTCGAATGGAAAAAATGAAAATCACACAACAAATATTATATATGAAATCTAATTTCATGTTGTATACCCACTTGAAAACGTCACAAACATTGTCTCGTTACAGGATATAGAAATGGGGGGTTAAATTTTATCAAATGGCATAAAAGTCTATTTACACTTGCTTTTTATGTGTACCAATCAAATGAACATGTGTACATATCAGTTCCCAATACGTTATTAAGACAAGACGAAAAAAAGTATACAATTTTAAGAGACGAACATAACAAGAGTAATGTGCAAGGCATAGAGACTCATAATTTGCATCTAACTTAGTAAATTTAAATTTTACAATCATAAATATAAATTTTAGATAACGTCGCAACGCGATATCACACACAAAGGATTGGAGGATACAATATAAAGAGTCGTTGGTTGCGGTTTGCCCACGGCGCTAGGCACTGTATCGTGCCTTGCGTTTTAGGGGATTGCGCTGAACTAGCATGCCCAAGTGGTGGACGAGTGACGGCGCCACCACTCTAATGTGGTTTGTGTTTCGCTCGTGTTATGAATATGATGACGTATAGTCCCTATTCGGGTTGTATAACCCGACCCGTAGGTACTATCCAAATTCATTGGGTATGGATTGTCGTTGTGCGGCACGCGCAAGGCCCAGTAAGCTACTGTCGCACAGCGGTGGATTACTTAATCAAGTCCTCGTCGCCCTGCGACAAGATAAAGCAGAGTATAATCTATTCTATGATTATATTCGCCTAAGGAAAATGGATATATACTTACCTTAGTTACATGATAAGGATCAAGCTATTTTGAGCTGTTATCTCTTCCTTAGACCGCAAGAGTAGGAGAGCCCAACCGGTACTCTCTCAGGTATAAAGGGAACCCCCGAGGTTCCACAAAGGTACAATAAACATAATACTCTAAACCCTCACATATACTCAAATCGATTACTTACTCTTACGTCGAAATCTAATTGTGGGACAAGCTCCCACGGTAAGCCTAACTGTAAAACCCGTATTTAAATCGAGAAATGTAAATACGCGGTTTATGTACTTAAGCTAATTACGAAGAAATTATTGACGAAAACAAACGCAAGAAAATTATACAAGTATTATTATATACAAGTTTTTAATAAAAAAATAAATAAATGAAGGGGGCCGGTTTTTGTTTAAAAAAAAAGGGAATTATGGGCTTTAGCCCATCTTGGATTACAAACAAAAAGAAAGAAACGGGATTTAACCCCTCATTCCATTCAAACCGTACAAAAAAAAATAGCAAATTAGGGTTTTTGGTTTTGGCCGCTGGAAAAAAAAAAGGAAAAGAGGTCCGATTGTTTTGATCTAGAAATCCTTTTACGGTATGTATCTCTTCTTATGTTAATTAGTATAAATCACGAATTAAGGTTGTTGAATCAAAAAAAAATATATATATAAAACTAGGGTTTTTGTTTCGGGTTCTATGCAAAACCGGCCAGACGCGGATAAGGAAAAAAAAAGGGGGGTCTACGAAGCTAAGGGTCTGGTATCGAGACTCGTGGTCGTTCGCTGCCAACCGAGACCACACAAGTCTCGGTGGTGGTGTTGGCTGTGGCCGACCGACGGCGGCAGAGAGACCCAACAGGGGTGTTTGTTTAGCTTGTGATGACCGGGCTGTGTTGGCTCATATGAACCGAGAGCCATAAGGCTTCGGTGACTCCAGCTTGGCCCAGCCGTGACCCACACAGGGGCGGCTAGGGCCAGATTCGGCCAAAGGGGTGCGTTTGGGGGCTGCAGATATAATAAGGGTGCGTTTGGGTATATAAACAGTGGGAAAACATGACCAAACGGTGGGAACTACATGTAGAACCAGTGGAAAAAAAATGGGACCTTAAAATGGTTATGTTGAATAATTTTAGCGACAGTTTTAGCGATAGTTTTCTGTCGCAAAACTGTTATATATATGCAGTTTTTAAAAGGGACATTTTTAGCGACAGTTTTTAGTGACACAGAATTCTGTCACTAATTCTTGTTGACAGATTTTGTATCATATGTTGATTTGTTTAGTGCGACCGAGATGGGCTCGGTAGGCTCGGGACATTATTATAAATAATAAAATAAATATTTTTATATTATACCTTTTTAAATTTAATTGTTTTATCAACGTTTAAAATATATTTTAAATGT
Source organism: Glebionis coronaria (assembly GCA_025667525.1). Taxonomy (NCBI): domain Eukaryota; kingdom Viridiplantae; phylum Streptophyta; class Magnoliopsida; order Asterales; family Asteraceae; genus Glebionis; species Glebionis coronaria. The sequence goes on from CM046876.1 coordinate 12,414,095, forward strand.
ATTAATTTAATATAGTTCCTTAATATTTAAAAGGGTATAATGTTATTAAATAAATTAAATTATTTTGGGAACTTCTAAATTAAGAAACTTTTTATTTTAGCGGGATACTTAAGGTAGTATTACTATAGCGTCAGAAATACGTTGTACCATAATTAATAGTAGAAAATAATACATTAAAATGAATAAATAAGAAGCCAATAAGATCAGTAAAATAAAATAAACGAATATCAGTCAACTTATTCGCGTCTTTATTTTTGTAGCTCGCGTGAAATCAGAGTAGACTTTCGGTCAGTTGATCTCGGTCAGTTACTGAACACGAGGTACGGATTTCCGTCCTTTCAGTAAGGACTTCCTTTCTATGCATGATTAGGATTCCCCGTCTTCAGCCAAATGTTTTTTCCCCAGTATATGTTTAAGTTTATCAGTAATCATATTAATAACAAAATAAATTGCCTGAGCATTATATACAAGCACGACCAGTTTATGTACTAGTTACGGAGGTACCGTAACCACGGCACTAGAGGCACCGGTGTCGTGACTCACATGCAGGAGAGTGATATCCTGCATCGTCCCACTCAGCTCAGCTTGGCCAGTTTATCAGTATTATTAGTGGGGCGTAGGGATGCATCCTAGGCTTATATGTGTTACAAGTTATCAGGGTGAATGTGGTGTGTGCTCTACATCCTTCACATTGGAGCTGATCCCTCCACCCAACACAGTTATTTAGAGGTCACCCCTCTACAGCATGACGAGGTCACCCCTCCAGTTATTCATGCACGGTTGTTACAGCACGTGACCTATATAAGCTCTGGCAATTAAAATACATTAAATGCATGTTTTCAGAATTTATAGCTATATTTCAGTATCAGTATATATGAATCAGGTTTTTCAGAATTTATGCAGAGTTCTACCACATGTTACATATCAGTCTTATAGTTTCATTGTTGTCTTCTATTTCATTACTTTCAGTACATTCTTATCATGCTATATCCGTCCACTGAGCGTTATGCTCAGCCGTAGTTCCTTTCATGTTTCCAAACGGCAGGTTCACAGGGACGATCTTAGGACTTCTAAGAGAGTACGTGCATTTGGATGGGAGCTATCCAGACTCCTTTATTTTATGCACACATTACGTTACTTTACTTTGGTTGTTTGGACACTGTTTCGTCCTTTTTCTTTCAGTACTTAATCTTTATATTTTGGGCTTATGTTGGACTACCGATGTTTGATTCCGGTACTTCCGTTTGGTCAGTTAATGTTTAATACATTGCCTTGCATGCTTTGATGACACGCCATAAATACACGTAACGGTCCATTTATCCAAGTGGGGTGTTACAATTATGGTATCAGAGCGCAAGGTTCGACCTGTAGGCTCTAAAACTTGACCTGTGACTAGTGGGTAGTCACCAAGAACTTCTTGTATTTTGGCGTCGTTATTTTCCATGCTACTCATGAATTTTATCAGTCGGATTTTCAAAATTTTGATTAAGTAAACGGTTGGTACAGGACTGGCCATACTTAATCGCATGTGCTTTCAGCGAACATTTCGTTTTGGTGAACTGACCATAGGCGTTCACCCTTGCAGTTTAAATTTTGTATGGATGAACTGACCATAGGCGTTCATCCTTACTCATGTCGGATTTATGTTTCAGTAATTGTCATTTTGTGAACTGACCCTAGGCATTCACCAGTATTCATGTCATATTTTATTGACTATACCTTCAGAAATTACACTATGCATATTCAGATATATTACCCCAGATTTTAGCAGTTTTATCAACTTATCCTCTTTATTTCAGATGCCACCCAGACGCGAAACCGAGAATGATCCTAACGCAGCTGCCATTGCTGTTGCTGTTCAGGCTGCTATACAGGCCATGTTACCCCAAATTCGTGATGAGATCTGAGCTTAATATCAAAATGGACCTCAGCAGAATAACAACCCTCCTGCTCCACCACCTGCCACTTTACCCGCTTGGCTGGATCTGTTTAACAAGCAGAAACCCCGACTGTTTGAGCATACTGTAGCTCCAACTGACGCGGAAGACTGGATCTACCATATAGAGAAAATTTTTGGAGCTATGGGTTGTGGTGATGTTTTCAAAGTTAGGCTTGCAGTTTACAAGCTGGAGGGTCCTGCTCTGCATTGGTGGAGGTCTCAGAAACTGTCCAATGGGGGAGATGCTTGGGAGCTTACATTGACCTGGACACGTTTCAAGACGATGTTCTATGACCATTTTTTCCCGCATGCGGAGCAAGCTAAGATGAAGAGGGACTTCCACGTTATTCATCAGAATCATGGCGAGAACAGTATAGAGTTCATGCACCGATACCTCAGGATGGCTGGATTCTTAGGGGAGACTGCGGGTACCGTAGAGGAGCAAGCGAAGCAATTTCGCTGGGCTCTTCACTCTAGGACTGCAGATAGACTGATGAGTGCCACATTCACTAATGTGTCACAAGTAGCTAATGCAGCTCGGGATGTAGAGATGCTTTTCGAGAGGGATGAGCTCGAGAATGTAGAGCGTCCGGAGAAGAGGTACATCTCATCCAACAGACTTAAACAATTTAGCCCCATTATTGCTTGTCAACTTATATGTTATGACTTATCCAATTATAATCTTACAGACACAGAGGAGGAGACCGATCCCAATCGGCTACTCCGCATCAGAACTACAGGAACCACGGTCAGTCATATGACCGTAATCGGTCAGATAAGAGGAGCGGCGGTGATAATTACCGCGGCAGCTCCAACTCATCTGGCAGCTACAGGTGAGTATTTAAGCTCCAGAAATACTAAACTATCGTGTAAAATAGATCTTAAATTTTTGTAAATTCCAACAGAGATGCTGGACAGGGGCGTGACCAAAACAACAGGGGTCAGCAGGTTGCCCGACCGGCAAATTCTGGTAATTTTAAAATTCAGTCAATCAACCTTATTTCAGTTAAGTTATCAGAATCGTGACACGTATTTATCATCGTAAATCAGGTTCTCAGCAAACCAGAGCTACTTCTACCGTGTATACTTATCCCACTTGCATCACATGTGGAAAGAAACACACTGGACCGTGCCGTCGTGGTACAAGTGGTTGTTTCCAGTGTGGCCAGCCGGGCCATCTGAAGAGAGATTGCAAGAGCGGGAATACTGCTGGTACCTCAGGCCAGATTCCTCAGATTTCACCTCCACCACCACCGATACCACCAACCACTGGTCGTGTCTACACTACTACCCGTGAACAAGCAAATAAGACCACAGGTACCATTACTGGCATTTTGTTTATACACGAACATGCTGCTTGCGTACTTTTCGATACAGGCGCCACCCACTCAGTTATATCTACTTCATATGTTGTTAAAATAAACATGACCCCTACGCCACTAGACAGTGTACTTAGTATATCTACCCCCATGCGAGACTCTGTACTCATTACCCAAGTATATAAGGATCTCCCTGTTGAGTTTGATGATAAAATCCGTCCAGTCAGTGCCCTTCCTTTAGATATGTGTGAATTCGATGTTATTTTGGGTATGGATTGGTTGTCGGTTCAACGTGCCACTATAGTTTGTCATGCTCACCGGGTTATCTTTGGTGATGTCCAGACACCAGAGTTTATTCACCACGGTTTCCTACCAGGAAAACATGTTCAGATCATTTCGGCTTTACAGGCTCGTACCTTATTATACCATGGTTGTGAGGGTTTCCTAGCTACAGTCCATGACACGACTTCTGAGGCACCTTCAATTCAGGATCAGCCAGTGGTGTCAGATTTTCCAGATGTCTTTCCAGAGGAACTTCCAGGTTTACCTCCCATGCGAGAGGTAGAATTTGGTATCGATCTTATTCCAGGTGCAGAACCAGTATCTAAAGCTCCTTACCGTATGGCTCCTGTAGAGCTTAAGGAACTGAAAGATCAACTTCATGAACTTCTAGAAAGGGGTTTCATTCGTCCTAGCGTGTCACCTTGGGGCGCTCCAGTTTTGTTTGTCAAGAAGAAGGATGGTAGCATGCGTTTGTGTATTGACTACCGTGAGTTGAATAAGCTCACTATTCGTAACCGTTATCCACTTCCTCGTATTGACGATTTATTCGATCAGCTTCAGGGTGCCAAGCACTTCTCAAAAATCGATCTACGATCAGGTTACCATCAGCTGCGTGTAAAAGAGCAGGATATAACCAAAACTGATTTTCGCACGAGGTATGGTCATTACGAGTTTGTTGTTATGCCATTCGGTCTCACGAATGCGCCCGCAGTATTTATGGACTTGATGAACAGAGTCTTCCACGAATTCTTAGACAAGTTTGTGATCGTCTTCATCGATGATATCCTTGTTTTCTCCAAATCTAAAGAGGAACATGAGAATCATCTCCGTACAGTTTTGCAGATTCTCAGACGAGAAAAGCTATATGCTAAATTTTCGAAGTGCGAGTTTTGGCTGAATACAGTGGCGTTCCTAGGTCATATTGTTTCTGCGGAAGGAATCACTATGGATCCTGCGAAGGTGGAGGCTATCACCAAATGGCCAAGACCGACGTCTGTCACAGAGATACATAGTTTTCTTGGGTTGGCGGGTTATTACCGCAGGTTTGTGGAAAACTTCTCACGTTTGGCATTACCATTGACCCAACTTATGCGAAAAGGTGAGAAGTTTATATGGACCGAGGAGAGAGAAAAGAGTTTTGAGGAACTCAAGCATCGATTGATCTCAGCACCGATACTTACTCTTCCATCTGGTACAGGTGGTTATCAGATTTATAGTCACGCTTCAGGAAAGGGCTTAGGCTGTGTTCTTATGCAGCACGGGAAAGTCATTGCTTATGCTTCACGTCAACTGAAGCCGTATGAGAAAAATTACCCTACTCATGATCTAGAGCTCGCAGCAGTCGTTTTCGCCCTTAAGATCTGGAGGCATTATTTATACAGTGAGTCGTGTGATATCTTCACCGATCACAAAAGTCTCAAGTATATATTTACACAGCGAGAGCTGAACATGAGGCAGAGGCGATGGTTAGAACTGCTAAAAGACTATGACACTAATATCCAGTATCACCCAGGTAAAGCAAATGTAGTAGCAGATGCCCTTAGCAGAAAGTCAGGTATGATAAATGGCATCAAAGTTCAGGAAGAAATTATTCGGGATTTAGAGTGGTATGATATTGAGCTCTTAGTACGCGGACAGAGGGGATATTGGGCTAGTTTGAGAGTGGAACCAGATTTACTCTCTAGGATTAAAGCCGCACAAAAGGATGATGGTGAAATCTGGGCGATTATCCAGAACATTGACCAGCAGACCGAATTTCGCATCGATGGCGATGGTATCGTATGGCAGGGTACCAAACTCTGCGTTCCAGAAGACCCTGCTCTCAGAGAAGCCTTAATGACTGAGGCTCACGGCTCTCCGTTCTCTATCCATCCGGGTTCCACAAAAATGTACCACGATCTTAAGCAGCATTTCTGGTGGAGCGGCATGAAACAGGATGTCGCAACATTTGTGTCTAAATGCTTAACCTGTCAGCAGGTTAAGATAGAACACCAGCGTTCCAGTGGTCTTCTCCAGCCATTAGATATTCCAATGTGGAAATGGGACAAGATCTCTATGGATTTTGTCACCGGACTACCACAGACTCAGCGGAGACATGATGCAATCTGGGTGTTGTCGATCGTTTGACCAAGTCGGCACATTTCATTCCTATTCGCAAAGATTTCGCAGTCAGTAAATTAGCGAAACTATTCACCGAGGAGATCGTACGATTACACGGTACACCTTCTGAAATTATATCAGATAGGGATCCCCGTTTCACCTCTCACTTCTGGGAAGGTTTACATAAAGCTTGGGGAACTAGGCTCAAGCTCAGCACAGCTTTCCATCCACAGACGGACGGTCAGTCAGAGCGTACCATCCAGACCTTGGAGGACATGCTACGCGCTTGTGCATTAGAATGGACAGGACACTGGGATGACTATATTTGCTTGGTCGAGTTCGCCTACAACAACAGTTGGCATGCTAGTATCAAGCGTGCTCCATTTGAGATGTTATACGGCAGGAAATGCCGTGCTCCTATTTGTTGGGATCAGGTGGGAGAACGTTTGATTGAAGGACCAGAATTGATAGAACTGACCAATGAAAAGGTCGCCATCGCTAGGGCAAAACTGCAAGAAGCGCGTACTCGCCAGAAGAGTTACACCGACAAGCATCGCAGAGATCTATCTTTTCAGACTGGGGATCGTGTGTTCCTCGAAGTATCACCCGCACGCGGTGTCAGACGTTTTGGCCTCAAGGGCAAGCTCAGCCCTCGTTACATCGGACCGTTCGAAATCCTTGAACGTATCGGTGAAGTGTCATACCGATTGGCGTTACCACCTCAGCTTTCACACGTCCATAACGTGTTTCATGTATCATTACTCAGGGGTACAACTATCATGAGCTTCACAAAGTAAATTATCCACTCGATCAGATTCGGGAGGATCTATCTTATATTGAGGAACCCGAAGCAGTTTTAGATCGCCAGGATCGAGTTATGAGAAGGAAGACCATTCCTTTCGTCAAAATCCTGTGGAGGGACCATACCGAGCGGGAGGCCACTTGGGAAACAGAGGAGTCTATACGGACTTCTTATCCTCACTTTAAGTTTTGATTCGGGTATGTCTTTTCAGCTTTTATGTCTTCCAGCTTATTAGCATTTTCAGCTTTTACTCCAGTCAGCTTAAATACCTTACAATTCGGGGACGAATTCTTCTTTTAGAGGGGAAGAATTGTAAAACCCAGTACGTTCGTATCCTTAATTCGGGGACGAATTATTCTTTTAGAGGGGAAGAATTGTAAAACCCGTATTTAAATCGAGAAATGTAAATACGCGGTTTATGTACTTAAGCTAATTACGAAGAAATTATTGACGAAAACAAACGCAAGAAAATTATACAAGTATTATTATATACAAGTTTTTAATAAAAAAATAAATAAATGAAGGGGGCCGGTTTTTGTTTAAAAAAAGGGAATTATGGGCTTTAGCCATCTTGGATTACAAACAAAAAGAAAGAAACGGGATTTAACCCCTCATTCCATTCAAACCGTACAAAAAAAATAGCAAATTAGAGTTTTTGGTTTTGGCCGCCGGAAAAAAAAAAGAAGGAAAAGAGGTCTGATTGTTTTGATCTAGAAATCCTTTTACGGTATGTATCTCTTCTTATGTCAATTAGTATAAATCACGAATTAAGGTTGTTGAATAAAAAAAATACAAAACTAGGGTTTTTGTTTCGGGTTCTATGCAAAACCGGCCATACGCGGATAAGGAAAAAAAAGGGGGGGTGTACGAAGTTAAGGGTCTGGTATCGAGACTCGTGGTCGTTCGCTGCCAACCGAGACCACACAAGTCTCGGTGGTGGTGTTGGCTGTGGCCGACCGACGGCGGCAGAGAGACCCAACAGGGGTGTTTGTTTAGCTTGTGATGACCGGGCTGTGTTGCCTCATATGAACCGAGAGCCATAAGGCTTCGGTGACTCCAGCTTGGCCCAGCCGTGACCCACACAGGGGCGGCTAGGGCCAGATTCGACCAAAGGGGTGCGTTTGGGGGCTGCGGATATAATAAGGGTGCGTTTGGGTATATAAACAGTGGGAAAACATGACCAAACGGTGGGAACTACATGTAGAACCAGTGGAAAAAAATGGGACCTTAAAATGGTTATGTTGAATAATTTTAGCGACAGTTTTAGCGACAGTTTTCTGTCGCAAAACTGTTATATATATGCAGTTTTTAAAATGGACAGTTTTAGCGACAGTTTTTAGTGACACAGAATTCTGTCACTAATTCTTGTTGACAGATTTTGTATCATATGTTGATTTGTTTAGTGCGACCGAGATGGGCTCGGTAGGCTCGGGACATTATTATAAATAATAAAATAAATATTTTTATATTATACCTTTTTTAATTTAATTGTTTTATCAACGTTTAAAATTATATTTTAAATGTATTAATTTAATATAGTTCCTTAATATTTAAAAGGGTATAATGTTATTAAATAAATTAAATTATTTTGGGAACTTCTAAATTAAGAAACTTTTTATTTTAGCGGGATAATTAAGGTAGTATTACTATAGCGTCAGAAATACGTTGTACCATAATTAATAGTAGAAAATAATACATTAAAATGAATAAATAGGAAGCCTAAGATCAGTAAAATAAAATAAACGAATATCAGTCAACTTATTCGCGTCTTTATTCTTGTAGCTCGCGTGAAATCAGAGTAGACTTTCGGTCAGTTGATCTCGGTCAGTTACTGAACACGAGGTACGGATTTCCGTCCTTTCAGTAAGGACTTCCTTTCTATGCATGATTAGGATTCCCCGTCTTCAGCCAAATGTTTTTTCCCCAGTATATGTTTAAGTTTATCAGTAATCATATTAATAACAAAATAAATTGTCTGAGCATTATATACAAGCACGACCAGTTTATGTACTAGTTACGGAGGTACCGTAACCACGGCACTAGAGGTACCGGTGTCGTGACTCACATGCAGGAGAGTGATATCCTGCATCGTCCCACTCAGCTCAGCTTGGCCAGTTTATCAGTATTATTAGTGGGGCGTATGGATGCATCCTAGGCTTATATGTGTTACAAGTTATCAGGGTGAATGTGGTGTGTGCTCTACATCCTTCACATTGGAGCTGATCCCTCCACCCAGCACAGTTATTTAGAGGTCACCCCTCTACAGCGTGACGAGGTCACCCCTCCAGTTATTCATGCACGGTTGTTACAGCACGTGACCTATATAAGCTCTGGCAATTAAAATACAGTAAATGCATGTTTTCAGAATTTATAGCTATATTTCAGTATCAGTATATATGAATCAGGTTTTTCAGAATTTATGCAGAGTTCTACCACATGTTACATATCAGTCTTATAGTTTCATTGTTGTCTTCTATTTCATTACTTTCAGTACATTCTTATCATGCTATATCCGTCCACTGAGCGTTATGCTCAGCCGTAGTTCCTTTCATGTTTCCAAACGGCAGGTTCACAGGGACGATCTTAGGACTTCTAAGAGAGTACGTGCATTTAGATGGGAGCTATCCAGACTCCTTTATTTTATGCACACATTACGTTACCTTACTTTGGTTGTTTGGACACTGTTTCGTCCTTTTTCTTTCAGTACTTAATCTTTATATTTTGGGCTTATGTTGGACAACTGATGTTTGATTCCGGTACTTCCGTTTGGTCAGTTAATGTTTAATACATTGCCTTGCATGCTTTGATGACACGCCATAAATACACGTAACGGTCCATTTATCCAAGTGGGGTGTTACACTAACGGTGTCTGTTTCTTAGTGTGCAGGGTCTTCAAACAAGATTCACTTGGTGCAAGAGCCGGAACCCAAACGACCCCAAATTAAGCCTAATTTGGGTCTAACTCGGTCCATCCAACTTTTGTATCAACAAGTTGGATTCATCAGTGGGACCCTTCACTAAGCTCTAAGCATGACAAAAAAAGAACGGATGGAGGTGGCCGAAGGTCGTTGACAATAAACGGACAAGTCATATCCATGGGGAACACCCCTGGGTCGGACAGCGATGCAAGCAGTCACGATGTGATAAAGCCACCTCTCCGAGGAGCGAGCTTGCCATTCTCAACTCCCCTACCCGCCATAGAGGAGAGCGACGCAGAACAGAGATCAGCTCAGCCTCTTCCCAACAAAGATAAACGAAAGCTACCCTTAAGCATTTCCACGCCACTTAGGGACTCTGTGCAAATCACCCAGGTGTACAGAGATCTTCCCCGAAAATTTGATGATAGAATTCGTAGAGTTGACGCACTCTCATTGGACATGTGCGACTTTGACATGATATTGGGCATGGACTGGTTATCCAAACACCCGGCTACGATAGACTGCCACACTTATCGGGTCATTTCCGGTGATGTTAAATCTACAGAGTACATACACCATGGTTTTCTGCCAGGGAGGTCGGTATAAATTATTTCATCCATGGAGGCGCGTGCATTACTATCACACGGCTTTCAGGGCTTCATAGCCAACATTCATGACATTACTGCTGAGTCTCCATCGATTCAAGATCAGCCCATTGTGTCAGAATTTCCTGACGTATTTCCTGATGAACTTCCGGGCATACCACTTGTTCGTGAAGTCGAGTTTGGAATTGAGCTCATTCCAAGAGCAGAGTCAATTTCCAAGGCTCCTTACCGCATGGCTCCCATCAAACTTAAGGAGTTAAAAGATCAACTGTAGGAACTTCTGGAGCGAGGTTTCATCCATCCTAGTGCATCGCCATGGGGTGCACCGGTATTATTCGTGAAGAAGAAAGACAGCAACATGCGTCTGTGTATAGATTATCGTGAGTTGAACAAGATCACGATCAGGAATCGTTATCCCTTGTCGCGTATTGATGACCTATTCGATCAACTTCAGGGCGCCAAGTATTTCTCAAAGATCGATCTGAGGTCCGGCTACCATTAGTTACGGGTTAAATAGCAGGATATTTCTAAGACTTCTCTCCGTACACGTTATGGGCACTACGAGTTCGTAGTCATGCCATTCAGACTCACATAATGCTCCAGCGGTCTTCATGGATTTAATGAACCGTGTCTTCCATGAGTTACTAGAAAAGTTCGTTATTGTTTTCATTGATGACATCCTGATTTTCTCCAAATCCAAGGAGGAACAAGAGGAACACCTTTGTACATTCTTTTAGATCCTTCGTCAGAAGCAGTTGTATGCCAAGTTCTCCAAGTGTGAGTTCTGGTTAAGCAAGGTGGCATTTCTAGGCCATAATGTATCTGCAGAGGGGATCACCATGGATCCTGCAAAGGATGAATCTATCACTAAATGGCCGAGACCTACACCTGCAACAGAGGTCAGAAGTTTTCAGGGTTTAGCTGGCTACTACCGTAGGTTTGTAGAGAACTTTTCACGGTTAGCCTTACCTTTGACTAAGATGATGAGAAAAGGAGAGAAATTCGTTTGGACTGAAGAACGAGAGAAGAGCTTTGAAGACCTTAAGCAGAAATTAGTAACTGCACCTATTTTTACTCTCTCATATGGTACACGTGGATTTCAGATATATAGTGATGTTTCATGAAAGGGTCTAGGCTGTGTTCTCATGTAACATGGGAAGGTTATTGCATACGCATCACAACAACTTAAACCTTATGAAGAAAACTATCCTACATATGACTTGGAGCTTGCAGTTGTTTTCGCATTGAAGATCTAGAGGCATTATTTGTATGATGAATCATGTGACATCTTCACATATTACAAGAGTCTCAAGTACATCTTCACCCAGAAGGAACTAAACATGAGACAGAGAAGATGGTTAGAGCTGCTGAAGGATTATGACACCAACATTCGAGACCATCCTGGTAAGGCGAATGTGGTGGAAGATGCTCTAAGCAGAAGGTCGGGTATGATTGCTGGCATATGGATTGCCAAGGAGATCATCCGTGACATGGAGATGACAGACATTGAGTTTTGTGTACAAGGACAACATGGTTACTGGGCGAATCTTAGAGTGGAACCAGACTTACATTCTAGGATCAAGGAAGCTCAGAAAGACGATGGTGAGATTTGGGCTATTATTCAATGCTTGATCAGCAGACGGAGTTTCAGGTTGATGATGACGGTATCTTATGACAGGGCACTAGACTAGTTGTTCCTGATGACTCTACACTCAGGGAAGCTGTACTGACTGAAGCTCACAGCTCTCCATTTACCATACATCCTGGTTCCACCAAGATGTACCACGACATCAAGCAGCATTTCTGGTGGAGTGGTATGAAACAGGATGTTGCCACCTTCGTTTCTAAATGTATGATCTGCCAGCAGGTTAAGATTGAACACCAAAGATCTAGTGGGTTACTGCAACCATTAGATATTCCAGAATGAAAGTGGGACAAGATCTCCATGGATTTTGTTACTGGTCTTCCGGTGAAGCAGAGAAAACACGACGCCATATGGGTTATTGTTGATAGATTGACCAAATCTGCTCATTTTCTGTCAATCCGCAAGGAGCATCCGGTCAGCAAATTGGCAGACACTTTTCAGAAGGAGATCATGAGACTGCATGGTACTCCATCTGAAATCATCTCTGACAGAGATCCCTGTTTCACCTCACGTTTTTTGCAGAGTCTACAGAAAGCTTGGGGCACCAGACTTAAGCTCAGCATTGCCTTTCATCCTCAGACCGACGGACAGTCGGAGCGTACCATTCAGACATTGGAGGACATAGGGATGAGCATTTTGACCCGAATCCCGAATCCGAACCCGAACCGTTCCCGGAACCGTACCGATTCCTGGTACCCGAATCCCGTTCGGTACGGGATCGGGACTACAAAATAAGGCGAAAAAAAATCGGGACCACTAATTCGGTACGGGATCGGTACCAAATCGGTAAATTCCCGAAAAAACGGGAAAATCCCGATTTCCCGGTACCGGTACCGATACCCGAATCTCGTTCGGTACGGGATCGGTACATAACTTTTTAGATCAGAAAAAAATCGGGAGCACTAAATCGGGACAGGATCGGGACGGGATTAATCCCGAGCTCATCCCTAGGAGGACATGGTGCGGGCGTGTGCTCTATAATGGACAGGAAGCTGGGACGATTATATCTATCTAGTGAAGTTTTCATACAACAACAGTTGGCATGCTAGCATCAAGTGTGCACCATTTGAGATGTTGTATGGTAGGAAGTGTCGCGCCCCAATCTGCTTGGATCAGGTGGGCGAACGACTGATTGAGGGTCCAGAGATGATTGAGGTAACTAATGAGAAGGTCGCCGTCACCAAGGCGAAGCTACAAGAAGCTCGTGCTCGTCAGAAGAGCTATGCTGATAAGCACCGTAGGGATATATTCTTCAACGTGGGTGATCATGTTTTCCTCAAGGTATCACCTGCACGTGGAGTTAAGCGTTTTGGAATCAGAGGGAAGCTCAGTCCTCGCTTCATCAGACCGTTCGACATCATAGAACGCGTTGGTGAAGTGTCATATCGTTAAGCGTTGCCGCCTCAGCTATCACACGTGCACAACGTGTTCCATGTTTCCTTACTCAGAGGATACAACTATCATCCCCTTCATGTTGTTCAGTATCCGCTTGATCAAATTCGAGAGGATCTTTCTTATGTAAAAGAACCCGAGAGAGTTCTTGAACGACAAGATCCTGTCATGCGGAAGAAGATGATCCCATTCGTCAAAATCCTATGGAGGGATCATCCTGAGCGGGAAGCCACTTGGGAGACGGTTGAGTCTATATGGACTTCTTACCCTCATTTCTAGTTCTGATTCGGGTATGTTTTCTTTCAGTTTACGTTTTCTCTAATTCAAGGACGAATTATTCTTTTAGAGGGGAAGAGTTGTAAAACTCGCATTAAAATACCATGAACAGTACATGTGAACAGTAAGTACACGAAAATACGTATAAATTAAAACTTTCCATTTATAATATAGTACACGTGTCACGACATTTAATAACAAGTAATTACGTATATTATAAATGTGACATGAACACGACATTAATTCACGACAATTAAACACGAACATACACACATAATAAATTAACTAGAAAGTTACGGTTTTTGCCTTGTGGGCCCTATGGTAGCCGCGACATAGCAAGACAAGGAAAGGAGAAGGGCCTTTGGCCTATTAGCCCAATACAAAAATGTTTAATAAAACTTCCAGGGAATAACCATATGTTAGTTTTATTAAAAATCAAGAAACCCTAACTCTCCTCTTGTGCTCTCTCTTGCCGCCGGCCACACACAAACACCAAAGGGTGTTCGGGTTGTTTTTTATCTCTAATTTGGTGTGTACGTGTTCGTGTTCATCAACCTTTTTCATCTACGCATTCGGTAACATCATAAATCTTTTATTTTTATTCTTTTATTGGATTTATGATGAACATGGTAATTGAATCTTAAAAACAAACATTAAAACATGTTAATTAATCAAGAAAACCAAAAAGGGTTTGGTTTGGTTCGGCTGACGCATCAACCGAGAGCCAAGGCTCTCGACTTGGCTTTTGCACCACCACCGAGACCACCAAGGTCTCGGCTTGGTTTGGTTTTGGGTCGAACGCAAGGAAAAGGGAACCCCGACCTCGCGTCGAGGTGTGTTTGTTTTGTTTAGTGTCAGCCGAGACCACCATGGTCTCGGTGGGACTTGTTTGTGCAACAGTGGGAACCCCGACTACAGTCGGGGTGTACTTGGGCTTAGCAGTGGCTAGCCATGGCTCAGCACAGGGAGCAAATGGCCACCAGTGGCAACCGGCTAGCCGGTCTAGCCACTGGTAGGCTGCGTTTGGTTTTCAGCCACCGGATGACACCACTAGCCGCTAACTATGTGGTGTCGGCTAGGCACTTTTTGGGCTCGGGATTAATTTTGTTCACGGGTTCAGGTACGGAACATTATTAAAATCAGTTTAATTAATTAAATTAAATTATTTTCATGACTATTTAATTTAACTAAAAACTTGACTTAGGTTATAATATTAAAATTAATATTTCATGACTAACCTAATTATTTACTTAGCCTAATTTAATTAAACATGTTATTTTAATTAAACTCATATAACTTATAGTTTATTAAATCAATCATGTTAATTATTTAATAAGCTATAATATTTAATCCATGACTTGTATTTTTACTAATAAACTTTGATTTATATTTTAAGCTTAATAATCCAGCTTATTTCTAATTATGGAAACTTACTATTTTTGGAAACTTTCTATTTTTAGAAACTTACTATTTTAGGAAACATGCTATTTTTAGAAAGTTAATTAGTATTACATTACAAGTATTATAATACCTTATTACATGAATAATAAACAACATAATACAAGAATAACTACAGTTAAAACATGACAGAACATGAATAATAAGTTAAGAACACACAGAACCAGTAAAATACATGTATCTCATACAACTCATACACGTCCCTATTCTTATATAGTGTTATCCGTCAAGGTGGAGTAGGTTCTTCAGCTTTCCTTTAGCTTCTACTAGGCACAAGGTACGGATTTCGTGTCCTTCAGTAAGGACACTCTCTTCCTTTATTAGGATTTCCCGTATGCAGCCAACTGTTTTCCCAGTAGTTACAGATTTAAATGCTTATGTTTTATTAGTTACCTTAGCCATATACATGCATGTCAGTTTCACCTAGTTATAGAGGTACCATAACCATAACACTGGAGGCACCAGTGTTATGACTTCACCACGACGGAGTGATAGCTCGTGGCGTCCCTTCAGTTTATTTGGTCTTTATTATTATTATTATATTATCATGTGGGGCGTATGGGTGCATCGTAGTTACAGTTTCAGTCAGGATTTTCATGGTGAATGTGGTGTGTGCCTTGCATCCTTCACAAGGAGCTGATCCCTCCTACCCAAACCATATTAATTAGAGGCATCCCCTCTAATTGCATGATGAGGTCACCCCTCCAAGTATTCATGCACGTTGTTGACCTCATGACCTATATATTAAACTAATACATATTTATATAAGTAAACATAAGCTATGTTTTCATAACTAAAACCAGTAAACATGTTATACGTCTAGGTTTCCCAGGAATTATTTATTTCCGTTTCCATTCATGCTTTATATGCTCTTTATATGCTTTCATTATTCTATGTCTTTCCATGCTTTATTTTATATCCGTGCACTGGGCGATATGCTCAGCCGTTTTCCTTTTCCATGTTCCCAAACGGCAGGTACCCAAGGTCGCAAGTAGGATCTCAAGAGTATGTGCATTCGGATGGAAGCTATCCAGCCTTCTATATCTTATGGCATTTATCATACTTTATCTTACTTTATTTCATGTTGGACATTGTTTAGTCCTTTCCTTTACAGTACTTATATTTGATTGTGTTTGAGTTACTTGGACTACCGACGTTTGTTTCTGGTATTTCCTTTTATGGTCATGAATGTTTAGACATTTACCTTGCATGCTTTGATGACACGCCATATATTATTGTGATATTCCGTTTTACCAAATGGGGTGTTACACTTCGACTCCCTTGAGAATGTCTCTGGCATGGACTCTTATGTGGTTGCTCACAAAGAATTCATTCTGTATGAGTCTTGTGATAATAGCATCTCTCCTTGGCACAGGCAAGTTAGTAACACACATATTATTTACGTTTAAATTTATGACTAAAGAAATTTAACAGGCTTGGTTTCCCAACAATCTCCCCCTATTTTAACATAAATACAACTAGATCTAAATAAGTTATAGTAAGTGAGATGACAGATTCTTCTTACACATAACAGATCTAACAAAACATAGTTCACAATTTATTGAAACTTAAAACGATTACAAGTACAAAGATGGAAGTAAAACAAACTTGTGAAACTAAAAATTAGCTGTGTTTTCTTTAATAATCATCATTCTTGTTTTTCTATTCAGCATCAGCTACATCATTTTTTGTGTCAAGAACATCGTGTATTTCAGTTTCGATCACTTGTGCATACTCTGTGTTGATTATCAGGCACTTCTTTAAGCACAACAACTGAATGGTTAATGCAAGCCCTAATCTGTTTTCTCTTTAGAAATAGTACTGGCATCCCCTGCTAAGGTACATGTTGGGTCAGTATTTACTGACCTTGAAGCAACTCTAAGATTTGAATATAAAATCCCCCTAAGTGTTTCATGCTCAGCAGTAAGGCCAGTATACTGAAGGATGACCAGAGGAACAAAGTTCCTACTGAAGACTTTGTAGCTAAAGAAAGTTCAGCATTCCTCTTCCAGTTAACTTAGAAGACAAAGGAGTCTTCGCTTCAAATACTAGGCGGTCTAGTTGCTGAAGAACAAGGACTGAAGAAGAGCTTTCAGTTTAGTTTGGTTTGACAATACCAAACTGAATGAAATCGATCTCCTCTAGGATACTAAAGACTCTTCAGTATTCTGATGGTATACATTAGGCGGGAAAAGATAGCTTTAAGTCAAAGTAGATTGCGTGTATACTTATATATAAGTACAACCTTTATCTTTTCTAGAATAGTTTAATATGTACTTTGTACTGTTTATCCAGCATGGGCATCAACCACCCACTGGATAAACCCATGCATTGAAACATGCAAATGCAAACCCTGGTTTACACTGCCTATAAAAGGAATGTACATTGAGAGAGAAAGGGTTAACCAATACAAGAGTATAAACTCTAGAAAACCTTTCTCTCTCGATACCAACTAAACCATATAGCCAAAGAGCATATGAACGTTTGGATTGGAGCTTATACTTTAACTTTGGTTATACATTTAAGTAGAGGAGATCACGACCTATTGTCATTCAACCACTTTGTTATTACGCAAACAAAGTGGGTTATAGATTCTTTATTTGATTCTAATAAAATTCTATACGTTGAAAAGTTGTTGGTATTGTTGTTTTAATTGTTCATAGTTCTTATCTATTGTTAAAACAACACACTTGAGTCTTGGTAAAGAGTTATTACTTAAGGTTGATAAGTAATAACGATTTACAAGGGACCAACAAGTGGTGTCAGAGCAGTTTGATTAGCTAAACTCTTATTTTATTAAACTGCTCATTTAAAAAGTTTTCAAATCAAGATCCAAAAATGGCTCAAGTTATACCACAAACCCTAGAATATAGGGGTGGCCAACTCAATGTTGCTCCTGTACTATTGGTAGCTAATTTTACAAATTGGAAGAAGAGGTTTCTTGTCCACATGGTTGAGATTGAACCTCAATTCCTTGGAATAATTGAAAATGTCCTTTTGTTCCCATGGTTGGGGACAATAGAAAACCTAAAGTACAATGGACTGTTGATGAGAGAAAAGCTGCTAACTTAGATTAGCGTCTGATAGGTGTGTAAACACCCATCCTTTTTACCACTTAACTTTAATAATAACCGAGCCAAAACATGTATTTCATGTCGTAAATGTCGAAATTATGCGTGGTTTGTGTTTTTCTTGTGATTTAGGACGAAAATGTGAAAAGGGGAGAAAACACGGGCATTCACGGGCTTTTATCGAAGAAAAAGACAAAAGACGAAGTCAATAAATCAAGAGTGCAAAAAGAACGGAAGTCCAAGACCAATTCTAAAGATTTATCGAAGAAAAAGTCAAAAGACGGAAGTTTACTAAAAGCCGAAGAACTCAAGTCTAATTTATTGAAGAAATTACAAGACGAGTTATTAATCCCGAGACAAAAGTCGAAGAATTAAGAAGACAAGGACTTAATGATAATTAAAGAAAGAAAAAAGAGGCGAGGAAGCTTCCACTAAGCACCTCCCTAATCCACTATAAATAGGATCCTTAGGCTTTCATTTTTTCTTGTTGGCTAAGTGTGACAATTAGCTCTTCTATTTTAATTACTTGCACCTTAATTACTTGCACCTTTAATTACCTTGTCTTGTACCTTTAATTCCTTTAAATTCAAGTAAGTTTACTTTTCATGTTATTGAATCTTTATCTTTATTGTTAATCTCTCATCTTCCTTTCTTGTGATTGATTTAATCTTATGTTTATGTTTATGTTCTTTGATTTTTATTATTTTGATCAAGTGGGTTTTGATTATTGTGGTGTTTATTGTTAGTTTTATTGATTTGGATTGATTGGTTATTGTTTAGTTAATCATTTGTGTTATTTTGGTTTAATCTTTTGGTTGATTTTGTTTAAATTCGTGGCTTTTATCTTCCTTGTTCTTCGCTACTGTTACTTTGCCCAGATTCCGGATCAAGACTTTTATTCCGAACCAGCATTTACTTTCAATTTATTATGGATTAGTTTTTTATTCCGGATCAGTGAATATTTCGCATCAAGGGATTATTCCGGATCAAGGAAATATTCCGAATGAGCTTATTAGTTTAATTATTCCGAACCAGCGTTTTCTAGTTATTGTTCCGAATCAGTATTTTTTCCGAATCAATGTTTATTCCGGATGAACTGTTTATTCCGGATGAAGCCTACATTCCGGATGAATGAATTTATTCCGGATGAACTGTTTATTCCGGATGAAGCCTACATTCCGGATGAAGCTTTATATTCCAGATGAACAGAATTATTCCGGATGAATGAGTTTATTCCGGATGAAGGGTTTATTCCGGATGAGCAGTTTTTCTTAGTTTTTTAATTTCAGTTTTAGCTTATTTTAAGTTTATGTTTTTAAGTTTTAAGCTTTATTTTTCCCGCCTTTTTACTTAGTCGCACTTTTTATTTACTTGCCTTTAGTTTAAGTTTGCCTTATTTACTTTTAAGTTTGCTTTTTATTTCTCGTCATGTTTTTAAATTCTCGTTATTAATTTCCAGTCAAGTTTTTATCTTTCAGTATTTCTTTAGACCGTCTTTATTTTTATCGTTCCAAGTCTTTATTTTTAATTAGCTTACCACACCAAACAATTCCCTTTTCGTTACCAAGAACGACTGAGTCACACTTTGAACCGGAAATCAATTCGAGAAGATACCGAAAAACGAACTTTTCAACCTAGTAAAATACTAGTTATCAAATGACGCCGCTGTCGGCTCTTTTCGTGAAGATTAACGGTTTTTTGTGAGAGACGCGTTGGCTTTTGGGATCCGTTCACTTGTGAACGTTATTTTTCGTGTCAAAAATTTTTCAAAAATCCCAAAAACATTTTAAAAATCATAAAAACATCTCTTTTTCAAAGTTTTGCACCAAAAATATTCTTCTTGCTTATCTATTTTTCTTTATGGATTCTTATGTTTGCGTCGGGGGTTGGAGACGACTATATGGGGGCGAATCATGTCAATGGTGTTCATGCGAGCGATGCGGAAGAGACCTTCCTCCCATTTCCATCGATTCACAATTTGGATTTTGTCCATCGTGTAACTCGACTAATTCGTCCTTTTCAAATCCACCTCCTAGCCCCCCTTGCATGTATTGTGGAATCGATTCTCATTGGCATGTTTCGTGTCCAATTCGACACCCGCCTCATGGCGAGCAAGAACTGGGTTACAATTATGACAATGGTAATAGCTATCTACAAGAAGCACCGGGTTTTTCTCCATACCCTTGTTGCCAAAATTGTGGGGGCCCTCACGATACTTTTTATTGTCAGCCAATGAATTATTATGAGCAAAATCCGTGTCCTCAGTTTTCTTCACCAATGGATTATTATGAACCAAATCTGTGTTCTAATTCTTCTCAACCGATGAACTACTATGAGCCACACCCATGCTATAATTCATGTTTTCAACATTTTGAGCCCCCACAACACTTTATCGATCATCAACCCTATTGTGCATTTCCTCCTGAGCAAATTGCCACTCTTTTTGACAACTTTCAAAAAGTTCAAGAAGCTTGCAACAAGATCATCGAAAAATGTCAAGAGGATCAACGACATGAGCAAATATCTAATATCGAGACTTATACTCCTCCTCCGGTGTATCCATACTATTATGATGATGATGACGATGAGCCTACTATTTCTTGGAATGATCTTGTTGCTCAATGTCCTAGTGCAATTGTCATCCCTTCTCTCGATATCCCAAACGTGTCTAAGGATTGTGATACATTGAGTGAGCTTAGTGATTTTGGTCTTGATAAATTCTTTAATGAGGTTTGTGACATGCCGACTGCTATGGAGTCTGAGGACGACATTGCTCTTACGCAAGAGGTCGATCCAAATGATGACGATTTTTCTCCACGCTATGAGAATTTCACTTTTGAAATCTCTCAATCTCCACCGGGAGATGCGGGCGATGACGATTTATTCTCTCCGGCTTACGAGAAGTTCACCGATGAACTTGCTCTTGTAGATGAGGTGGAAGACGTGATTATTCGCGACAGATTACGGAAAGTGCATCTTCTTATTGCTCAAATCGAAGAGTTGACTTCTCCTCCTCTTTCCGAGTCTTTACCTCCATCTATTCCTACCGTTGAAGATAATGACCCATTGCTTGAAGAAATCGACATTCACTCCATACCTCCGGGTATTGATGATGATGAAGCGGAGGGGGATATTATTTTTGACAATTTGTTGCAGGAAGGTATTGTCCCAAGTCCCCCTCCCGAGCACCTTTCATCCACTCCTTTAGCCCCTATTACGGAGGATGAGTGCTTTGACCCGGGAGGTGACATTGATTATATTATCATTGATAACCTTACGGCTTTGCCGCTTTCTGAACATCCATTGTCTTTGGAGGATGACAATGTGATTTCTTTACCCACCCCACCTCCCGTGGCTCACGACTTCACATACTTTTCGTATGTTGAAAGGACTTTTCTCCCATTCAAGACTTATCCTCCCGCCTCCCCTTTGTTGATGTCAACCGGGAACGAGGACAAGGTCTTTGATCCCGGTATTACATTCGAGGCTTCCCTATGGACCATTTAATTCGGGGACGAGTCAGGTCGTGACTCGGTTAATCTAAACAAGCGTTCTTCGGGAGGCAACCCGATTATCTATCTTTACTTGTTTTCACCATAAGTGTAGGGGGAGCCCCGTTGGTGTTTCTTGTTTTCTTTCTTATCATGTGCAGGGATTAGAGCTTCAAAGACACACTCTTGATGACTTTTGACGACCCGTGATTCCGTGTTCTCATCTTCCCGGTTCTATCCTAAACTCTTTTTGATTCACTATTTTATATTTCTCAATATTAAAATAGGAATCACTTTAGTTGTCTTTTCCTTAGCGAGATTTAAACAAAGTGCACAATGTCCTAAGTGTAGGGGAGTTTACTCCCACATGCTTAAACATTGAGGACAATGTTTATATTAAGTGTAGGGGAGACTTCTGTCGAAGTTAAGTGGTCTTTTCCTTGTATTTGTCCTCATTTTAACCGGAAAATCAAATTTTTGACATTTTTCAAAATTTTTAATCTATTTTGGCCTAGTTGTATAGTTGTATTTTCCTTTGTTATGTTTATTTTCTTTCCTTGCTAGAATAAAATTTCAATAAAGTGGTTTTAAATTTTTCAAAGTCGTGAATATTTTGACTCAACCCGAGTTTACTTATCTAAGTTTACTCTAGCTAGTATCCTTAACGTGTTTAAGTCAAGTTTTGCTAGGCTTTTATATAAGGAGCTTTAAAACGCGAAAGTCTTAACTCTCACGAGTTAAGAACAAGAACTTTTCGCAAGTTCCTATAATTGATCCTAGAGAGTCGTTTATCAAGGGAACTTTAAAATGCGATTTCTAAACTTGAAAAAGTCTAAGAATTTGTAAGATCATATAGATGACTCGAAAACCCAAAACTTTGATTTAATAGGCTAAGCATCCACGAGTCTCATTCCTTGAGATTTAAAATTGTGGAGAACGAGAGATGATAGAGTCAATTATAAGTTTGGTATTCTTTCGTGAATTTATGTGAGTTAATTATAAGCCTATTCTCCCATCGCTTGCTAATAAATTTATCTGCAATAAATAAGGTTGTACGATTTGAAAAGTTACTTAGCTTCTAGCCTAAGATCGTTTAAAAGTTGCTCGGTAATTATTAGAGTTCATAGCCAAGGCATAACTTATTGAAGCGGGATGCGAAGATTGGCGAGTCCAAAAAGGCCCTAACAAGGCATGAGGGCTACATTTTGTTGCTAAAGATCCCAAGTGATTTGAAGAATCATTTATCGAAAATCAATATGAAGGATCGAGACACACGACGAAAAGCAAATACTCCCGTAAAGATCATGGAGAAGTCTATCCAAAAAGGCCCTAACAAGGTATGAGGATAAATAAGCCAAGTCTTAAAAGGAGGCGGATCGTTGTATATCAAAATCCCAAATAAAGATTGGAGAAAAATGAAGAAGTCGTGGTCCAAATATGAAGAATCTCTCAAAACTTCAAGTGAAGAAATTCCTATTATGAAGAGAAGACCATTATTTCATGAACGTCTCTCAAGATTTGAAGTATGAAGTCGCTTCCAAATATCGGTCCGAGAAAGGTCTCAAATCGCGAAGCGAGTTATGCCAAGATATGAACTTTATGAGGTCCCGAGAAGCAGTTTTAAAAGATTTTGTCCTTTAGCTAACTATTGATTAAATCGTCCCAATTTATTTTAACCTAAATAACTATCGAAATAAGTCAACAATGCATCCTCGTGATCATTCAAGACAATAATAAGATATAAGAGATACACCTAGGAATAAGGGAGTCTAAGTGAATAATTGGCCCACATGAGTTCGTGTTAGTTTGCTAACTTATAATAACAATGATCTCGTTTTTTAAGCTTGGTTTGGAGAAAGTGAAAACTTGAGGATGATGATCATTCATGACATTTTCAAAACCCTAAGGTATGTTTTTGATTTCTTTACTTACTTTGAATGTTTATAATTTTCTATCTCTTTAATAAAGGCCAATTTGGATTGATTATGATGGAAAATGTAAAACGTGCTTTGTAATTAATGCATTGCATGAGGACATTGCAATGGTCAAGTGTAGGGGATTTGATAGGTGTGTAAACACCCATCCTTTTTACCACTTAACTACAATAATAACCGAGCCAAAACGTGTATTTTATGTCGTAAATGTCGGAATTATACGTGGTTTGTGTTTTTGTTGTGATTTAGGACGAAAATGTGAAAAGGGGAGAAAACACGGGCATTCACGGGCTTTTATCGAAGAAAAAGACAAAAGACGAAGTCAATAAATCAAGAGTGCAAAAAGAACGGAAGTCCAAGACCAATTCTGAAGATTTATCGAAGAAAAAGTCAAAAGACGGAAGTTTACTAAAAGCCGAAGAACTCAAGTCTAATTTATTGAAGAAATTACAAGACGAGTTATTAATCCCGAGACAAAAGTCGAAGAATTAAGAAGACAAGGACTTAATGATAATTAAAGAAATAAGAAAGCGGGGAGGAAGCTTCCACTATGCACCTCCCTAATCCACTATAAATAGGATCCTTAGGCTTTCTTTTTTTCTTGTTGGCTAAGTGTGACAATTAGCTCTTCCATTTTAATTACTTGCACCTTAATTACTTGCACCTTTAATTACCTTGTCTTGTACCTTTAATTCCTTTAAATTCAAGTAAGTTTACTTTTCATGTTATTGAATCTTTATCTTTATTGTTAATCTCTCATCTTCTTTTCTTGTGATTGATTTAATCTTATGTTATGTTTATGTTCTTTGATTTTTATTATTTTGATCAAATGGGTTTTGATTATTGTGGTGTTTATTGTTAGTTTTATTGATTTGGATTGATTGGTTATTGTTTAGTTAATCATTTGTGTTATTTTGGTTTAATCTTTTGGTTGATTTTGTTTAAATTCGTGGCTTTTATCTTCCTTGTTCTTCGCTACTGTTACTTTGCCCAGATTCCGGATCAAGACTTTTATTCCGAACCAGCATTTACTTTCAATTTATTCCGGATCAGTTGTTTATTCCGGATCAGTGAATATTCCGCATCAAGGGATTATTCCGGATCAAGGAAATATTCCGAATGAGCTTATTAGTTTAATTACTTTGAACCAGCGTTTTCTAGTTATTGTTCCGAATCAGTATTTTTTCCGAATCAATGTTTATTCCGGATGAACTGTTTATTCCGGATGAAGCCTACATTCCGGATGAATGAATTTATTCCGGATGAACTGTTTATTCCGGATGAAGCCTACATTCCGGATGAAGCTTTATATTCCGGATGAAGCTTTATATTCCGGATGAACAGAATTATTCCGAATGAATGAATTTATTCCGGATGAAGGGTTTATTCCGGATGAGCAGTTTTTCCTAGTTTTGTAATTTCAGTTTTAGCTTATTTTAAGTTTATGTTTTTAAGTTTTAAGCTTTATTTTTCCCGCCTTTTTACTTAGTCGCACTTTTTATTTACTTGCCTTTAGTTTAAGTTTGCCTTATTTACTTTTAAGTTTGCTTTTTATTTTTCGTCACGTTTTTAAATTCTCGTTATTAATTTCCCGTCAAGTTTTTATCTTTCAGTATTTCTTTTTACCGTCTTTATTTTTATCGTTCCAAGTCTTTATTTTTAATTAGCTTACCACACCAAACAATTCCCTTTTCGTTACCAAGAACGACTGAGTCACACTTTGAACCGGGAATCAATTCGAGAAGATACCGAGAAACGAACTTTTCAACCTAGTAAAATACTAGTTATCAGCGTCTCAAAAGTCTCATCATGTATGTGCTTCCAGATGACCAAATGAATTCTTTTGTAAATTACAAAATAGCTAAATCTACATGGGAGGACCTTATTCATTATCATGAGGGACCCTCTGATGTGAAGGAAACAAGAATCATGGATTTAAAGCTTCAATACAACACCTTCAAACACAAAGAAGGGGAAACCCTCACACACACATTCACCAGATACAAAGCACTGATGAATGAACTAGTGAATGATGGTGTTGAGCTTTCAAAACTTGAAATCAACACAGTTTTGTTAATGCATTGCCAAAGAAGTGGCTTAGTTTTTGCCAAAGCTTGAGAAATGCTAATCACATTAAAGATTGTGATCTGGCCTCTCTTTTTGGGAAACTAAAATATAAAGAAAACCTAGTTGATATGTACTATGAAGGCTCAAGCAAGAGTAAAGCATTAACCATTGCTACACCCTTTTCTACAGCCTTCTTCAGTGAGGTTGTCATCCAAGACTACCAAGATAGTCCTGATGATGAAGAAGACACAAGAACTAGTAAGGAATATCTAAATGACCTCAAAGAGGAATTTAATGAAAGAGCTATTCTGGCCAAGTCTAGAAGGTTCTTTAAGAAAGGAGGCAAGTTCTCCAGCACCACAAAAGCTTCAATTGACACTGAATGCTACAAATGTGGGAAGACTGGTCACTAGGCTAGGTATTGTTATTCCAAAACATACATCCCTTCCTATTCCTCACCAGCTCAATCAAGACCATCTGGTCAATTATCATTTCAACCAAGACAAATTGCTTCTACTTCATTTTAGCAAAACAGGGTTGAACTTCGACCAACAAAAGACTTTGAGGCTAAATACAGAGAAATCAAGGCTAGACTAGCCCTCATGAGCACTGAAAGTTCTTCCTCCAAGGCTACCAAGCAAGATAAGAACAAAGGGTTGGTTGCTGAAGCTTATGAATGGGATGAAGAAGATGTTTCTTCAGATGATGATGAATTGGTTAATGTAAAAGTGCTAATGGCACTTGCTGATGATGAAGGGGCTAACTCTAATGTTGTGGCCAAAGAAAGTGCCAGAAATGGTGAATGGGTCAATATCACAATAAAAAAGGTACAAACTCTTCTTGAATTAGAAGATAAAGATGACATTAAATTTGTCTTTGATTACCTGTGTATTGATCTAAAATTTGTTGAAGAACAAAGAAACAATTTGCTTGAAAAATATCATAAACTTGTTCTAAAACTTGAGGATTTTGAAAGTAAGCAAATAGAGCTAAAAGAAGCTAAACTTGATATTCTTACTTTTCAACAATTAAACAAAGAGATTCTTGATGAAAATAACACCCTAAGAGTTAAACTAAAAGAAGCAAAAGATATTGTTAAATCTTGGCTTAGAAACTCTGATAGGGTAAATCAATGCATCAATGAACAAATTCCTGCTCAAAAAAGGAAAATGCTTGGTGCTGAAGGATCCTACAGCACCAACTCTCATGGTATTGTCTTTGTCAAAGCCTCAAATGAGGATGGTAGCTCGATCCCTGACGTTATAAGGTCAGGTGAAGAGAATTTACCCAATCATGACACTAGACGAATCCTTCTTCCTGAGTTTCAAGCAAATGCTGACACTTCAGCACCTGTTAAGTCCTCAGTCACTAAGGATGACTCAGATGATGATTTAGAGAATGAAGTAAGTACCCCACTCCCTCATTTGGAGAAGCTGGCTGGTGTTGAACCCTCTACTGGACCTAAATCAATCCAGTCAATCATCAAGACTCACACCACACACAAAGGTAGTTCTTCCAAACAAGTCAAAATTGACACTTCAAAGAATTCTTCAGCTCCTGTTGAAGGTTCACATATGGGAACTACATCTTAAGTTTCAACAAATAAACTGAAGAATACTATATATGAGGAAGATGAGAGAATGTCTCTTGTCATGAAAGAGATCAATGATCTCAAATTGCAACTCAGGCAGCAGCAAACACCAACTCGATTCAGAGATGAACCTTCAGACTCTCCCTATTACAAGTACAAGACACAATTTAAAAAGGCTTGTAATTTATGTGGTTTAAACAACCATCTCACTTAAACTTGCCTAAAAGTGATTTATTGTACTAAACGTGAGAGGACTGGCCATCGCACTTATGAACATACTCAGTATATGCTTGCTAAAACGAGTGCTGATGCTCACAATACTGAAGCATCTCATTCCAGGCGCAATATGCCTTTCCCACCATGCATTCATTGTGGTATGGGCAATCATCACTCAGATGACTGTCACTATTACCCTGTTTGTAATATTTGTGGAAGTTATGACCATGACAGTCAGGGACATAATCGAATTATCTCACTCAGAAGAGGTATTAAACCAAGAAACCCAAACTCTATTACCAAATTTTGTGAAACTTGTGGAAGCAATGTCCACACTATATCTGATCACAATCATATAGAGTGGTTCAGAAGAGGTGAAGCCCTCCAGGCTAAGAAAGCAAAAGTTGTTCATACCTCTTCTTCTTCTGAGCAATCACACACATCCTCGTCAAGAGGACACTCCAGATCTAGAACACCTTCCAGATCTAAAACCCTCACCCATCAAAGGTGGGTTTCAAAACAAAACTGACCATTTTCTTAACTTGTGTAGTGTGATCTCAGGAAGCCTATTTGGTACCTAGATAGTGGTTGCTCAAGGCATATGACTGGCACCAAAAGTTATTTGCACAAGTATAAGGAGGAATAAGGTCCTAAAGTTTTTTGGTGATAACTCATCAGCTACTACTGAAGGATTTGGTTCAGTAAAATGCAATGGTATAGTTTTCTCAAGGGTAGCATATGTCAATGGATTGAAGCACAACCTCATCAGCATAAGTCAACTATGTGATTCAAAGTATCTTGTGCTGTTTGATGACAAAAAAAGGTACAATCTTCAACTCCAATCATGAAATTGTGATGATTGCTCCCAGAGTCAAAGATGTTTATGTCATGAACATGAACTCCAGTCAGGAGACATGTTTCTTTGCTAAAGCTTCCAACATTACCAACTGGCTTTGGCATAAGAGGCTCTCACATCTTAATTTCAAAAAAATAACTCTACTGGAAAAACAAAATCTTGTTATTGGTCTTCCTTCACTTGTCTATTCCAAGGACAAACCATGCTCATCATGTGAAAAAGGGAAGCACCATAGGGCCAGTTTTAAAACTAAGCAAACTTTCTCAATCAAATAAAGTCTTCACTTGCTTCACATGGACTTATTTGGCCCAGTATCACCTAGGGCCATTTGTCATGAAAAATATACACTTGTCATTGTTGATGAGTACTCTAGGTACACCTGGGTATATTTTCTGAAAAGAAAAGCCATGCACCAGATGCCATTATGTCTTTCATCAAAAGAGTTGAAAATCAAAATGACACTCATGTCAAACAACTCAGAACTGACAATGGCACTGAATTCAGAAATCAAACACTGATCAAATTTTGTGATGACAAAGGAATTTCCCAAATTTTCTCATCTCCTTACACACCTGAACAAAATGGTGTGACTGAAAGAAGGAACATAACTTTGATTAAAGCAGCAAGGATAATGCTTGCTGG
Organism: Glebionis coronaria; assembly: GCA_025667525.1. Classification (NCBI taxonomy): domain Eukaryota; kingdom Viridiplantae; phylum Streptophyta; class Magnoliopsida; order Asterales; family Asteraceae; genus Glebionis; species Glebionis coronaria. The sequence goes on from CM046876.1 coordinate 12,442,699, forward strand.
ATCTGCTCTCTCTAAGCATTTTTGGACTGATGTTGTAGCCACTGCTTGCTACACTCAAAATAGATCCATCATTATGAAGAGACACATAGACTCCCTATGAAGTCTTTAGGGGAAGAATTCCAAACATCTCATTCTTACATGTGTTTGGGTGTCCAATATTCATTCACAATCACAAGGATCACCTTGGAAAGTTTGATGAAAAATCGGATGATGGTTACTTCCTTGGATACTCTCTAGTATCTAAAGCATATAGAGTCTTCAACACAAGAAGACAATATATTAAAGAAACTTATCACATCACATTCAATGGAAGCTCTGATGCTCTAAAATTTATAAATCCATCAGATGATGAACTTCATATTCATGAATCTCACAATTATCCATCTGATGAATTTCAACATTATGAGCCTTCTCAAAGGTATCAAACATGCAACTCAGTCCCTCATATTGATTCATTTGAAGATATGACAAGTCCTACAAAAGGAAATCCTTCAGTATCAAATATTGATGGCTGTCAATCAAATGATCAAAATGATCAGCATAAAAATGATCAAAATGATCAGCAAGATAACACAAATGACCAAAATGGTCAGTCTCAAAATGATCAGCATGCTCACACACAATCAAATGATGCTGCTGATGAACAATCCGAGTCTCCTGCTCAATGTTCCCCAACTATCTCTAGGAGATTAGGTCTTGGATGTGTTACTTCTGACCAAGAAGGAAGCCCTCCATTGATTGAACCTTTGTCTATTGAATATCCTTCAAAAGACACTAGAGATAATCCAAGTCCATGTCATGGACTTCCAAGTTCTAGCTCTAATCATGATACCAATGCCTATTCTCCAGCTCCACAAAAATCTTGGACTAATAATAGTCACATACAGCTGGTGAACATAATAGGCAATCTTGGTGAAGGTAGATAATAAGTGTGAAAACACTTATCCTTTTACCACTTAATTATAATAATAACCAAGCCAAAACGTGTATTTTATGTCGTAAATGTCGGAATTATGCGTGGTTTGTGTTTTGTTGTGATTTAGGATCAAAATGTGAAAAGGAAAGAAAACACGGGCTATCACGGGCTTTTATCGAAGAAAAAGGCAAAAGACGAAGTCAAAAGATCAAGAGTGCAAAAAGAACGGAAGTCCAAGGCCTATTCTGAAGATTTATCGAAGAAAAGTCTACAGACGGAAGTTTAATAAAGCCGAAGAACTCAAGTCTAACTAATGAAGAAATTAAAAGACGAGTTTAATTAATCCCGAGACAAAGTCGAAAAAGTCGAAGAATTGAGAAGACGAAAAGACGAGCAAGAAAGAAAGAAAGAAGGAAGCTTCCAACACATGCTAACCTCCCTTCTCCCTATAAATAGAGCCTTCCTACCTCATTTTCATTTTGTTGGCTAACTTGACAAACTAGTCTTCCACCATTTTCATTTTCATGTCCTTTAATTTCATGTCATTTAATTTCATGTCTTGCACCTTAAATTTGTAAGTTTTAATCTTTACTTTTAATTGTTGAATCTTTTCCTTTAATCAAGCTTTTCATATTCCATCTTATTCTACTTTTCTTGCTTTTGATTTATTGTTGATTCGGATTAAGCAATCATTTTGCTCAATCTTATTACTTATTTGATTAAAAACTTTACCTTTTTATTCCTATCTAGGCTTTCATGCGATTTAAGCTTTGAGCTTGACGTGCTTATTGGCTTATTTTGTATTTAGCTTATTAGTTTTAAAGTTTTCTTAAAAGTTTTATCTTTTTAAAGATAATTTTATAAAGTTTGCTTATTTTGTGTCTTGAAAGTCTTTAAATTTGTTCTTATTTTGTTCGTCTTATTATTGTTTTGGTATGTTTCGGTTAGTGCTTATTTGGTTTATAGCTTATTTTGGTCTTGCTTATTACGTATCTACTTCCATCGGAAAGTAGTCTTGGATTCCGACAGCTCTCACTTATTCCGATCGTGACAATCGGAATAGGGTTCTGAGATTCCGACGGCTTATTGCGATCAAAATTCAAATAGAGTAATTCCCCCTTATTCTGATCGTGATTGCGATCGCTCATTGCGCTCGTATATTGCGACGGGTCTTAAGGCTCTATTGAGACGAAGTGCTGCCAAAATTTCAATAGCCACATTCCGATGGTTGTCCTTTTCGTACATTCCGATAGACTTGTCTTATTTCATTCCGATAGATTTCGATTCTGATTATTCCGATAGTTTTGTTTTTAAGTATTCCGATAGATTTGCTTTTAGTTATTCTGATAGATTTGTTTTATTCCGACTGTATTCCGACAGCCATATTCCGATCGTATTCCGATTAGGTGTATTCCGATGGTTTAAGTTTTACGTTTTACCAAGTTTTCAAGTTTTAATTCATTACGTTTTAATTTCCAAAAAATTGCACGCTTCCCGATTTGCTTTTAGCCTATTTTTCTAATTTTAGAGAAAAAGTGACAGTTTTTCTAGATTTGCTTTTAGCCTATTTTAATTACGTTTCGCATTTACTTTTTAATTAGTTATAGACAACGACAACCTTTTCCCTTTATATTCCACCAAGAACGACTGAGTCGCACGATTTAACCAATAGTCAATTCGAATTGACCGACTTCAACGAACTTTTTAACTGAGTAAAAATCTTTGTATTAAATGGCGCCGCTGCCGGCTCTTTTCGTGAAGATTAACGGTTTATTGTGAGAGACGCGTTGGATTTTGGGATCCGTTGTAACACCCCTAAATTCGGGTCATATGCGGAAGCTCATATGGGGTGCTACTTCATAATATAACAGCTCAAGTAATAGAAAACGACTCGAAAAGAATCGTTTTAAAAGTAAGCATTGGATGGTAATAAAAGTTTACAAATCGTTCACAACATGGTCCCAAACATTTAACAAACCAAATAAACAACTATAATTAAAAATCATTGAACGATTATTTCCAAAATGGTGAGCTTTAAACATCTTTATTATTAAACCGCAAGCATCGAAATCCCTCCTTTGCCATTACCTTCAAGGACCTGAGATAAAACATGCTAAAACTTGTCAACAAAAGTTGAGTGAATCTATAGATTTTATAAATAAACATTACCGAACACTAATATGTTTTAAAGCCATCAACCATAACAATGTGGATCAAACAAAGTTATGAATATTTATTATAAGCCTCATGAAATTGAAACGTTTCCATAATATTTGCCCACCATACACCTCGCTAAGTGTATATCAAACTCTCACACATGTATCCCCCTTGGGCCTCAATCGTGCCCTAATGATAGCTAGTCGTTATAGGACGAGAGGAGGTCGGTCCTCCCGAATAGTACTATTCCATGTATAAGCGCCTACCAAAACTCGGTAGCTAACAATTCTTGATATAATTGGGACTTTCATTTAGCGAAATAACAAACCTATAATAATCATAACCATGGCATTAAACATTTACTTGTGTTCTAAATTTAAGCAAACACGGGTTTTCCACAACTTATAGTTGTACCCTTCATTTTCAATAATTCAATTTCCAATAAATAGGGTTCTCACAACTTCTTGTTACACCCATTAGTGGGTTTACCGCAACCTAGAGTTGTACCCTTTAGTTTTTAATAAAACAATTTGCATGTTATCCCCCTCGCAAGTTCTAAAACAATTAAAGAATTTAAAAGCGAGGCTATAGACTCACCTTAGATGTAGACAATCAGCAGAATATAAGTATCAACACCACACGACATATCATAACCCAATACTGCTTCACATAATTATCAACACATCATCATAATCTATACGGCTTAATTCCAATAGTCGTAATACACCATAAATAGCTAATAACCATGTAGCGTCAACAATATCCTTTCGCGATTGTAATTAATTCAACAGCTATGCTCCAATTGTTTGGTGAGGTTTATGTTTTGGTGTTTTCCCGATGGATGGTTACATCAACTCGACACAAAATAAATTAATAAAATTCAACTCGTAAAATCTTGGTGGTTGGCTAAGTAAAATAAAATAATAAAACAAATCATATAATATATATCCAGTATATATTTTATAAGTGAAATGACGCACATAATCCATGTCGTAAGTTATTATTTAGAACAAACATTTAAAAAAACGTATTTCTTAAATTATATACATAATCCTTCAGAATTAATAGTGTATGCAAAGTTATTTTTATATAATTCGACACTCGTTATCATATATAAACGTTAAATATCATATTAACTAGAATTATACTTTCCGAAAAGTATTATATAACGTATTTATCGTTAACTATTTCTTTTATAAACGTATACATTTTTTAGAAATTTCGGCATAACCTTTGCCGTTTTTATAACATTTCCATGTATATAAAATATATAATTTTCCCACTTTGTCTCAATCAATACCCAATTAATACTTTCCTCAATCAATAGTCTAATTAAGGTATTCTTAATCAATATAATTATTATATTAATTATATATTCCCACCATTAATATTTTAATTACTTTCCATATTTCCTAAAAAAAATTTATATCTTAATATATCATTATTTAATAATACTATTACTAACAATATCCTCAAATAATTATATATCCCATTATATCACATAATAATAATTATTATTATAATATTTCCAGAATTTTTACACTCTATATTTTATTATACCCTTTGTTTATTATTTATTTGTAGTCCATAATATCCTCAAATAATAAATATATAATCAAAATAATTATTTATTTATTATAGTCCATCCCCTCAATCTTAGTATTTTTATCTTTTTATACACAATCATTAAAAATTAATTATATAAATTTAAATCCATAAAACAATAATTAATAACAAAATATTATCACCATCACAAACCTGACACCAAAAAGGTGCGGCTGTGGCGGTTCCCAAGGTCCGGCCGCCACCACCGCGACGGTCCTAGGCGGCTGTCCACTTCGGGATACACCGGGGGTTCATATCATCACAGCCCGACACCAAAAAGGTGCGTCGGGGATGTTGTCTCGTCGTCCGGCCGCCACCACAGCGGTGGTTTGGCAGCGGGCAGCCCCTTTTTCTGTTTAAAACCGTGGCCAAGAACAACCATAACATATAAAAATAATAAATAACCCATTTTGCTTAATCTTGATGTAACCATCTTGCATGTGTAGATCGGGACTAAATACGAGGTTTTTGAGGGTTTTCAAGGTATACCCATGTGTTAAAATGATAGATCCACCTTCCACACTCCACCATACGGCGGCGGCGACGACAACCCACCACAAAAAGGTGGCAGCGACGTTTCGAAGATTGGGGAAGAGTGGGTATGAGATTCGTGTAGATCGGGTGTTTTGGAGCAACTTTGGTTTCGCCGGAAAAAATGGAGTTCGCCGGAAAATCATCGCCAGAAAAGTTTTCCGGCGGCGACATCCTGGTGGTCGGCGGCTGGCAGCCATTGTTGGAGCTTGAGAGAACTTTTAAGTTGTTTGTGTTTTGTTATGTTGTAAATGAGAAAAATGACTATATTTTTCTTTATGTACTAAAACAGTTTTAAACAAAATAACAAGTGTATAGAACTTTAGGGTAATTTCTGTAAATACTTTATTTACTTTTGTTAAATAAGCGTTCCAAGCTCGTTTGGACGACTTAACGGACGATTCAAGACACGAGACTTGCGCCATCGTTTTTAAAATCATTTTTCCAATAAATATGAGTCCTTACTTCGTCGAGTTTCGAAAACATTTGCTATTATTTATTTAAATGCTCGTTTAATCATTTTTAGCTATTTCGGTTAGATTTTACCGTAAAAATAAAACGTAAATTCTTTTACTCACGTTATTAGCAACGTTTTAGGATATAATGAAAAATACTATTTCTTCATATTTTCAAAGTTTTATTGAATCGTTTCAACTATTATTTATATTAGTTTCGCTATGTCCAACGCTAAAACGTCGAAAAATAATAAAAGTAATTAAATAATAATTATTTAATTTATGAAACATAAACGTAAAAAATTTTAATTTCTCAGTTCATAAACTAAAAGAAAATATTAAAAATAAATTTGAATTTAGTTAACACGATCTTCGTTGATTTATCGAAAATAAGTAACAAGTTTCGTAGATGTTCGAAAAACCTTTGTTTAAACATCGGTCAAAATTTTCGGGTTGTTACATCCGTTCACTCGTGAACGTTATTTTCTTGCTTAAAAATTTCCAAAAATCCATAAAAATTAAAAATTTCCAAAAATACAAAAACATCAAAATACGATAAAAAGCATTTCTTTTTCAAAGTTTTGCAACAAAAAGATTTTATTGTTTATAAGTGTATATATATTCTCTATTTCTTGGTATCTTTTTCATTTTCTTTTTCAGGTGTATGCGTACTAGATCTTCAACTTATTCAGAGCCCGAGACTCGAGAAGATTTAGATATGGCTGGTGTGCAAAACAACAATAATAACCCACCGCACCTCAACATGAATAATTACAACAATGTTCCTCCACCCGACCTTAGAACGATGGAGGAGTTTTGTCAACCAACAATGAATGGACGAGGAGGACCGATTGCGCCGATGCAAATCACGGCTCCAGAGTTTTCGTTGAAGCATCACATGATCCAACAAGTGCAGAACACTTGTCCATTTCGAGGATTACCGGATGATGATGCCAACAAACACCTCGACAAATTCATTACCGTTACTCAAAGCATGAAGTTGCCCGGTGTTACCATAGATTTTCTTCGCCTTCACCTATTTCCACACACCTTATCCAACCATGCTGAAAAATGGTTTGATCGTCTTCCAAAGAATTTAATTCATACTTGGGATGAGATGACTCAACGCTTTTTGTCGCGCTACTTTCCACCATCCATGGTCACGAGCCTTCGGAATCAAATTAGTAGATTTACACAAGAACCTGATGAATCACTTTTTGATGCTTGGGAACGATATAATGTTTTGATCGATCGATGTCTAAACCACAACATGCTCCCCGTCACCTTAATTGATACTTTCTACAACGGTTTAACTTTTCGTGATCATGATACGATTAATGTAGCCGTCGGTGGCACATTTATGAAAAGAAGACCCGAGGAGTGTAGAGAGCTTATAGAGAACATGACTAATCGTCACAAGAATTGGGATTCATTTGCATCGTCAAGGAATAACCCGAGAGTCAATGTGTCTTCTACTTCTTCAAACCCTGATATCACCGAACTGACCCGCGCAATGGTCGAAATGAGCAAAAATATGCAACTCTTGGCTACAAATCAACAACAACAAGTTAAAGTTGTTGCAACTTCTTGTAAGATCTACGGCGGTCCTCACTCATACACTGATTGTCCTTCTACTCAGGACAATCCGGAAAAAGTGTATGCGGCTTATGGTAACTATTCAACGGAAAGCTACCAAGCCCGACCCCAAGGTGATCGTAACTTGCTAAGTTACCGTTCTAACAACTTTCTTTCACCCAGTTTTTCTCCTCAAAACCACAACCCCAACAACTACAATAGAAGCAATCCAAACCTACCTCGAGCTTCTAATCCTTATCACCCACCCGCTCAACAAGCACCACCCATTAATCATGATGTTGAAGTTTTTATGAGAACCCAAGGAGAGCTAGTTAAGAATCTACAAAGCCAAATCATCACCTTGAAAGGAGATATCACTAAGCAAGGGAATGATATTAGAACCGAGCTTCGACATGATATGCAAACCTCTTTTAGCAATCAAACAAATGATTTGAAGAATATGATGGCTAGTTTCTTTCCAAGTAATCAACCCTCTACTTCGGGCTCTCTACCTTCAAATACCGTCACCAACCCAAGAGCGAATGTGAGTGCTATTACTACACGCAGTGGAGCAACGCTAGTAGGACCATCTATTCCTCCCTCAGTTACTCCATCTACACCTCCTCCACCACCATTTATCCCGCCTACTCCCACGCCTAGTATTAGTCCTCCATTACCGTCCCTACCTATACATGAAGAAGTACCCAAGAAACACCCTTCACCAACCCCACCTTCCACCTTTAAACCCAACATCCCTTATCCTTCTCGCTTAGACAAGGGCAGATTGCTCACCAAGGATGACATTCAAGTGTCAAATTTTTTGAAGAATATTTCAGGAGTGACCATCACCCTTAGCCTTGTTGAAGCTCTTGCCCAAATGTCGACATTTGTTAAGATGTTTAAGGAATTGCTTAATAAGAAGGAGAAGATGGCCGAGTTTGTTAATACTCGATTGAATGAGAATTGTTCTGCAATCCTTCTTAAAGAACTTCCGGAAAAACTTGGAGATCCCGGTCGTTTTGTGCTACCATGTACTTTTAACCAAACCGAATAATTTACTGCCTTAGCCGATCTCGGGGCAAGTATAAATTTAATGCCTTTAAGTGTTTGGAAAAAGTTATCATTACCCGATCATACACCAACAAAGATGACTCTTGAGCTAGCAAATCGAACTCTCGCTTACCCCGTTGGTATTGCTGAAGATGTGTTTGTTAAAGTTGGTACCTTCACTTTTCCGGTCGACTTTGTTGTTGTTGATTATGAAATGGACCCTCGTATTCCGTTAATACTTGGTCGGCCATTCTTGAGAGCCGGAAAAGCTTTAGTCGATGTTGCCGAAGGTGAGCTAATATTAAGAGTCAGGAATGATGCACAAGTATTTAAAATGGGGAAGATCACAACCAAATTCAATGGAAGAGAATCAGCGAATATGATTAATTTGCTTGACGATTTTGTCGTCTACAACAATCCTCTTTTCGATTCTTGCTATGATAATCCACTGTTCCAAGATGATGTGGATGATTCTCTCTCCAATTTAGATCCTCCACCAATTTATGAGTCTCCACCAATTTATGATGACTATGATGATGATTCTAGTTCTGATATGGATGATTCTGATGATTTTTCTTCTGAGTATAAAGACATGCCAACATATGATGATTTTGAGGATGTCGATACTCTTTCGAGTGATTCTTCACATGATGACCTTGCACCTACTTTTGATGAAGATCCTCCACCAACAATACTTGATCCTACTTTGGATGACTACTCATTTGAGGAAGACTTTGCTACTTTACTTAACACTTACTTCCCAAATGAGAATGATTCTCCTCCTTTGGACTTTGATGATGGTCTTTATCCTCCTTTGGATATGAAGAAACCCGTTTCAAAGGAGAAGAAGCCGGAACACATCGATATCCATAGCACCTATGTCTTGACATCTCTCTATCCACCTTCTGAGGATGAGATTGTGAGATTTACGAGCGGATCCTCTTCAAGGTCTACTGAGCTTGAATGTTATTTTCCCCTAAAGGAAAAGGTGTTCGATCCCGGTATTGCAATGTTCAAGCCATCTCAGTATCCATCTGATGAAATAAAAGGAAAGATTTATGGAAACAATAGAGATATGCTTACACTTCATCATACTTTCTACCATCGTGCTCAACAACTGCTTAAGGGATCATTGCCTACTCTTCTTTGGCTTGCCTTGTTCGCCTTAAGCTTGTGCTATTTGATGGACGAAACCCATGTATTTGATCCCGGTGGATATGTTTCAAGCTTCTTCCTATGCTAATCAAGGTCGAGTCAGGCTCACGACTCGGTTAACAAAAACAAGCGCTTCTCGGGAGGCAACCCGCAGTATCTATCCTTTTTCTTTTGTTTTTATAATAATTGTAGGGGGAGACCCTAGTATGTGTTTATTGTTTTCTTTCTTATCATGTGCAGGGATTCGAGCTTTCAAAGATCCATTCTTGATGACTTTTGACAAACCGTGATCCCGTGTACCCGTCTTCCCGGTTTTATCCTAAACTCTTTTGATTCACTATTTTATATTCTTCAATATTAAAATAGGAATCACTTTAGTTGTCCTTTCCTTACGAAGATTTAAACAACGTGCATAATGTCCTAAGTGTAGGGGAGGTTAGTTCCGCATGCTTAAACATTGAGGACAATGTTTATATTAACTGTAGGGGGACTTCTATCGAAGTTAAGTGGTCTTTTCCTTGTATTTGTCCTTATTTTAACCGGAAAACTAATTTTTCGACATTTTTCAAATTTTTTGATCTATTTGGCCTAGTTGTATTTACATTTTTATAGTTATTTTCTTTCTCTGCTAGAATAATTTTAATAAAGTGGTTTTAATTTTTAAAAGTCGTGAACATTTTGACTCAACCCGAGTTTACTTATCTAAGTTCGCTCTAGCTAGTATCCTTAACGTGTTTAAGTCAAGTTTTGCTAGGCTTTTATATAGGGAACTTTAAAACGCGAAAGTCTTAACTCTCACGGGTTAAGAACAAGAACTTTTCGCAAGTTCCTATAATTGATCCTAGAGAGTCGTTTATCAAGGGAACTTTAAAAGGCGAATTCTAAACTTGAAAAAGTATAAGAAGTTGCAAGATCCTATAGATGACTTGAAAACCCAAAACTTTGATTTAATAGGCTAAGCATCCACGAGTCTCATTCCTTGAGATTTGAAGTTGTGGAGAACGAGAGATGATAGAGTCAATTATAAGTTTGGTATTCTTTCATGAATTTATGTGAGTTAATTATGAGCTTTTTCTCCCATCGTTTGTTAATAAATTTAATTACAATAAGTAAGGTCGTACGATTTGAAAAGTTACTTAGCTTCTAGCCCAAGATCGTCTAAAAGTTGCTCGGTATTAATTAGAGTTCATAGCCAAGGCATAACTTATTGAAGCGGGATGCGAAGATTGGCGAGTCCGAAAAGGCCCTAACAAGGCATGAGGGCTTAATTTTGTTGCTAATGATCCCAAGTGATGTGAAGAATCATTTATCAAAAATCAATATGAAGGATCAAGACACACGACGAAAAGCAAATACTCCCGTAAAGATCATGGATAAATCTATCCAAAAAGGCCCTAACAAGGTATGAGGATAAATAGATCCAATTCCTAAAAGGAGGCGGATCGTTGTATATCAAAATCCCAAATAAAGATTGTAGAAAAATGAAGAAGTCGTGGTCCAAATATGAAGAATCTTTCAAAAACTTCAAGTGAAGAAATTCCTACTATGAAGAGAAGACCATTATTTCATGAACGTCTCTCAAGATTTGAAGTATGAAGTCAATGCCAAATATCGGTCTGAGAAAGGTCTCAAATCGTGAAGCGAGTTATGACAAGATATGAACTTTATGAGGTCCCGAGAAGCAGTTTTAAAAGATTTTGTCCTTTAGCTAACTATTGATTAAATCGTCCCACTTTATTTTCAGCCTAAATAACTATCGAAATAAGTCAACAATGCATCTTCATGATCATTCAAGACAACAATAAAATTTAAGAGATACACCTAGGAATAATGGAGTCTAAGTAAATAATTGGCCCACATGAGTTTGTGTTAGTTTGCTAACTTATAATAACAATGATCTCGTTTTTAAGCTTGATTTGGGGAACGTGAAACTTGAGGGTGATAATCATTCATGACAATTCCAAAACCCTAATGTAAGTTTTTGATCTTTTTACTTGTTTTCTTCTTTTGCATATTTTGTAATTTTCCATCTCTTTAATAAAGGCCAATGTGGATTGATTATGATGGAAGATGTAAAACTTGCTTTGTAACTAATGCATTACATGAGGACATTGCAATGGTCAAGTGTAGGGGATTTAATAAGTGTGAAAACACTTATCCTTTTACCACTTAATTATAATAATAACCAAGCCAAAACGTGTATTTTATGTCGTAAATGTCGGAATTATGCGTGGTTTGTGTTTTTGTTGTGATTTAGGATCGAAATGTGAAAAGGAAAGAAAACACGGGCTTTCACGGGCTTTTATCGAAGAAAAAGACAAAAGACGAAGTCAAAAGATCAAGAGTGCAAAAAGAACGGAAGTCCAAGGCCTATTCTGAAGATTTATCGAAGAAAAGTCTACAGACGGAAGTTTAATAAATCCAAAGAACTCAAGTCTAATTAATGAAGAAATTACAAAACGAGTTTAATTAATCCCGAGACAAAGTCGAAAAAGTCGAAGAATTTAGAAGACGGAAAGACGAGAAAGAAAGAAAGAAAGAAGGAAGCTTCCAACACATGCTAACCTCCCTTCTCCCTATAAATAGAGCCTTCCTACCTCATTTTCATTTTGTTGGCTAACTTGACAAACTAGTCTTCCACCATTTTCATTTTCATGTCCTTTAATTTCATGTCATTTAATTTCATGTCTTGCACCTAAAATTTGTAAGTTTTAATCTTTACTTTTAATTGTTGAATCTTTTCCTTTAATCAAGCTTTTCTATATTCCATCTTATTCTACTTTTCTTTCTTTTGATTTGTTGTTGATTCGGATTAAGCAATCATTTTGCTCAATCTTATTGCTTATTTGATTAAAAACTTTACCTTTTTATTCCTATCTAGGCTTTCATGAGATTTAAGCTTTGAGCTTGACGTGCTTATTGGCTTATTTTGTATTTAGCTTATTAGTTTTAAAGTTTTCTTAAAAGTTTTATCTTTTTAAAGATAATTTTATAAAGTTTGCTTATTTTGTGTCTTGAAAGTCTATAAATTTGTGCTTATTTTGTTCGTCTTATTATTGTTTTGGTAAGTTTCGGTTAGTGCTTATTTGGTTTATAGCTTATTTTGGTCTTGCTTATTACGTATCTACTTCCATCGGAAAGTAGTCTTGGATTCCGACAGCTCTCACTTATTCCGATCGTGACAATCGGAATAGGGTTCTGAGATTCCGACGGCTTATTGCGATCAACATTCAGATAGAGTAATTCCCCCTTATTCCGATCGTGATTGCGATCGCTCATTGCGATCGTATGTTGCGACGGATCTTAAGGCTCTATTGAGATGAAGTGCTGCCAAAATTTCAATAGCCACATTCCGATGGTTGTCCTTTTCGTACATTCCGATAGATTTGTCTTATTTCATTCCGATAGATTTCGATTCTGATTATTCCGATAGTTTTGTCTTTAAGTATTCCGATAGATTTGCTTTTAGTTATTCCGATAGATTTGTTTTATTTCGACTGTATTCCGACAGCCATATTTCGATCATATTCCGAGTAGGTGTATTCCGATGGTTTATGTTTTTCGTTTTACCAAGTTTTCAAGTTTTAATTCATTACGTTTTAATTTCCAAAAATTGCACGCTTCCCGATTTGCTTTTAGCCTATTTTTCTAATTTTAGAGAAAAAGTGACAGTTTTTCTAGATTTGCTTTTAGCCTATTTTAATTACTTTTCGCATTTACTTTTTAATTAGTTATAGACAACGACAACCTTTTCCCTTTATATTCCACCAAGAACGACTAAGTCGCACGATTTAACTAATAGTCAATTCGAATTGACCGACTTCAACGAACTTTTTAACTGAGTAAAAATCTTTGTATTAGTAGAGTCACTAGATCTATGGCAAAGAAACCACAATGGTTGAATCATCTTCTTCCCCAAAGATTGCTAAGTTCACTCTCAACCTATCCACCCATGTTAACTATCCCATTGATGATATCTTCTTCAAGCTCAACAACATCACCTTACTCAAACCTGAATCCATTAAGTCTGTTCCTGGGGAACAAGTTATGACTTACTTGTCCAAAAGTGATTTAAGGTATGCATTATTTGAGGATCCTGGCATGATGTTTCAAAATGTCTTAAAAGAATTTTGGTAGCTTCTAACAACAAGAAGTTCATTGATTTTGATTCTACCACGGTTAGGATTCATGGTAGATTTGGGTTAAAATTATTTAGAAAGGTTTTTGGTCTAAATTATTTAGAAAACCCTAGTGATTATGAGGCTATACCTGATGATTTGATGATTGTTAAAAATTTCTTTAAAGAAATTGGGTATACTGAAGAGATTACTAAGAAAGGGGGGTTAAAAAGAAGTTGTTTGCCACCAAGGTGGAAGTTGCTGATGTCCATTCTTGTTGAATGTTTGGGGGGGGGAACTAGAGGCCTTGACCAGATCAACCAAAAAGATGTTATTATTTTATACTGTCTGGCCAAGGGAATTAAAGCTGATTTTGGGAGGATTATTTTTGAAGATCTCCACGGGAAGCTGGAGAAAAAGACAAGAGAGAAAAACGTTGTTTACACCAGATTTCTATCTCTCCTCTTTGCTGACCATCTTCGTGATGACTTTTCTAAAATCAATGAAGATAAACTAATTTTTCGACCATTTGATATTACTCGCTGGAACATTCCAGTCAGCACCATTGATCCTCCTCTTACACAACCCATGCTGGACATCTGCTCAGCAGATGCTCCAGTAGTGTACAAAGCTCCAAAAGACACTCCTCCAACTGGAGAAGGGGATCTGAAAGGCGAAAAGACTGGAGCTTCATCTGGACGTCGTCAGAAGCAAACGTCAGTTAATACTAAGAAGGTTAGACGTGAGTCCAGAAAGAGGAAATCCCTCACACAATCTTCCTCAAAGAAGATTACTGATGAATCCCAAGGCCATGTTTTGAAGAAAAAAAAGTCCTTGGCCAAGGACAAGAACCCCAGCAAGTCGTCACCTTCAGTCTCTACTGGAGGTGACATGCATAAAGAGGCCCATAAGGCAACCCCTCTCTTAACTTCTTTAGGAGAGAAATATGAAGATGGAGCTCACCCTCAGCTCAGTAGTGCGGAGTCAGCATTGGTAAATACTTTAAATATGAATAATTCCTAATTCATTACCAATTCCTATCACTTGTCACTATGAGTCTGCATCAGGGAATGATGTGTCAGCAAATCCAACAGCTGATGCTGACCCTGGCCTATCTGTTTCTAATGATGTAGTTCCCCCACAACAGGGTCCTACTGAAGGAACCAAAAACATTATCATTGATCTTAACTTATCAGGAACTCTTTCTCATGATCCATCAGGTAAAACCAACCCTGGTGGTGAAGGACTTGAAACTGATCCTCACACTGGAGGTGATGCTCAGCAGACACCCGAGGAAGTGAATCTCACCACTGGCGCCAAGGTGGGACACTTGCCTTCATTTATATTTAGCATGACTGGTGATGATTTGGAAAATGAACTAAGGTTCAATGAAAGAATTCCAGTCAACCTTGATGACAGTGATGAAGAAACTACTGATGCAATACCAAATCCACCATCCCCCAGAACTTAACAGGTAAAAGAATTAATAAATCAAGTGTTGATTCTTCAATCACAGGTGGCTATACTGAAGGAAGAAAAGGTGCTTGCTGATACTGAAATCTCAACTCTTAAGGCAAGATCAATTCCTCTTTTTGTTGAACAAATCAAGGATGTCTTCATTTCTGCTTTGAAGCCACTAATCAAAGATGTGGCCACCACCACTTCCTTAAAACAGGAGATGTCATCTCTTATGGACTCCATCAACGGTGCTTCCATGGAATTTCCACCAGAATTCACACCTGTGCCTGGCCAAGTTAATGCTTTGTGTGATTCTGTGTCCAAGATAAAAGATAGAGTGGCGTTGCTGGAGAAACAAAAGCTGACCATATCTGATGAGGTTCAACAGAAATTAAATTCTCTTGAAACTGTTCCAGCCATGTTGGCCAAGGTATCTGCCACTCTTGATCACCTTTGTGGCCTCTTCCCTGCTGGTGGGTCATCAGAAGCTGCTGGGCAATCTTCTGCTGAGGGGGAGAAAAACACCATCCAACAGCTCTTTCAGAAACATGCCCAAAAGAAGGCTCAGAAACAATATGTTGTCTATGAGTCACCAATTATTGAAAAGAGCCCAACAAAGGGTAAGGGGGAGTCATCAACCAAGTATGATCATATGGATGGGCTGACCACAAGTGAAGACACAACTGATAGTGGCTCACCCCCTTTCAAGCCCAAGAACAAAGGAGATTATACACTGAATGATCGACTGATCAAAGCTGGGGTGGCCACTCAGGAAGAACTTGACAAGTTGTACAAGCTTCAGCAAGAAGAAAAGCAAAGAGATCTTAAGCTAAGCTTGTATGAACAAATTAGGAAAACTGAAGTAGAAAGTCTTTTCAAGAAGAAAATGTTATATGAAAAGTTTTGTATAACAAGGCTGAACAGAAGAAATCTCTCACCAATAACCAATGTCGATATGCTGACCAGCAGAGGTGATATTCATCTCAAGTTCTATAAGGGTGATGGAACTGATGAGATAATTGAAAACATTAAAGGAAAAGAACTTTCTTACACTGAGTGGATTGAAATGAGTGTGAAGATTGAGAAAAGGAAATCCAAGAGATGTGATGAAGTTCTCACAAGAATTGAGCACTTTATGAGAAGTCATGAAAGACCAGGTGAGATTATGAACATCGGTACTCAAGTTTCTCTGGAGGATCAAGATCCTATACTAGAGCTGAACAAAAGAGCCAATCTGATACAACCTGAAATGGGTGACATCTTTGTCACTACAAAGAAATACAAAAGGCTTTGTTCAGTTTCAAAATCATCTCCCTGGTCATGTACAAGAACGTCAAGACTTTGTGGGCATAAATGACCTTGATGAAATGAACAAGGAACTTCTCTCGAATGTTCAAAGGATCTTTTACGCTCAACATGGAGGTCCAAGACGTACTGATGCTACTAAAACCTTCAACATGTGCTTCCTTGCTATATTGGACCACATAAACTCTGATCCATTAACTCAGACTCCCATAATTGAGGAACTTAGGCCTAAGGAGAATTGAATAATCATTTATACTATTTTTGTTGTAATTCGTAATGTTTCATGAATAAATGATTATTAGATGTTTATAAGTATATTATTGTTCAGTGCAAGTAAGAAGAAGTTGTTATGCTCACTTACTACTGACATTAGACATAGGCTATTTGTGTATCAAAATAGGCGGAGATTGTTGGGTCAGTATTTACTGACCCTGAAGCAACTCTAGGATTTGAATATAAAATCCCCCTAAGTGTTTCATGCTTAGCAATAAGGCCAGTCTGCTGAAGGATGACCAGAGGAACAAAGTTCCTATTGAAGACTTTGTAGCTGAAGAACGTTCAACATTCCTCTTCCAGTTAACTTAGAAGACAAAGGAGTCTTCGCTTCAAATACTAGGCGGTCTAGTTGCTGAAGAACAACGACTGAAGAAGAGCTTTCAGTTCAGTTTGGTTTGACAATACCAAACTGAATGATGTCGATCTCCTATAGGATACTGAAGACTCTTCAGTATTCTGATGGTTTGCATTAGGCGGGAAAAGATAACTTTAAGTCAAAGTAGGTTGCTTGTATACTTAGATATAAGTACAACCTTTATCTTTTTCTAGAATAGTTTAATATGTACTTTGTACTGTTTATCTAGCATGGGCATCAACCACCCACTGGATAAACCTATGCATTGAAACATGCAAATGCAAACCCTAGTTTACACTGCCTATAAAAGGAGTGTACATTGAGAGAGAAAGGGTTAACCAATACAAGAGTATAAACTCTGGAAAACATCTCTCTCGATACCAGCTAAACCATATAGCCAAAGAGCATATGAACGTTTAGATTGGAGCTTAGACTTTAACTTTGGTTATACGTTTAAGTAGAGGAGATCACAACCCATTGTCCTTCAACCACTTTGTTATTCCGCAAACAAAGTGGGTTATAGATTCTTTATTTGATTCTAATAAAAGTATATGCGTTGAAAAGTTATTGGTATTGTTGTTTTAATTGTTCATAGTTCTTATCTGTTGTTAAAACAACACACTTGAGTCTTGGTAAAGAGTTATTACTTAAGGTTGATAAGTAGTAACGATTTACAAGGGACCAACAATACATCATTTCCTTTTCAGGCTCTGTGTATGTTTGTCCATCGATGGGACCTTTAATTTCCTTGGGAAAATAAGGTTTATGTGCATACCATCAACCTGTATACTTTCTGTCACAAATTGTTTAATTTAATTTAAAAATAATTGTAGCTTGGATTTTAACAACAAAGAGTATTGTAGATGTAGCAAATGAAGTCTATCTCAGTTGGATGGATGCACTTGGTTATAGTCTTCATGTGGAGGAGGTCAGGGGTTCGACTCCTGTCATTCCTCATGTAGGGGATTTTCCTAGAATTGGCAGTCGGGTTTGAATCCTATCGCAATGCCTTGAAGCCCCTTAATTGGAAACTGGATAGCTAGCATGAGGGTTGATATTCTCTTCGTGAGATGATTCAAACTCCAATCGAGAGACTTGGTGCCTCGGTGGCACGCAAGATACTCTGCTGCACTAAACTGCCGTTAAAAAAAGAGTATTGTAGAATGTAGAAGTATTTTATTAGTTTAATTTCAAAATAATTTATAGCTTACAAAAGTATTGGGTTTTATTTATTTACTGTTAATTTTTTTTGTTATTATGCACGAGTATTATAGCTTATATAAATCTAGAATATAGATAGAGATGGCAAAAAACTCCGAACCCGATAGAGAATCTGATACCCGAATCCAATTTGACCGAGGATTCCCGAGTTGACCGGGTAAGGGGATGGGGTGGAGATTCTCCGATAAAAAAAGCGGGTATGGAGGCGGGGATGGTAGTACCCTTGGTTCCCCAAACCCGTCCCCGAACCCGCCCCCGAATATCTTTATTCTATATATGCATTTATATATCTTGTATGTTTCAAATATCTATTAGATAAATGAAACACTATCAGTCGATGGTTAATATCTTCTTTGACACTAACCTTATAGGATGAGCTCTTGTGTGTTAATTTTGTTATTATTAATACTGAGCATGATCGCATTAATGTTAATCTCGTAAATGTTGTTTGATATTACCGTATTGTGTTATTTGTAATGGTTGCGTCATTTGAAACATAGTTGAAATGTTAATTGTGTAACGGGGAAAAAAATCTCCGATTACCCATTGGGGATCCCCGTTCCCCGCTGGAGATGGGATGGTATGTAGTTTGTAATCCCCGATGGGGATGAGGATGGGGATAGGAATAGATATTCAACTTTGGCGATGGGGATGGTAACAACCATTCCCCGCAAACCCGACCTCGTTGCCATCTCTAAATATAGACTTTCGAAATTTGCAAGTTGTAAATAGAAAATAATATATTACTGTAGATACTAAATTTATGAAGCGTTTGGTTGGCCAATTTTACAATCAAGGAATGTTATAGGAGTCATTTTATACGTTTAGTTAAGGGTCATGGTATTCAAATGGCCCACTAATACCCATCAAGTGGGGTTTTTTTATAAGGGCATCTACAATGGGATGACATGGCAAAGTTTAATAGAAGCTATTGTATGGTGCAATGCATTGTAAACCCTCTATTTCAATAGTTGATACAATACTAGTTCTTCCCTGTACACATTTCTATTGTATGATGATGTGGTAGGGCAGCCCCTCTACTATTAGTATATTCTTTCCTACTCATACATAATTTATTATTATTTTATCAAGTTTAACTATTCTAGTGACAGTTCAATAAACATTTTGGATATAAAGGTTTAATGGCTTACGTGTCCAACCCCAAAAAATTTCTTGCATTGAGGATGCCCTAACAGGGCAGATAGGTTGGTTTCAACTAGGGATGAGCGTTTGGACCCGAATCCCGGAACCGAACCGGAACCGTACCAGAACCGTACCAATTCCCGATACCCGAATCCTGTTCGGTACGGTACCGGTACCACGAAATAAGATGAAAAAAATTCGGTACCAATAATTCGGTACGGTACCGGTACCAAATCAGGAAATTCTCGAAAAAAAGGGGAAAATCCTGATTTCCCGGTACCGATACCGATACCGGTACCGGTACCGATATCCGAATCCCGTTCGGTATGGCACCGGTACCATTAATTTATGCTCGGAAAAAATTCGGTACCATCAATTCGATACCGGTACCGTGCTCATCCCTAGTTTCAACAAATCATTTCATATTAATTTGCTTTAACTCATTTTAATAATTTTATTATATCTAAAATCTATTAATTTGCTTTAACTCTTGAATTATCCTTAAGCAAGAGAAAAGTTATTTTGCATCTTTGTTTTTTGGTGGAAACCAATGGACAAATCCCTACCATTCATCTAGTTTTGATCTAATGGTAGAGATTAACCTAAGATTTAAAAAAAAAACACGGAGGGGTCATTTTTGCCAAAATATCCAAAAGTTGAAAAAATGGGCGGAGGTACCAAATTTGTAAATATGACGGAGTAATGAATTATCACTAGTGATATTTCACTAGCGAAAATCAATGAAATATCACTGTTAATAAAACAATGAAATATCACTGTGATATTATGTTAATGAAATATCACTAGTGATTTCATTGGTTTATCTCTAGTGATATTTCATTGTTTTTATCGAAATATCACTTGTGATAACCAATTTTCGTCATATTTACAATTTAGTCCTTCCGTCGTTTTTTTGCAGTTTTTGGATATTTTGGCAAAAATAGTCCCTCCGTGTTTTTTTTAATCTTAGGTAATGAATGGCTAGGATTAGTCCCTTGGATTCCAACAAAAAACAAGTTTCTAAAATAACCGGACTCCATACACATAAATGTTGCCGCACAACTTTTTTTGGTTTGATTTTTTTGCGAATACTAGTATTGTGCTAATTTCGTTAATTTTTTAAGAAATAAGTAATAACATGACACTCATGTAACCGAACAAACAAAATAAGTGAAATTGATACCAACACATATCCCCATTTACATTTCAACCTTTAATCAAACCAATACCGATAATGATTCCCGATAGCATACCAAACGGGCCCATAGAAAAAGGCAAAGCTAAGTTGTTGTTTTTTTTTCAAAATTTGTCATTAAATTTATCTTGAAAACTTAAAGAATAATATACACTACATATAAAACATTTAGATATTTTAATTATCAAATATTTGCAAATTCAACTTACTTTGTATACCATATTCGGAAAGAATATATACAATCTCATAATTTAATACTCGTATTAGTTATAATTAATACATAATAATTAATACATAATAATTAATACTCATATTAATACATAATATTATTACACAATTAAACAGCAAATGACCTCCAGCCCAGCTGGCGTGATGCACTGGGTTTACATCCACTGTGGGCTGCAGGTTGTGGGTTCGATCCTTGTGGTCGTCGCATTATGCATAAATTTAACTCATACCTCACACGGGCCCACGTGGGGAATTCTCCCTGGAAACCCCTTTGGGGGCTGGGTTTGCCCGCTATGCGGAGCTCGAACTCGGGGTGCTCGTTGAAATATTGCGAGTGGACTTCCGTTTAATTATTTGCCGTTTCCAAAAAAAAAATTACACAATTAAACAAACTTAATTAATATTAATTAATATATATTTAATACACTTCATTACTTAAAAATATAATCATAATATTTATATTATATAACAATTAAAAACATATATTTACAAAATCCGTCTGAAAACGAGTTCAACCAAAACATGAGTCGTTCCCGATTCAACTAACAAATAAAATCCGTTCGAAAACGAATCGCCTGAAACATATAAAAAACGAGTAAACCAAGCCTGATCGGATCATATTTTTATGTTATTCTCCGACTAATCACATGGTATGCATCACTGCATCACGTCGATACTTGCTATTCAACCATAAATCGCAAAAGATTATATGTAGAATTTTAAAAATAAATTGTCCTAAACACACAAATTCGCAATAAAAAAGTTCACAATACTACTCGATAAATCATACTAAATTGTGAACCGATTTGATTCACAACACTGGACCGAAGACCAAACCTAAATGTTTTGTCAATAGAACAACATGATCAAACCAAATCAGACACATATCAGAAAAAGCACTACTCGATAAACTAAACCAGATTGTGATCCGATTTGGTTTATAGTACCAGCCCGAAGACCGGACCTAAATATTTGGTTCATGGCTAATCTGGTCCGGTACAATAAAACAACATGACCAGACCGAATCAGACAAACCAACCAAATATCAGAAAAAATACTACTCGATACACTAAACCAGATCATGAACCGATTTGGTTTATAATACCAAGCTGAAGACCGGACCTAAATATTTGGTTATGACCGATCCGGTCCGGTCCGGTACAATTAAACAACATGATCAATTTTGCGTAAGACCGAACCGGAACCGAAAAAATATAAACAAATAAAAAGGTGAAAGGGAACTTGAGAAGAGGGTTATACTTTCCCAACACTTACAAACAAACACATTTTTATTTTCCCTCCCAAATAATAGGAAGCACAAATGACCATAATTTCATAACAAAAACTGTAAAACCATTTCATTTTTTTCATATAAATCGACCCAAAAAAATTTTTTATAAAAAAAACCAAAACTTTATAAAAAAAATTTATATACAAATCGACCCAAATTTTTTTTTTTTATAAAAAAAAAACCATAATGGGTATCATCTGGTACACTGTTCTTGTCTATGTTTTATGTTTCTTGGTCTTTAAATCAACTGATATTGTTCATGGAGGATCAACGAGTGATTTCGTACGAAAAAACGGGGGAAAACGATAGATATGCCGCTAGATAGTGATGTATTTCGTGAACCTGATGGCTATAACGCGCCTCAACAGGTCTTTACGTTGTCCCGTTGTGTTACATTTTTAGCGCGTTGGTTTTTATGGGGTTTTTTTATATGTTAAACCCTTTATGTAAATTTGTTTTTGACCGGGGCGGTTAGGTTTACGTATAAAAACTGCTTATTTGCTTATATTGTTTTGATCGGGCGGTTTTGAGGGTGTTTGTGATTGCTTATTTATAAGGGTGTGTTTGACTGTTTGGGTAAACTAATTTGATGCGGTTAATATCTTATTAGAGGCTAAAAGTATATACGCGGTGTGCTAGAGTCAGGGGGTGTTTGTTTCGGGCTTATTTGGTTTTGGACTTATGTTTCATAAGATTTGTGGCTTATTTTGAAACTTTTTGGCTTATATAATTTTGTTAGGTCCTAGTGCACTTATATAAGCCGAAAAGTTTCAAAATAAGCCACAAAAAGAGAGCTTATTTTTCATAAGTCCAAAATCAAATAAGCCATAAGCTCATAAGACAGATATGAGATATATAAGCCGAAACTTAGCCAAACACCCCTCATAAGCTGTTTAGACTTGGAAGTTTGAACTTTGAAGATTACTTGATGGAAATTGCTACAAGGAGATAAGCAGTGTGTCTGTGTTACTAGGCAACCCCAAACAACCCTTAATATTCTATATTTGCTTATTAGTTTTTGTGATAAGCATTTTGTACTAAACAGCTTATAATATTCAAGACAACTTATTTGACTAACCAATAATCTGATAAGGATCTCGCTCTTCTTCATTGGATGATAATAATCTGATAAGGCTTCACAAAAAATTTTATAAAAAAAAAAAACCAAAATGGGTGTCATCTGGTACACTGTTCTTGTCTATGTTTTATGTTTCTTGGTCTTTAAATCAACTGATATTGTTCATGGAGGATCAACGAGTGATTTCGTACGAAAGAACGGGAAAACGATAGATATGCCGCTAGATAGTGATGTATTTCGTGAACCTGATGGCTATAACGCGCCTCAACAGGTCTTTACGTTGTCCCGTTGTGTTACATTTTTAGCGCGTTGGTTTTTATGGGGTTTTTTATATGTTTAAACCCTTTATGTA
Organism: Glebionis coronaria; assembly: GCA_025667525.1. Lineage (NCBI taxonomy): Eukaryota > Viridiplantae > Streptophyta > Magnoliopsida > Asterales > Asteraceae > Glebionis > Glebionis coronaria. The sequence goes on from CM046876.1 coordinate 12,466,163, forward strand.
ATTTTTTTTTATCCGCGCGGTTAGGTTTACGTATAAAAACTGCTTATTTGCTTATATTGTTTTGATCGGGCGGTTTTGAGGGTGTTTGTGATTGCTTATTTATAAGGGTGTGTTTGACTGTTTGGGTAAACTAATTTGATGCGGTTAATATCTTATTAGAGGCTAAAAGTATATACGCGGTGTGCTAGAGTCAGGGGGTGTTTGTTTCGGGCTTATTTGGTTTTGGACTTATGTTTCATAAGATTTGTGGCTTATTTGAAACTTTTTGGCTTATATTATTTTGTTAGGTCCTAATACACTTATATAAGCCGAGAAGTTTCAAAATAAGCCACAAAAAGTGAGCTTATTTTTCATAAGTCCAAAATCAAATAAGCCATAAGCCCATAAGCCAGATATGAGATATATAAGCCGAAATTTAGCCAAACTCCCTTCGTAAGCTGTTTAGACTTGAAGATTACTTGATTGATATTGCTACGAGGAGATAAGCAGTGTGTCCGTGTTACTAGGCAACCCCAAACAACCCTTAATATTCTATATTTGCTTATTAGTTTTTGTGATAAGCATTCTGTACTAAACAGCTTATAATATTCAAGACAACTTATTTGACTAACCAATAATCTGATAAGGGTCTCGCTCTTCTTCATTTTGACGATAATATCTGAAGCTGTTTATTGAATTTAAGGTTCATATAACACAAGGAGATCATGAGGGGAAGGCGGTGATTGTATCTTGGGTGACAATGGAGGAACCAGGTTCGAGTACAGTTGTTTATTGGAACGATGATGACGAAAGTAAGAGCATGGTTAAGGGCTTCGTGACTACCTACACATTTTATGATTATTCTTCTGGATTCATCCATCATTGCAATATTACCGATTTGGAGGTACTTATTTTATTCAGTAGTTTACACGTGTCTCTCGAGGACTAAACGCATAATTAAGTAATCACGATTTTGTCAAATTGCTATTTTGAGAAAAGACACAACTTGTTTAACCGAAAAAATCAACAAAGCTTGTTAGAAGAATCATTCATAATGCAGCTTCTGAAAATTTGTATTTAAGGTAATCTGACCCGTTTTCAAAATGACGAGCAGTTCATTTTGACAAGTTTTTTGTTCCCAATAAATTTGTTGAAGTTCCGTCACCAAATATATTGCAGTCTTTTGATATTACTGTGTCTGGGATTGCGATGTTTACCCGAGTTAGAAGCAAGGTTCGGTTCAAATCATGCTGATTAATTTAGTTTTTATTTCTCAGTATGATACAAAATACTACTATGAGCTTGGGTTGGGACTGGCATCACGTACTTTCTGGTTCACGACACCTCCTGAAGTAGGACCCGATGTGCCTTATACTTTTGGCCTTATTGGTACTGTGTTCTTGCAGTTGTTAAATAATTTGGAGTGAAATATTATATACCCTTGAACCATTTCATGTATTCATTTTCAGGAGATCTTGGTCAAAGTTTTGACTCGAATGCGACACTTACTCATTATGAAATGAATCCCATAAAAGGGAAAACCGTGTTGTTTGTGGGAGATATTGCATACGCTGATATCTATCCTGATCATGATAACACGAGATGGGATTTGTGGGGTCGGTTTGCTGAGAGAAGTACTGCATATCAACCGTGGATTTGGACTGCTGGAAATCACGAAATTGATTTTGCACCCGAACTTGTAAGCTTCCATTAACTTTTTACTTGATTGATCAACGTCTTCGGTTAGTAAATATTGATTCCATTATGATCTCATAAACTTCAGTATTTTCAGTCATGTTATGCAACTGTTAAATATGTCTAAAATGCACCATGGCCGAGCCTTGGAGCACTATGTTTAAAGCTGAACACGAGTCCATTTGACCTCATAAGCCAAACTTAGTCATCGTTTGAACTTTTGGTAATCTTGTTGCAGGGAGAGACTGAACCTTTTAAGCCTTATACTCACAGGTATCAAATCCCGTTTGAGGCATCGCAAAGTACTTCACCTCTTTGGTATTCCATCAAGAGAGCTTCAGCGTACATCATTGTCTTGTCTTCATACTCAGCTTACGGTATTCTAGATAATTAAATGCGAAAATTCTTAATCGTGTAGAAAATCCAAATAAACGAAAACTTAAAAAGTTTCATATTTTGCACAATTGTATAGGTAAATACACTCCTCAATACAATTGGCTAGAGAAAGAACTGGCTAAAGTTGATAGAAGCGAAACACCATGGTTGATTGTTATGACACATACACCGCTGTACAATAGCTACATCTATCACTATATGGAAGGTGAATCCATGAGAGTCCAGTTCGAGCCTTGGTTTGTGAAGTACAAAGTTGACGTTGTGTTCTCTGGTCATGTCCATGCATATGAACGCTCGGTAAATCCCTGTACACAATCTTTTTTCATATCTTCTGCAGAATTCGAAAACCAAAATGAAGGATTTGATAGTTTGATAGTCTGTCCACGAGCACACCCATGTTAGCACACTAAGCAATACATATTTCGTACTTCAAATCCATGACTTATAGGTGGCAAGATGAGCAGGTCAGGTGTTTGCACCAGGTCAAAACTGGTTACTGGTTAAGCGGGTCAGTTTAGTGCGAGTCAAAACAGGTCGATTGCGATAATAATAGAACCTTAAGTTGTTGAACCGTTTAACCCATTTTACAAGTTGCACTTTAGCTAAATTGTTTGATTTGACCCATATAAGATAAAAACAAAACCAAAATGGATCCACTGATAAACAGACGGGTCGAAATTACCATCTCTATGCTAGTACAGTCATAGATTTTGATTTTTGACTTGAATCCACCACCGATTAAGAATATGTTACATTACTCGTCATTCCTTAATTGGTTGTAAGCAAAACTTAACAGAGTTTCGTGACATTCTTCTTGGCACAGGAGCGGGTATCAAACATTGATTACAATATCGTTAATGGCAAGTGCAGTCCAGTACCAGACGAATCTGCCCCTATATACATAACTATTGGGGACGGAGGAAATATTGAGGGCTTGGCAATCAAGTAATAACATCTATCGTCTTATTTTACAATACTATTTTACTTTTGTAGCAATAACTAACTCAAAAGTCTCTTGAATATTTATGCAGCATGACTGAACCACAACCGACGTACTCAGCTTTCAGAGAAGCTAGCTATGGACATGCCATTTTCGACATCATAAACAGAACCCATGCGTACCATAGTTGGCATAGGAACCAAGATGGTTATGCAGTGACAGCTGATTCAACGTGGTTTTATAATCGATATTGGTATCATCAAGAACAGCATGCGTCAATATAATGACATGTTTGATTCAGTTTTAAGGATACATTGTCATCTGCGAAGCGAGAACTAGGATCTGTTGTTTGTTTAAGTTGCTAGTTGCATACTCGGGGTGTCGTTACTGTCGAAAACTTTAGGCTATATCTGTTGGTTTATATAGGAAGTTGTATACAGTTGATATTTGTACCTATGAAATCATGAAGTGAGGTCTTTTATTGGTGATTCCTTTTGTTGTTGAGTAAATTTTTAGGGGGCGTTAAGCCGGCTTATGCCTTATTTGTTTTGTGGCTTATTTTGAAACTTGTCGGCTTATATAAGTTTAATATTTCATAAGAAGCTTATATAAGCCGAAAAGTTCCAAAATAAGCCACACAAAGCTAGCTTATGAAACATAAGGCGGTTATATAAGCCGAAAAACACATTTAAGCCACTAAACATATTCAAAATCTGCTAGATTATCCTTCTTGGTACAATTTTTACAGCTTTTTAGAATTAGCAGAGCGTACCACTTAATTAAGTTTGCTATATCTCCTTTTCACATAAGTTTGAAATTAATTCTCATAGGGATGTTTGTTTAAGGTTACTGTTGTGATATCGGTGATCGTCGGATCAGACCGGACCGGAAAACCGGACCGAGCATATTCGGTCCGGTCTTTGGTCTATGATTTTGGACCATTTCGGTCATCGGTCCGATTCGGTCTTACCAAAAATTCGTTTATTTTGCCACATTGAGACCGGACCGGACAAGACCGGACCGACCGGACCGGATCGGACCATTTCGGTCCGGTCTTGGTCCGGGGTTTTGGACTAATTCGGTCCTAGGTCCGGTCCGATTTTGATCGGTCCGGTCCGGTCTGGGTCCGCCGCTCAGCCCTACTTAGAACTTTGCATATATCATCAATTATTATGACAATGACTCTTATCGACGGTGGAGCGTGAACATTTATTTTGGGAGACTGAATTATTTTAGACATATTAAAATAAAAAGTGAACAATAACTTGAAAACCGACGGAGTAATATTTACACTGTTTGTCCCAACCTTCGGGGGGCCGCTCATTGCCCCTATATGAAGCTCTGCCACTGATTCTTTGAGCACCGGGTGTCATAACATAAAAAAAAATTGTCACATCAGCATACCACTAAGTGACCAACACTAGCGTGGCAATCTCCGACTCGACATAAAACTCGACCTGAAACCGACACGAAAATTAACAGGTTCCGATTGAGTAAAAATATATTTGGGTCAGGTTAGGTCAACCCATATGACCTGTTTATTAAACTAATCAGGTTCAGGTCGAGACTAAATTAAATGGGTCTATCCGTCAACCCGTTTGATTTTTTTTCTTAGATTTAAAATTATTAATATTTTATCATACGGGTTAAATGAGTTAAATGGATCAACCCATAACTCATTTAACTTGTTTAACCCGTGTAATGTGTCAACTTCTGTATATAAAACGAGTTAAATACTTAAATGGGTCACTCAAAAACAATTTAACCTATTCATCCCATGTAACATATTTAACTTGCAAATCCAAGTATATATGTGGGGTTAAATGCGTCAGGTTCGGGTTATGTGTAAATAAGTTAGAATTAACATATTTGACTCGATTATTTAAATCAATCGGGTTTAGGTTGAAATTTCTTTACCCGCCAACCTATCAACCCGAACCTAACACGAATTAGCACCCTAACCGACACCAACACAACACATTTTATCATAACACCAAATAACATCACATTTTTTTCACTAATTTTTAGTTTTCATAAAATTCTCTAAATAAATTAAATACTTCATCTATTAAATTCAAATACACATTATATTACTTAAAAAAATATACTCATTGCAATACTTCAAAAAACATTTAAAAAAAAAATAGCCTCGACGATTAATTCATCGACATTGAACTTCACGTCTTAGGTTTTTTTTGGTTCAAAATTTTGAAATTTTAGAATTCTAAATTTTAGTTAATTAAAATTTTTAAGAATTAAAAATTTCTAGAATTTAAAATGCATACGCCTGTTTGTTTGGCAGAAACTCATAATTTTATGAAAATTTGATTTTGAATTGAACCAATTAACGATTAAATGTTTTTATTAAAAAATTTTATTTAAAAGAGTAAAATTCGAATTATCATTTTTTATATAAATTTTATAAAAAAAATATATATAAATTTTATAAAAAATTATATAAATTTTATAAAGAATATATATAATATAAATTTTAGAAAGAAATTCTATAATTTTTATAAAAATTTATAAAAAATTTATATAAATTATATAAAAAAAATTCTATATATATAAATGAAATATATATTTTTTTAAATAAAATAAAAAAAAAATTCAATAAGTCTTATAAAAAATTTATATAAATTTTATAAACAGTTTATATATAATTTATAAAAAATTCTATAAACTTTATAAAAATTTAATTAAATTCGTATTAAAAATTTACATAAATTTTATAAATTTTTTATGTCAATTTTATTTTTCTTTTTTTGTTGGTCCCTTTTAAATCGTTATAATAACTCTTTACCAAAACTCAAGTTGTGTGTTGTTTTAAAAATAGATAAGAACTATGAACGATTAAAACAACAATACCAATAACTTTTCAACGTATAGACTTTTATTAGAATCAAATAAAAAATCTATAACCCACTTTGTTTGCGGAATAACAAAGTGGTTGAATGACAATGGGTTGTGATCTCTTGTACTTAAACATATAACCAAAGTTAAAGTCTAAGCTCCAATCTAAACGTTCATATGCATCTAAACGTTTAACTTTGTCATTTCCGTCCCACGACTCACTATATTAATTTCTTTTCTATTTTTTACATAAAGTAAATTCATTTTATTAAATTAAAAATACTTTAAAAAATAAAAAAAACAATACGATACGAAACTAGAAAAAGTAAAAGAATTACGGAAATAAGAAACATACACCAAATTATCCCTAATTATTGTATTTTTTTCATTCTCAATTCTTGTTCTTTCATATAATGGAGGCTTACATTGAGTCGTAATCAAATTTGGTTGGTTGTGATTTGAGTAAAACATTGTGAAGCAAAAGGAGGGTATTATGTTTTCGAGGAGGATGGGATTAAGTTTTGTAATGATGGCGTCGACGGGTTAGAAGACAACGATTGATTCGGGTTCAACATATTCGGAAGAAAAATAAAGTTTAGACGAGGCTCACGTAGCATTTGGTATGTTGTAATCAAAGCCGTAATAGAAACAATTATTATGATAGAATGAAAAAATATTGTTTGTTTACATAAATAGAATGTAATGATCCATTACATCAAAATCGTTCTTTTAAGAACCTTTTCTTTTTTGTCATTACGCCTTGTAAATAATCAAATTTACACAAAACTCCATCATTAATTAACTACATTAAATAAGCTTCTTATCATTAATGTGGTATGTGAGTCTTTTATATTATCGATTCCATTACGTATTATAATACACCCAAAACATGATTTTTAATTGTAATGACTTATTACATTACACTATTTATTCCATTAAGTGGTTTATTCCGTTCATTTGACATTTCATTTTATCCTACCAAACATACCCTCATTGGTTTGGTGACGAGACACGATGAGAGTGACAACCTCATTGTAACACCTTTAACTTTTATAGTTGAAGTTTTTTTCTTTCTTATCTTTTGATTGACTAATTCATAACATTTGAATTCACCGTTACACATACTTAAACCCGACAAAACTCTCATTTTTTAATAAGGTTGACGTGATTACTTCAACGTTGTTTGCAATTACTTAAACTCGATAAGAATCGAGTTTGATAAGGCTCGTGAGGTTCTCGAGCCGAGTATATTGAAGCTAAAACTCGTTTAAATAAAATCGATTTCGAATAACTCACGAGTTGTCTCGATTCATTTATGCCTTACCCCATGCTGATGCTGAGGAGGGACTAAAAACGTAAATAGGATGTGACCGAATGAAGGAAGGAAGGAAGGAACTGTCCAATTAACAGATGAGGGTGTCACGACATGGCATGTCTCGTCGTGACGACGTGACACCCTCGTCGCCTCTCTTCGCCCCTCGTCGTCACACCGACCCCTCTCATCGCCGTCAAGATTTCGGAAAACCGAAATCTGAACGACGAGCACGTTGTGGTACCCCTCTCGTTGCTTCCCTTTTTTTTTTCTTCATTTCTTGTTTTTAATGATTTTAGATGGGGCCAAAGTGGTGAGGGTTGGGTGTGTTGTGAGTGAAGGGGTATTTTTATGAGTTGCGTTTGTGTGATGTGGCGCTAATGCTGACCTCCTCCTGTATGATTTATGGGTATGTTTGGTGACACGAAGCAGTAGCAGAAGCATAAGCAATAAGTAGTAAGCAGAAGCAGTTAGCAGTAAGCTGCAAGCAGAAACACTTTGCTAAAAAAGTGTTTGGTAAACGTAGTAGTAAGCAGATGTTATAAACTATAAATTTACGAAAATGGACATAAGCATATTAAATTAATGTAATTATGAGGGTTTATATGTAAATTTTAACCAAAACGCTTTATATTGCTTGCAAACGCTTCAAAAAGAAGCATTTTAATTTGGAGTAGTTGTGTAAAATCTAAACTCTACAAAACGCTTGTTGCTTCATTACCAAACAAACTTTTTGGTTAAATTACTTACCGCTTGTCGCTTACCACTCCAAAACGCTTTTGTTGCCGAACATAGCCTAAAGTTAATGACTAGGAAATAATAAAAAAAATAATTAAAGGAAGGATTTGAGATGATCTAATATTCAAGAAGAAGAAGAAGAAGAAATGACGGATGATAAACCATCTTCTTCTTCAGGATCTCAACAACCAACGCTTACTAATCAAAATGATGAAAATGAGAATGAGAATGAGAATATAAAAAAAGATGTACTCGAAGAAGATCCGGAAACATTTAGCTGTGTACTTCAACCTATCAACGCTTCTTCTTCTTCTGCTAATGATCGGGATTACGTCGGTATTCGACGTATCCTTTTGTTTCGAAAGGCCCAATCCGGCGTCCTTCGTCGAAAGGTTACCCTACCTACCTACCTACTTTTTCTAAACTCATCATAATTATTGTATTATTATTATCATAATCGTCACTTTATTAGAAAAATAGGATTTACAAAAGGTTAGTGGGAAGCAGAGATATAAAATTATTATTATTATTAGTGATACATATATATATAGGCACTTTTTGCCCATTTAAAAAAAAGGATGCGGGCACTTTTGCCCATTCTTTATATTTGATGGGCACTAACGGACCTGTTGTAAAAAAAAAAAAAAAAAAAAAAGTGACTTGACATGATGTAATATTCTAAAATTCTAATAGATGAATGAATCTAGAAGAAGAAGAAGAAGAAGAAATGACGGATGATAAATCATCTTCTTCTTCAGGATCTCAACAACCAACGCTTACTAATCAAAATGATGAAAATGAGAATGAGAATGAGAATATAAAAAAAGATGTACTCGAAGAAGATCCGGAAACATTTAGCTGTGTACTTCAACCTATCAACGCTTCTTCTTCTTCTGCGAACGATCGCAGTTACGTCGGTATTCGACGTATCCTTTTGTTTCGAAAGGCCCAATCCGGCGTCCTTCGTCGAAAGGTTACCCTACCTACCTACCTACTTTTTCTAAACTCATCATAATTATTGTATTATTATTATCATAATCGTCACTTTATTAGAAAAATAGGATTTACAAAAGGTTAGTGGGAAGCAGAGATATAAAATTATTATTATTATTAGTGATACATATATATATAGGCACTTTTTGCCCATTTTAAAAAAAAAGATGCGGGCACTTTTGCCCATTCTTTATATTTGATGGGCACTAACGGACCTGTTGTAAAAAAAAAAAAAAAAAAAAAAAAAAAAAAAGTGACTTGACATGATGTAATATTCTAAAATTCTAATAGATGAATGAATCTAGAAGAAGAAGAAGAAGAAGAAATGACGGATGATAAATCATCTTCTTCTTCAGGATCTCAACAACCAACGCTTACTAATCAAAATGATGAGAATGAGAATGAGAATATAAAAAAAGATGTACTCGAAGAAGATCCGGAAACATTTAGCTGTGTACTTCAACCTATCAACGCTTCTTCTTCTTCTGCGAACGATCGCAGTTACGTCGGTATTCGACGTATCCTTTTGTTTCGAAAGGCCCAATCCGGCGTCCTTCGTCGAAAGGTTACCCTACCTACCTACCTACTTTTTCTAAACTCATCATAATTATTGTATTATTATTATCATAATCGTCACTTTATTAGAAAAATAGGATTTACAAAAGGTTAGTGGGAAGCAGAGATATAAAATTATTATTATTATTAGTGATACATATATATAGGCACTTTTTGCCCATTTTAAAAAAAAGGATGCGGGCACTTTTGCCCATTCTTTATATTTGATGGGCACTAACGGACCTGTTGTAAAAAAAAAAAAAAAAAAAAAAAAAGTGACTTGACATGATGTAATATTCTAAAATTCTAATAGATGAATGAATCTAGAAGAAGAAGAAGAAGAAGAAATGACGGATGATAAATCATCTTCTTCTTCAGGATCTCAACAACCAACGCTTACTAATCAAAATGATGAAAATGAGAATGAGAATGAGAATATAAAAAAAGATGTACTCGAAGAAGATCCGGAAACATTTAGCTGTGTACTTCAACCTATCAACGCTTCTTCTTCTTCTGCGAACGATCGCAGTTACGTCGGTATTCGACGTATCCTTTTGTTTCGAAAGGCCCAATCCGGCGTCCTTCGTCGAAAGGTTACCCTACCTACCTACCTACTTTTTCTAAACTCATCATAATTATTGTATTATTATTATCATAATCGTCACTTTATTAGAAAAATAGGATTTACAAAAGGTTAGTGGGAAGCAGAGATATAAAATTATTATTATTATTAGTGATACATATATATAGGCACTTTTTGCCTATTTTAAAAAAAAGGATGCGGGCACTTTTGCCCATTCTTTATATTTGATGGGCACTAACGGACCTGTTGTAAAAAAAAAAAAAAAAAAAAAAAAAAAAAAAAAAAAAAAGTGACTTGACATGATGTAATATTCTAAAATTCTAATAGATGAATGAATCTAGAAGAAGAAGAAGAAGAAGAAGAAATGACGGATGATAAATCATCTTCTTCTTCAGGATCTCAACAACCAACGCTTACTAATCAAAATGATGAAAATGAGAATGAGAATGAGAATATAAAAAAAGATGTACTCGAAGAAGATCCGGAAACATTTAGCTGTGTACTTCAACCTATCAACGCTTCTTCTTCTTCTGCGAACGATCGCAGTTACGTCGGTATTCGACGTATCCTTTTGTTTCGAAAGGCCCAATCCGGCGTCATTCGTCGAAAGGTTACCCTACCTACCTACCTACTTTTTCTAAACTCATCATAATTATTGTATTATTATTATCATAATCGTCACTTTATTAGAAAAATAGGATTTACAAAAGGTTAGTGGGAAGCAGAGATATAAAATTATTATTATTATTAGTGATACTTATATATATAGGCACTTTTTGCCCATTTTAAAAAAAAGGATGCGGGCACTTTTGCCCATTCTTTATATTTGATGGGCACTAACGGACCTGTTGTAAAAAAAAAAAAAAAAAAAAAAAAAAAAAGTGACTTGACATGATGTAATATTCTAAAATTCTAATAGATGAATGAATCTAGAAAAAGAAGAAGAAGAAGAAATGACGGATGATAAATCATCTTCTTCTTCAGGATCTCAACAACCAACGCTTACTAATCAAAATGATGAAAATGAGAATGAGAATGAGAATATAAAAAAAGATGTACTCGAAGAAGATCCGGAAACATTTAGCTGTGTACTTCAACCTATCAACGCTTCTTCTTCTTCTGCGAACGATCGCAGTTACGTCGGTATTCGACGTATCCTTTTGTTTCGAAAGGCCCAATCCGGCGTCCTTCGTCGAAAGGTTACCCTACCTACCTACCTACTTTTTCTAAACTCATCATAATTATTGTATTATTATTATCATAATCGTCACTTTATTAGAAAAATAGGATTTACAAAAGGTTAGTGGGAAGCAGAGATATAAAATTATTATTATTATTAGTGATACATATATATAGGCACTTTTTGCCTATTTTAAAAAAAAGGATGCGGGCACTTTTGCCCATTCTTTATATTTGATGGGCACTAACGGACCTGTTGTAAAAAAAAAAAAAAAAAAAAAAAAAAAAAAAAAAAAGTGACTTGACATGATGTAATATTCTAAAATTCTAATAGATGAATGAATCTAGAAGAAGAAGAAGAAGAAGAAGAAATGACGGATGATAAATCATCTTCTTCTTCAGGATCTCAACAACCAACGCTTACTAATCAAAATGATGAAAATGAGAATGAGAATGAGAATATAAAAAAAGATGTACTCGAAGAAGATCCGGAAACATTTAGCTGTGTACTTCAACCTATCAACGCTTCTTCTTCTTCTGCGAACGATCGCAGTTACGTCGGTATTCGACGTATCCTTTTGTTTCGAAAGGCCCAATCCGGCGTCCTTCGTCGAAAGGTTACCCTACCTACCTACCTACTTTTTCTAAACTCATCATAATTATTGTATTATTATTATCATAATCGTCACTTTATTAGAAAAATAGGATTTACAAAAGGTTAGTGGGAAGCAGAGATATAAAATTATTATTATTATTAGTGATACATATATATATAGGCACTTTTTGCCCATTTTAAAAAAAAGGATGCGGCCACTTTTGCCCATTCTTTATATTTGATGGGCACTAACGGACCTGTTGTAAAAAAAAAAAAAAAAAAAAAAAGTGACTTGACATGATGTAATATTCTAAAATTCTAATAGATGAATGAATCTAGAAGAAGAAGAAGAAGAAGAAATGACGGATGATAAATCATCTTCTTCTTCAGGATCTCAACAACCAACGCTTACTAATCAAAATGATGAAAATGAGAATGCGAATGAGAATATAAAAAAAGATGTACTCGAAGAAGATCCGGAAACATTTAGCTGTGTACTTCAACCTATCAACGCTTCTTCTTCTTCTGCGAACGATCGCAGTTACGTCGGTATTCGACGTATCCTTTTGTTTCGAAAGGCCCAATCCGGCGTCCTTCGTCGAAAGGTTACCCTACCTACCTACCTACTTTTTCTAAACTCATCATAATTATTGTATTATTATTATCATAATCGTCACTTTATTAGAAAAATAGGATTTACAAAAGGTTAGTGGGAAGCAGAGATATAAAATTATTATTATTATTAGTGATACATATATATATAGGCACTTTTTGCCCATTTTAAAAAAAAAGGATGCGGGCACTTTTGCCCATTCTTTATATTTGATGGGCACTAACGGACCTGTTGTAAAAAAAAAAAAAAAAAAAAAAAAAAAAAAAAAAAAAGTGACTTGACATGATGTAATATTCTAAAATTCTAATAGATGAATGAATCTAGAAGAAGAAGAAGAAGAAGAAATGACGGATGATAAATCATCTTCTTCTTCAGGATCTCAACAACCAACGCTTACTAATCAAAATGATGAAAATGAGAATGAGAATGAGAATATAAAAAAAGATGTACTCGAAGAAGATCCGAAAACATTTAGCTGTGTACTTCAACCTATCAACGCTTCTTCTTCTTCTGCGAACGATCGCAGTTACGTCGGTATTCGACGTATCCTTTTGTTTCGAAAGGCCCAATCCGGCGTCCTTCGTCGAAAGGTTACCCTACCTACCTACCTACTTTTTCTAAACTCATCATAATTATTGTATTATTATTATCATAATCGTCACTTTATTAGAAAAATAGGATTTACAAAAGGTTAGTGGGAAGCAGAGATATAAAATTATTATTATTATTAGTGATACATATATATATAGGCACTTTTTGCCCATTTTACAAAAAAGGATGCGGGCACTTTTGCCCATTCTTTATATTTGATGGGCACTAACGGACCTGTTGTAAAAAAAAAAAAAAAAAAAAAAAGTGACTTGACATGATGTAATATTCTAAAATTCTAATAGATGAATGAATCTAGAAGAAGAAGAAGAAGAAGAAATGACGGATGATAAATCATCTTCTTCTTCAGGATCTCAACAACCAACGCTTACTAATCAAAATGATGAAAATGAGAATGAGAATGAGAATATAAAAAAAGATGTACTCGAAGAAGATCCGGAAACATTTAGCTGTGTACTTCAACCTATCAACGCTTCTTCTTCTTCTGCGAACGATCGCAGTTACGTCGGTATTCGACGTATCCTTTTGTTTCGAAAGGCCCAATCCGGCGTCCTTCGTCGAAAGGTTACCCTACCTACCTACCTACTTTTTCTAAACTCATCATAATTATTGTATTATTATTATCATAATCGTCACTTTATTAGAAAAATAGGATTTACAAAAGGTTAGTGGGAAGCAGAAATATAAAATTATTATTATTATTAGTGATACATATATATATAGGCACTTTTTGCCCATTTTAAAAAAAAGGATGCGGGCACTTTTGCCCATTCTTTATATTTGATGGGCACTAACGGACCTGTTGTAAAAAAAAAAAAAAAAAAAGTGACTTGACATGATGTAATATTCTAAAATTCTAATAGATGAATGAATCTAGAAGAAGAAGAAGAAGAAGAAGAAATGACGGATGATAAATCATCTTCTTCTTCAGGATCTCAACAACCAACGCTTACTAATCAAAATGATGAAAATGAGAATGAGAATGAGAATATAAAAAAAGATGTACTCGAAGAAGATCCGGAAACATTTAGCTGTGTACTTCAACCTATCAACGCTTCTTCTTCTTCTGCGAACGATCGCAGTTACGTCGGTATTCGACGTATCCTTTTGTTTCGAAAGGCCCAATCCGGCGTCCTTCGTCGAAAGGTTACCCTACCTACCTACCTACTTTTTCTAAACTCATCATAATTATTGTATTATTATTATCATAATCGTCACTTTATTAGAAAAATAGGATTTACAAAAGGTTAGTGGGAAGCAGAGATATAAAATTATTATTATTATTAGTGATACATATATATAGGCACTTTTTGCCCATTTTAAAAAAAAGGATGCGGGCACTTTTGCCCATTCTTTATATTTGATGGGCACTAACGGACCTGTTGTAAAAAAAAAAAAAAAAAAAAAAAAAAAAAAAAAAAAAAGTGACTTGACATGATGTAATATTCTAAAATTCTAATAGATGAATGAATCTAGAAGAAGAAGAAGAAGAAGAAATGACGGATGATAAATCATCTTCTTCTTCAGGATCTCAACAACCAACGCTTACTAATCAAAATGATGAAAATGAGAATGAGAATGAGAATATAAAAAAAGATGTACTCGAAGAAGATCCGGAAACATTTAGCTGTGTACTTCAACCTATCAACGCTTCTTCTTCTTCTGCGAACGATCGCAGTTACGTCGGTATTCGACGTATCCTTTTGTTTCGAAAGGCCCAATCCGGCGTCCTTCGTCGAAAGGTTACCCTACCTACCTACCTACGTTTTCTAAACTCATCATAATTATTGTATTATTATTATCATAATCGTCACTTTATTAGAAAAATAGGATTTACAAAAGGTTAGTGGGAAGCAGAGATATAAAATTATTATTATTATTAGTGATACATATATATAGGCACTTTTTGCCCATTTTAAAAAAAGGATGCGGGCACTTTTGCCCATTCTTTATATTTGATGGGCACTAACGGACCTGTTGTAAAAAAAAAAAAAAAAAAAAAAAAAAAAAAAAAAAAAAAAGTGACTTGACATGATGTAATATTCTAAAATTCTAATAGATGAATGAATCTAGAAGAAGAAGAAGAAGAAGAAATGACGGATGATAAATCATCTTCTTCTTCAGGATCTCAACAACCAACGCTTACTAATCAAAATGATGAAAATGAGAATGAGAATGAGAATATAAAAAAAGATGTACTCGAAGAAGATCCGGAAACATTTAGCTGTGTACTTCAACCTATCAACGCTTCTTCTTCTTCTGCGAACGATCGCAGTTACGTCGGTATTCGACGTATCCTTTTGTTTCGAAAGGCCCAATCCGGCGTCCTTCGTCGAAAGGTTACCCTACCTACCTACCTACTTTTTCTAAACTCATCATAATTATTGTATTATTATTATCATAATCGTCACTTTATTAGAAAAATAGGATTTACAAAAGGTTAGTGGGAAGCAGAGATATAAAATTATTATTATTATTAGTGATACATATATATATAGGCACTTTTTTCCCATTTTAAAAAAAAGGATGCGGGCACTTTTGCCCATTCTTTATATTTGATGGGCACTAACGGACCTGTTGTAAAAAAAAAAAAAAAAAAAAAAAAAAAAGTGACTTGACATGATGTAATATTCTAAAATTCTAATAGATGAATGAATCTAGAAGAAGAAGAAGAAGAAGAAATGACGGATGATAAATCATCTTCTTCTTCAGGATCTCAACAACCAACGCTTACTAATCAAAATGATGAAAATGAGAATGAGAATGAGAATATAAAAAAAGATGTACTCGAAGAAGATCCGGAAACATTTAGCTGTGTACTTCAACCTATCAACGCTTCTTCTTCTTCTGCGAACGATCGCAGTTACGTCGGTATTCGACGTATCCTTTTGTTTCGAAAGGCCCAATCCGGCGTCCTTCGTCGAAAGGTTACCCTACCTACCTACCTACTTTTTCTAAACTCATCATAATTATTGTATTATTATTATCATAATCGTCACTTTATTAGAAAAATAGGATTTACAAAAGGTTAGTGGGAAGCAGAGATATAAAATTATTATTATTATTAGTGATACATATATATATAGGCACTTTTTGCCCATTTTTAAAAAAAGGATGCGGGCACTTTTGCCCATTCTTTATATTTGATGGGCACTAACGGACCTGTTGTAAAAAAAAAAAAAAAAAAAAAAAAAAAAAGTGACTTGACATGATGTAATATTCTAAAATTCTAATAGATGAATGAATCTAGAAGAAGAAGAAGAAGAAGAAATGACGGATGATAAATCATCCTCTTCTTCAGGATCTCAACAACCAACGCTTACTAATCAAAATGATGAAAATGAGAATGAGAATGAGAATATAAAAAAAGATGTACTCGAAGAAGATCCGGAAACATTTAGCTGTGTACTTCAACCTATCAACGCTTCTTCTTCTTCTGCGAACGATCGCAGTTACGTCGGTATTCGACGTATCCTTTTGTTTCGAAAGGCCCAATCCGGCGTCCTTCGTCGAAAGGTTACCCTACCTACCTACCTACTTTTTCTAAACTCATCATAATTATTGTATTATTATTATCATAATCGTCACTTTATTAGAAAAATAGGATTTACAAAAGGTTAGTGGGAAGCAGAGATATAAAATTATTATTATTATTAGTGATACATATATATATAGGCACTTTTTGCCCATTTTAAAAAAAAGGATGCGGGCACTTTTGCCCATTCTTTATATTTGATGGGCACTAACGGACCTGTTGTAAAAAAAAAAAAAAAAAAAAAAAAAAAAAAAAGTGACTTGACATGATGTAATATTCTAAAATTCTAATAGATGAATGAATCTAGAAGAAGAAGAAGAAGAAGAAATGACGGATGATAAATCATCTTCTTCTTCAGGATCTCAACAACCAACGCTTACTAATCAAAATGATGAAAATGAGAATGAGAATGAGAATATAAAAAAAGATGTACTCGAAGAAGATCCGGAAACATTTAGCTGTGTACTTCAACCTATCAACGCTTCTTCTTCTTCTGCGAACGATCGCAGTTACGTCGGTATTCGACGTATCCTTTTGTTTCGAAAGGCCCAATCCGGCGTCCTTCGTCGAAAGGTTACCCTACCTACCTACCTACTTTTTCTAAACTCATCATAATTATTGTATTATTATTATCATAATCGTCACTTTATTAGAAAAATAGGATTTACAAAAGGTTAGTGGGAAGCAGAGATATAAAATTATTATTATTATTAGTGATACATATATATATAGGCACTTTTTGCCCATTTTAAAAAAAAGGATGCGGGCACTTTTGCCCATTCTTTATATTTGATGGGCACTAGCGGACCTGTTGTAAAAAAAAAAAAAAAAAAAAAAAAAAAAAAAAAAAGTGACTTGACATGATGTAATATTCTAAAATTCTAATAGATGAATGAATCTAGAAGAAAAGAAGAAGAAGAAATGACGGATGATAAATCATCTTCTTCTTCAGGATCTCAACAACCAACGCTTACTAATCAAAATGATGAAAATGAGAATGAGAATGAGAATATAAAAAAAGATGTACTCGAAGAAGATCCGGAAACATTTAGCTGTGTACTTCAACCTATCAACGCTTCTTCTTCTTCTGCGAACGATCGCAGTTACGTCGGTATTCGACGTATCCTTTTGTTTCGAAAGGCCCAATCCGGCGTCCTTCGTCGAAAGGTTACCCTACCTACCTACCTACTTTTTCTAAACTCATCATAATTATTGTATTATTATTATCATAATCGTCACTTTATTAGAAAAATAGGATTTACAAAAGGTTAGTGGGAAGCAGAGATATAAAATTATTATTATTATTAGTGATACATATATATATAGGCACTTTTTGCCCATTTTAAAAAAAAGGATGCGGGCACTTTTGCCCATTCTTTATATTTGATGGGCACTAACGGACCTGTTGTAAAAAAAAAAAAAAAAAAAAAAAAAAAAAAAAAGTGACTTGACATGATGTAATATTCTAAAATTCTAATAGATGAATGAATCTAGAAGAAGAAGAAGAAGAAGAAATGACGGATGATAAATCATCTTCTTCTTCAGGATCTCAACAACCAACGCTTACTAATCAAAATGATGAAAATGAGAATGAGAATGAGAATATAAAAAAAGATGTACTCGAAGAAGATCCGGAAACATTTAGCTGTGTACTTCAACCTATCAACGCTTCTTCTTCTTCTGCGAACGATCGCAGTTACGTCGGTATTCGACGTATCCTTTTGTTTCGAAAGGCCCAATCCGGCGTCCTTCGTCGAAAGGTTACCCTACCTACCTACCTACTTTTTCTAAACTCATCATAATTATTGTATTATTATTATCATAATCGTCACTTTATTAGAAAAATAGGATTTACAAAAGGTTAGTGGGAAGCAGAGATATACAATTATTATTATTATTAGTGATACATATATATAGGCACTTTTTGCCCATTTTAAAAAAAAGGATGCGGGCACTTTTGCCCATTCTTTATATTTGATGGGCACTAACGGACCTGTTGTAAAAAAAAAAAAAAAAAAAAAAAAAAAAAAAGTGACTTGTCATGATGTAATATTCTAAAATTCTAATAGATGAATGAATCTAGAAGAAGAAGAAGAAGAAATGACGGATGATAAATCATCTTCTTCTTCAGGATCTCAACAACCAACGCTTACTAATCAAAATGATGAAAATGAGAATGAGAATGAGAATATAAAAAAAGATGTACTCGAAGAAGATCCGGAAACATTTAGCTGTGTACTTCAACCTATCAACGCTTCTTCTTCTTCTGCGAACGATCGCAGTTACGTCGGTATTCGACGTATCCTTTTGTTTCGAAAGGCCCAATCCGGCGTCCTTCGTCGAAAGGTTACCCTACCTACCTACCTACTTTTTCTAAACTCATCATAATTATTGTATTATTATTATCATAATCGTCACTTTATTAGAAAAATAGGATTTACAAAAGGTTAGTGGGAAGCAGAGATATAAAATTATTATTATTATTAGTGATACATATATATATAGGCACTTTTTGCCCTTTTTAAAAAAAAGTATGCGGGCACTTTTGCCCATTCTTTATATTTGATGGGCACTAACGGACCTGTTGTAAAAAAAAAAAAAAAAAAAAAAAAAAAAAAAAAAAAGTGACTTGACATGATGTAATATTCTAAAATTCTAATAGATGAATGAATCTAGAAGAAGAAGAAGAAGAAGAAATGACGGATGATAAATCATCTTCTTCTTCAGGATCTCAACAACCAACGCTTACTAATCAAAATGATGAAAATGAGAATGAGAATGAGAATATAAAAAAAGATGTACTCGAAGAAGATCCGGAAACATTTAGCTGTGTACTTCAACCTATCAACGCTTCTTCTTCTTCTGCGAACGATCGCAGTTACGTCGGTATTCGACGTATCCTTTTGTTTCGAAAGGCCCAATCCGGCGTCCTTCGTCGAAAGGTTACCCTACCTACCTACCTACTTTTTCTAAACTCATCATAATTATTGTATTATTATTATCATAATCGTCACTTTATTAGAAAAATAGGATTTACAAAAGGTTAGTGGGAAGCAGAGATATAAAATTATTATTATTATTAGTGATACATATATATAGGCACTTTTTGCCCATTTTAAAAAAAAAGGATGCGGGCACTTTTGCCCATTCTTTATATTTGATGGGCACTAACGGACCTGTTGTAAAAAAAAAAAAAAAAAAAAAAAAAAAAAGTGACTTGACATGATGTAATATTCTAAAATTCTAATAGATGAATGAATCTAGAAGAAGAAGAAGAAGAAGAAATGACGGATGATAAATCATCTTCTTCTTCTGGATCTCAACAACCAACGCTTACTAATCAAAATGATGAAAATGAGAATGAGAATGAGAATATAAAAAAAGATGTACTCGAAGAAGATCCGGAAACATTTAGCTGTGTACTTCAACCTATCAACGCTTCTTCTTCTTCTGCGAACGATCGCAGTTACGTCGGTATTCGACGTATCCTTTTGTTTCGAAAGGCCCAATCCGGCGTCCTTCGTCGAAAGGTTACCCTACCTACCTACCTACTTTTTCTAAACTCATCATAATTATTGTATTATTATTATCATAATCGTCACTTTATTAGAAAAATAGGATTTACAAAAGGTTAGTGGGAAGCAGAGATATAAAATTATTATTATTATTAGTGATACATATATATAGGCACTTTTTGCCCATTTTAAAAAAAAGGATGCGGGCACTTTTGCCCATTCTTTATATTTGATGGGCACTAACGGACCTGTTGTAAAAAAAAAAAAAAAAAAAAAAAAAAAAAAAAAAAAAAGTGACTTGACATGATGTAATATTCTAAAATTCTAATAGATGAATGAATCTAGAAGAAGAAGAAGAAGAAGAAATGACGGATGATAAATCATCTTCTTCTTCAGGATCTCAACAACCAACGCTTACTAATCAAAATGATGAAAATGAGAATGAGAATGAGAATATAAAAAAAGATGTACTCGAAGAAGATCCGGAAACATTTAGCTGTGTACTTCAACCTATCAACGCTTCTTCTTCTTCTGCGAACGATCGCAGTTACGTCGGTATTCGACGTATCCTTTTGTTTCGAAAGGCCCAATCCGGCGTCCTTCGTCGAAAGGTTACCCTACCTACCTACCTACTTTTTCTAAACTCATCATAATTATTGTATTATTATTATCATAATCGTCACTTTATTAGAAAAATAGGATTTACAAAAGGTTAGTGGGAAGCAGAGATATAAAATTATTATTATTATTAGTGATACATATATATATAGGCACTTTTTTCCCATTTTAAAAAAAAAAGGATGCGGGCACTTTTGCCCATTCTTTATATTTGATGGGCACTAACGGACCTGTTGTAAAAAAAAAAAAATAAAAATAAAAAAAGTGACTTGACATGATGTAATATTCTAAAATTCTAATAGATGAATGAATCTAGAAGAAGAAGAAGAAGAAGAAATGACGGATGATAAATCATCTTCTTCTTCAGGATCTCAACAACCAACGCTTACTAATCAAAATGATGAAAATGAGAATGAGAATGAGAATATAAAAAAAGATGTACTCGAAGAAGATCCGGAAACATTTAGCTGTGTACTTCAACCTATCAACGCTTCTTCTTCTTCTGCGAACGATCGCAGTTACGTCGGTATTCGACGTATCCTTTTGTTTCGAAAGGCCCAATCCGGCGTCCTTCGTCGAAAGGTTACCCTACCTACCTACCTACTTTTTCTAAACTCATCATAATTATTGTATTATTATTATCATAATCGTCACTTTATTAGAAAAATAGGATTTACAAAAGGTTAGTGGGAAGCAGAGATATACAATTATTATTATTATTAGTGATACATATATATAGGCACTTTTTGCCCATTTTAAAAAAAAGGATGCGGGCACTTTTGCCCATTCTTTATATTTGATGGGCACTAACGGACCTGTTGTAAAAAAAAAAAAAAAAAAAAAAAAAAAAAAAAAAAAGTGACTTGACATGATGTAATATTCTAAAATTCTAATAGATGAATGAATCTAGAAGAAGAAGAAGAAGAAATGACGGATGATAAATCATCTTCTTCTTCAGGATCTCAACAACCAACGCTTACTAATCAAAATGATGAAAATGAGAATGAGAATGAGAATATAAAAAAAGATGTACTCGAAGAAGATCCGGAAACATTTAGCTGTGTACTTCAACCTATCAACGCTTCTTCTTCTTCTGCGAACGATCGCAGTTACGTCGGTATTCGACGTATCCTTTTGTTTCGAAAGGCCCAATCCGGCGTCCTTCGTCGAAAGGTTACCCTACCTACCTACCTACTTTTTCTAAACTCATCATAATTATTGTATTATTATTATCATAATCGTCACTTTATTAGAAAAATAGGATTTACAAAAGGTTAGTGGGAAGCAGAGATATAAAATTATTATTATTATTAGTGATACATATATATATAGGCACTTTTTGCCCATTTTAAAAAAAAGTATGCGGGCACTTTTGCCCATTCTTTATATTTGATGGGCACTAACGGACCTGTTGTAAAAAAAAAAAAAAAAAAAAAAAAAAAAAAAAAAAAAGTGACTTGACATGATGTAATATTCTAAAATTCTAATAGATGAATGAATCTAGAAGAAGAAGAAGAAGAAGAAATGACGGATGATAAATCATCTTCTTCTTCAGGATCTCAACAACCAACGCTTACTAATCAAAATGATGAAAATGAGAATGAGAATGAGAATATAAAAAAAGATGTACTCGAAGAAGATCCGGAAACATTTAGCTGTGTACTTCAACCTATCAACGCTTCTTCTTCTTCTGCGAACGATCGCAGTTACGTCGGTATTCGACGTATCCTTTTGTTTCGAAAGGCCCAATCCGGCGTCCTTCGTCGAAAGGTTACCCTACCTACCTACCTACTTTTTCTAAACTCATCATAATTATTGTATTATTATTATCATAATCGTCACTTTATTAGAAAAATAGGATTTACAAAAGGTTAGTGGGAAGCAGAGATATAAAATTATTATTATTATTAGTGATACATATATATATAGGCACTTTTTGCCCATTTTAAAAAAAAGTATGCGGGCACTTTTGCCCATTCTTTATATTTGATGGGCACTAACGGACCTGTTGTAAAAAAAAAAAAAAAAAAAAAAAAAAAAAAAAAAAAAGTGACTTGACATGATGTAATATTCTAAAATTCTAATAGATGAATGAATCTAGAAGAAGAAGAAGAAGAAGAAGAAATGACGGATGATAAATCATCTTCTTCTTCAGGATCTCAACAACCAACGCTTACTAATCAAAATGATGAAAATGAGAATGAGAATGAGAATATAAAAAAAGATGTACTCGAAGAAGATCCGGAAACATTTAGCTGTGTACTTCAACCTATCAACGCTTCTTCTTCTTCTGCGAACGATCGCAGTTACGTCGGTATTCGACGTATCCTTTTGTTTCGAAAGGCCCAATCCGGCGTCCTTCGTCGAAAGGTTACCCTACCTACCTACCTACTTTTTCTAAACTCATCATAATTATTGTATTATTATTATCATAATCGTCACTTTATTAGAAAAATAGGATTTACAAAAGGTTAGTGGGAAGCAGAGATATAAAATTATTATTATTATTAGTGATACATATATATATAGGCACTTTTTGCCCATTTTAAAAAAAAGGATGCGGGCACTTTTGCCCATTCTTTATATTTGATGGGCACTAACGGACCTGTTGTAAAAAAAAAAAAAAAAAAAAAAAAAAGTGACTTGACATGATGTAATATTCTAAAATTCTAATAGATGAATGAATCTAGAAGAAGAAGAAGAAGAAGAAATGACGGATGATAAATCATCTTCTTCTTCAGGATCTCAACAACCAACGCTTACTAATCAAAATGATGAAAATGAGAATGAGAATGAGAATATAAAAAAAGATGTACTCGAAGAAGATCCGGAAACATTTAGCTGTGTACTTCAACCTATCAACGCTTCTTCTTCTTCTGCGAATGATCGCAGTAACGTCGGTATTCGACGTATCCTTTTGTTTCGAAAGGCCCAATCCGGCGTCCTTCGTCGAAAGGTTACCCTACCTACCTACCTACTTTTTCTAAACTCATCATAATTATTGTATTATTATTATCATAATCGTCACTTTATTAGAAAAATAGGATTTACAAAAGGTTAGTGGGAAGCAGAGATATAAAATTATTATTATTATTAGTGATACATATATATATATAGGCACTTTTTGCCCATTTTAAAAAAAAGGATGCGGGCACTTTTGCCGATTCTTTATATTTGATGGGCACTAACGGACCTGTTGTAAAAAAACAAAAAAAAAAAAAAAAAAAAAAAAAAAAAAGTGACTTGACATGATGTAATATTCTAAAATTCTAATAGATGAATGAATCTAGAAGAAGAAGAAGAAGAAGAAATGACGGATGATAAATCATCTTCTTCTTCAGGATCTCAACAACCAACGCTTACTAATCAAAATGATGAAAATGAGAATGAGAATGAGAATATAAAAAAAGATGTACTCGAAGAAGATCCGGAAACATTTAGCTGTGTACTTCAACCTATCAACGCTTCTTCTTCTTCTGCGAACGATCGCAGTTACGTCGGTATTCGACGTATCCTTTTGTTTCGAAAGGCCCAATCCGGCGTCCTTCGTCGAAAGGTTACCCTACCTACCTACCTACTTTTTCTAAACTCATCATAATTATTGTATTATTATTATCATAATCGTCACTTTATTAGAAAAATAGGATTTACAAAAGGTTAGTGGGAAGCAGAGATATACAATTATTATTATTATTAGTGATACATATATATATAGGCACTTTTTGCCCATTTTAAAAAAAAGGATGCGGGCACTTTTGCCCATTCTTTATATTTGATGGGCACTAACGGACCTGTTGTAAAAAAAAAAAAAAAAAAAAAAAAAGTGACTTGATATGATGTAATATTCTAGAATTCTAATAGATGAATGAATCTAGAAGAAGAAGAAGAAGAAGAAATGACGGATGATAAATCATCTTCTTCTTCAGGATCTCAACAACCAACGCTTACTAATCAAAATGATGAAAATGAGAATGAGAATGAGAATATAAAAAAAGATGTACTCGAAGAAGATCCGGAAACATTTAGCTGTGTACTTCAACCTATCAACGCTTCTTCTTCTTCTGCGAACGATCGCAGTTACGTCGGTATTCGACGTATCCTTTTGTTTCGAAAGGCCCAATCCGGCGTCCTTCGTCGAAAGGTTACCCTACCTACCTACCTACTTTTTCTAAACTCATCATAATTATTGTATTATTATTATCATAATCGTCACTTTATTAGAAAAATAGGATTTACAAAAGGTTAGTGGGAAGCATAGATATAAAATTATTATTATTATTAGTGATACATATATATAGGCACTTTTTGCCCATTTTAAAAAAAAGGATGCGGGCACTTTTGCCCATTCTTTATATTTGATGGGCACTAACGGACCTGTTGTAAAAAAAAAAAAAAAAAAAAAAAAAAAAAAAAAAAAAAGTGACTTGACATGATGTAATATTCTAAAATTCTAATAGATGAATGAATCTAGAAGAAGAAGAAGAAGAAGAAATGACGGATGATAAATCATCTTCTTCTTCAGGATCTCAACAACCAACGCTTACTAATCAAAATGATGAAAATGAGAATGAGAATGAGAATATAAAAAAAGATGTACTCGAAGAAGATCCGGAAACATTTAGCTGTGTACTTCAACCTATCAACGCTTCTTCTTCTTCTGCGAACGATCGCAGTTACGTCGGTATTCGACGTATCCTTTTGTTTCGAAAGGCCCAATCCGGCGTCCTTCGTCGAAAGGTTACCCTACCTACCTACCTACTTTTTCTAAACTCATCATAATTATTGTATTATTATTATCATAATCGTCACTTTATTAGAAAAATAGGATTTACAAAAGGTTAGTGGGAAGCAGAGATATAAAATTATTATTATTATTAGTGATACATATATATATAGGCACTTTTTGCCCATTTTAAAAAAAGGATGCGGGCACTTTTGCCCATTCTTTATATTTGATGGGCACTAACGGACCTGTTGTAAAAAAAAAAAAAAAAAAAAAAAAAAAAAAAAAAAAGTGACTTGACATGATGTAATATTCTAAAATTCTAATAGATGAATGAATCTAGAAGAAGAAGAAGAAGAAGAAATGACGGATGATAAATCATCTTCTTCTTCAGGATCTCAACAACCAACGCTTACTAATCAAAATGATGAAAATGAGAATGAGAATGAGAATATAAAAAAAGATGTACTCGAAGAAGATCCGGAAACATTTAGCTGTGTACTTCAACCTATCAACGCTTCTTCTTCTTCTGCGAACGATCGCAGTTACGTCGGTATTCGACGTATCCTTTTGTTTCGAAAGGCCCAATCCGACGTCCTTCGTCGAAAGGTTACCCTACCTACCTACCTACTTTTTCTAAACTCATCATAATTATTGTATTATTATTATCATAATCGTCACTTTATTAGAAAAATAGGATTTACAAAAGGTTAGTGGGAAGCAGAGATATAAAATTATTATTATTATTAGTGATACATATATATAGGCACTTTTTGCCCATTTTAAAAAAAGGATGCGGGCACTTTTGCCCATTCTTTATATTTGATGGGCACTAACGGACCTGTTGTAAAAAAAAAAAAAAAAAAAAAAAGTGACTTGACATGATGTAATATTCTAAAATTCTAATAGATGAATGAATCTAGAAGAAGAAGAAGAAGAAGAAATGACGGATGATAAATCATCTTCTTCTTCAGGATCTCAACAACCAACGCTTACTAATCAAAATGATGAAAATGAGAATGAGAATGAGAATATAAAAAAAGTTGTACTCGAAGAAGATCCGGAAACATTTAGCTGTGTACTTCAACCTATCAACGCTTCTTCTTCTTCTGCGAACGATCGCAGTTACGTCGGTATTCGACGTATCCTTTTGTTTCGAAAGGCCCAATCCGGCGTCCTTCGTCGAAAGGTTACCCTACCTACCTACCTACTTTTTCTAAACTCATCATAATTATTGTATTATTATTATCATAATCGTCACTTTATTAGAAAAATAGGATTTACAAAAGGTTAGTGGGAAGCAGAGATATAAAATTATTATTATTATTAGTGATACATATATATATAGGCACTTTTTGCCCATTTTAAAAAAAAGGATGCGGGCACTTTTGCCCATTCTTTATATTTGATGGGCACTAACGGACCTGTTGTAAAAAAAAAAAAAAAAAAAAAAAAAAAAAGTGACTTGACATGATGTAATATTCTAAAATTCTAATAGATGAATGAATCTAGAAGAAGAAGAAGAAGAAGAAATGACGGATGATAAATCATCTTCTTCTTCAGGATCTCAACAACCAACGCTTACTAATCAAAATGATGAAAATGAGAATGAGAATGAGAATATAAAAAAAGATGTACTCGAAGAAGATCCGGAAACATTTAGCTGTGTACTTCAACCTATCAACGCTTCTTCTTCTTCTGCGAATGATCGCAGTTACGTCGGTATTCGACGTATCCTTTTGTTTCGAAAGGCCCAATCCGGCGTCCTTCGTCGAAAGGTTACCCTACCTACCTACCTACTTTTTCTAAACTCATCATAATTATTGTATTATTATTATCATAATCGTCACTTTATTAGAAAAATAGGATTTACAAAAGGTTAGTGGGAAGCAGAGATATAAAATTATTATTATTATTAGTGATACATATATATATAGGCACTTTTTGCCCATTTTAAAAAAAAGGATGCGGGCACTTTTGCCCATTCTTTATATTTGATGGGCACTAACGGACCTGTTGTAAAAAAAAAAAAAAAAAAAAAAAAAAAAGTGACTTGACATGATGTAATATTCTAAAATTCTAATAGATGAATGAATCTAGAAGAAGAAGAAGAAGAAGAAATGACGGATGATAAATCATCTTCTTCTTCAGGATCTCAACAACCAACGCTTACTAATCAAAATGATGAAAATGAGAATGAGAATGAGAATATAAAAAAAGATGTACTCGAAGAAGATCCGGAAACATTTAGCTGTGTACTTCAACCTATCAACGCTTCTTCTTCTTCTGCGAATGATCGCAGTTACGTCGGTATTCGACGTATCCTTTTGTTTCGAAAGGCCCAATCCGGCGTCCTTCGTCGAAAGGTTACCCTACCTACCTACCTACTTTTTCTAAACTCATCATAATTATTGTATTATTATTATCATAATCGTCACTTTATTAGAAAAATAGGATTTACAAAAGGTTAGTGGGAAGCAGAGATATAAAATTATTATTATTATTAGTGATACATATATATATATAGGCACTTTTTGCCCATTTTAAAAAAAAGGATGCGGGCACTTTTGCCCATTCTTTATATTTGATGGGCACTAACGGACCTGTTGTAAAAAAACAAAAAAAAAAAAAAAAAAAAAAAAGTGACTTGACATGATGTAATATTCTAAAATTCTAATAGATGAATGAATCTAGAAGAAGAAGAAGAAGAAGAAATGACGGATGATAAATCATCTTCTTCTTCAGGATCTCAACAACCAACGCTTACTAATCAAAATGATGAAAATGAGAATGAGAATGAGAATATAAAAAAAGATGTACTCGAAGAAGATCCGGAAACATTTAGCTGTGTACTTCAACCTATCAACGCTTCTTCTTCTTCTGCGAACGATCGCAGTTACGTCGGTATTCGACGTATCCTTTTGTTTCGAAAGGCCCAATCCGGCGTCCTTCGTCGAAAGGTTACCCTACCTACCTACCTACTTTTTCTAAACTCATCATAATTATTGTATTATTATTATCATAATCGTCACTTTATTAGAAAAATAGGATTTACAAAAGGTTAGTGGGAAGCAGAGATATACAATTATTATTATTATTAGTGATACATATATATATAGGCACTTTTTGCCCATTTTAAAAAAAAGGATGCGGGCACTTTTGCCCATTCTTTATATTTGATGGGCACTAACGGACCTGTTGTAAAAAAAAAAAAAAAAAAAAAAAAGTGACTTGACATGATGTAATATTCTAGAATTCTAATAGATGAATGAATCTAGAAGAAGAAGAAGAAGAAGAAATGACGGATGATAAATCATCTTCTTCTTCAGGATCTCAACAACCAACGCTTACTAATCAAAATGATGAAAATGAGAATGAGAATGAGAATATAAAAAAAGATGTACTCGAAGAAGATCCGGAAACATTTAGCTGTGTACTTCAACCTATCAACGCTTCTTCTTCTTCTGCGAACGATCGCAGTTACGTCGGTATTCGACGTATCCTTTTGTTTCGAAAGGCCCAATCCGGCGTCCTTCGTCGAAAGGTTACCCTACCTACCTACCTACTTTTTCTAAACTCATCATAATTATTGTATTATTATTATCATAATCGTCACTTTATTAGAAAAATAGGATTTACAAAAGGTTAGTGGGAAGCATAGATATAAAATTATTATTATTATTAGTGATACATATATATAGGCACTTTTTGCCCATTTTAAAAAAAAGGATGCGGGCACTTTTGCCCATTCTTTATATTTGATGGGCACTAACGGACCTGTTGTAAAAAAAAAAAAAAAAAAAAAAAAAAAAAAAAAAAGTGTGACTTGACATGATGTAATATTCTAAAATTCTAATAGATGAATGAATCTAGAAGAAGAAGAAGAAGAAGAAATGACGGATGATAAATCATCTTCTTCTTCAGGATCTCAACAACCAACGCTTACTAATCAAAATGATGAAAATGAGAATGAGAATGAGAATATAAAAAAAGATGTACTCGAAGAAGATCCGGAAACATTTAGCTGTGTACTTCAACCTATCAACGCTTCTTCTTCTTCTGCGAACGATCGCAGTTACGTCGGTATTCGACGTATCCTTTTGTTTCGAAAGGCCCAATCCGGCGTCCTTCGTCGAAAGGTTACCCTACCTACCTACCTACTTTTTCTAAACTCATCATAATTATTGTATTATTATTATCATAATCGTCACTTTATTAGAAAAATAGGATTTACAAAAGGTTAGTGGGAAGCAGAGATATAAAATTATTATTATTATTAGTGATACATATATATATAGGCACTTTTTGCCCATTTTAAAAAAAAGGATGCGGGCACTTTTGCCCATTCTTTATATTTGATGGGCACTAACGGACCTGTTGTAAAAAAAAAAAAAAAAAAAAAAAAAAAAAAAAAAAAAGTGACTTTACATGATGTAATATTCTAAAATTTTAATAGATGAATGAATCTAGAAGAAGAAGAAGAAGAAGAAATGACGGATGATAAATCATCTTCTTCTTCAGGATCTCAACAACCAACGCTTACTAATCAAAATGATGAAAATGAGAATGAGAATGAGAATATAAAAAAAGATGTACTCGAAGAAGATCCGGAAACATTTAGCTGTGTACTTCAACCTATCAACGCTTCTTCTTCTTCTGCGAACGATCGCAGTTACGTCGGTATTCGACGTATCCTTTTGTTTCGAAAGGCCCAATCCGGCGTCCTTCGTCGAAAGGTTACCCTACCTACCTACCTACTTTTTCTAAACTCATCATAATTATTGTATTATTATTATCATAATCGTCACTTTATTAGAAAAATAGGATTTACAAAAGGTTAGTGGGAAGCAGAGATATAAAATTATTATTATTATTAGTGATACATATATATAGGCACTTTTTGCCCATTTTAAAAAAAAGGATGCGGGCACTTTTGCCCATTCTTTATATTTGATGGGCACTAACGGACCTGTTGTAAAAAAAAAAAAAAAAAAAAAAAAAAAGTGACTTGACATGATGTAATATTCTAAAATTCTAATAGATGAATGAATCTAGAAGAAGAAGAAGAAGAAGAAATGACGGATGATAAATCATCTTCTTCTTCAGGATCTCAACAACCAACGCTTACTAATCAAAATGATGAAAATGAGAATGAGAATGAGAATATAAAAAAAGTTGTACTCGAAGAAGATCCGGAAACATTTAGCTGTGTACTTCAACCTATCAACGCTTCTTCTTCTTCTGCGAACGATCGCAGTTACGTCGGTATTCGACGTATCC
The DNA here is from genome assembly GCA_025667525.1 of Glebionis coronaria. Classification (NCBI taxonomy): domain Eukaryota; kingdom Viridiplantae; phylum Streptophyta; class Magnoliopsida; order Asterales; family Asteraceae; genus Glebionis; species Glebionis coronaria. Next base: position 12,496,874 of record CM046876.1, read on the forward strand.
TTTTGTTTCGAAAGGCCCAATCCGGCGTCCTTCGTCGAAAGGTTACCCTACCTACCTACCTACTTTTTCTAAACTCATCATAATTATTGTATTATTATTATCATAATCGTCACTTTATTAGAAAAATAGGATTTACAAAAGGTTAGTGGGAAGCAGAGATATAAAATTATTATTATTATTAGTGATACATATATATATATAGGCACTTTTTGCCCATTTTAAAAAAAAGGATGCGGGCACTTTTGCCCATTCTTTATATTTGATGGGCACTAACGGACCTGTTGTAAAAAAAAAAAAAAAAAAAAAAAAAAGTGACTTGACATGATGTAATATTCTAAAATTCTAATAGATGAATGAATCTAGAAGAAGAAGAAGAAGAAGAAATGACGGATGATAAATCATCTTCTTCTTCAGGATCTCAACAACCAACGCTTACTAATCAAAATGATGAAAATGAGAATGAGAATGAGAATATAAAAAAAGATGTACTCGAAGAAGATCCGGAAACATTTAGCTGTGTACTTCAACCTATCAACGCTTCTTCTTCTTCTGCGAACGATCGCAGTTACGTCGGTATTCGACGTATCCTTTTGTTTCGAAAGGCCCAATCCGGCGTCCTTCGTCGAAAGGTTACCCTACCTACCTACCTACTTTTTCTAAACTCATCATAATTATTGTATTATTATTATCATAATCGTCACTTTATTAGAAAAATAGGATTTACAAAAGGTTAGTGGGAAGCAGAGATATACAATTATTATTATTATTAGTGATACATATATATATAGGCACTTTTTGCCCATTTTAAAAAAAAGGATGCGGGCACTTTTGCCCATTCTTTATATTTGATGGGCACTAACGGACCTGTTGTAAAAAAAAAAAAAAAAAAAAAAAAGTGACTTGACATGATGTAATATTCTAGAATTCTAATAGATGAATGAATCTAGAAGAAGAAGAAGAAGAAGAAATGACGGATGATAAATCATCTTCTTCTTCAGGATCTCAACAACCAACGCTTACTAATCAAAATGATGAAAATGAGAATGAGAATGAGAATATAAAAAAAGATGTACTCGAAGAAGATCCGGAAACATTTAGCTGTGTACTTCAACCTATCAACGCTTCTTCTTCTTCTGCGAACGATCGCAGTTACGTCGGTATTCGACGTATCCTTTTGTTTCGAAAGGCCCAATCCGGCGTCCTTCGTCGAAAGGTTACCCTACCTACCTACCTACTTTTTCTAAACTCATCATAATTATTGTATTATTATTATCATAATCGTCACTTTATTAGAAAAATAGGATTTACAAAAGGTTAGTGGGAAGCATAGATATAAAATTATTATTATTATTAGTGATACATATATATAGGCACTTTTTGCCCATTTTAAAAAAAAGGATGCGGGCACTTTTGCCCATTCTTTATATTTGATGGGCACTAACGGACCTGTTGTAAAAAAAAAAAAAAAAAAAAAAAAAAAAAAAAAAAAAAAGTGACTTGACATGATGTAATATTCTAAAATTCTAATAGATGAATGAATCTAGAAGAAGAAGAAGAAGAAATGACGGATGATAAATCATCTTCTTCTTCAGGATCTCAACAACCAACGCTTACTAATCAAAATGATGAAAATGAGAATGAGAATGAGAATATAAAAAAAGATGTACTCGAAGAAGATCCGGAAACATTTAGCTGTGTACTTCAACCTATCAACGCTTCTTCTTCTTCTGCGAACGATCGCAGTTACGTCGGTATTCGACGTATCCTTTTGTTTCGAAAGGCCCAATCCGGCGTCCTTCGTCGAAAGGTTACCCTACCTACCTACCTACTTTTTCTAAACTCATCATAATTATTGTATTATTATTATCATAATCGTCACTTTATTAGAAAAATAGGATTTACAAAAGGTTAGTGGGAAGCAGAGATATAAAATTATTATTATTATTAGTGATACATATATATATAGGCACTTTTTGCCCATTTTAAAAAAAAGGATGCGGGCACTTTTGCCCATTCTTTATATTTGATGGGCACTAACGGACCTGTTGTAAAAAAAAAAAAAAAAAAAAAAAAAAAAAAAAAGTGACTTGACATGATGTAATATTCTAAAATTCTAATAGATGAATGAATCTAGAAGAAGAAGAAGAAGAAGAAATGACGGATGATAAATCATCTTCTTCTTCAGGATCTCAACAACCAACGCTTACTAATCAAAATGATAAAAATGAGAATGAGAATGAGAATATAAAAAAAGATGTACTCGAAGAAGATCCGGAAACATTTAGCTGTGTACTTCAACCTATCAACGCTTCTTCTTCTTCTGCGAACGATCGCAGTTACGTCGGTATTCGACGTATCCTTTTGTTTCGAAAGGCCCAATCCGGCGTCCTTCGTCGAAAGGTTACCTACCTACCTACCTACTTTTTCTAAACTCATCATAATTATTGTATTATTATTATCATAATCGTCACTTTATTAGAAAAATAGGATTTACAAAAGGTTAGTGGGAAGCAGAGATATAAAATTATTATTATTATTAGTGATACATATATATAGGCACTTTTTGCCCATTTTAAAAAAAAGGATGCGGGCACTTTTGCCCATTCTTTATATTTGATGGGCACTAACGGACCTGTTGTAAAAAAAAAAAAAAAAAAAAAAAAAAGTGACTTGACATGATGTAATATTCTAAAATTCTAATAGATGAATGAATCTAGAAGAAGAAGAAGAAGAAGAAATGACGGATGATAAATCATCTTCTTCTTCAAGATCTCAACAACCAACGCTTACTAATCAAAATGATGAAAATGAGAATGAGAATGAGAATATAAAAAAAGTTGTACTCGAAGAAGATCCGGAAACATTTAGCTGTGTACTTCAACCTATCAACGCTTCTTCTTCTTCTGCGAACGATCGCAGTTACGTCGGTATTCGACGTATCCTTTTGTTTCGAAAGGCCCAATCCGGCGTCCTTCGTCGAAAGGTTACCCTACCTACCTACCTACTTTTTCTAAACTCATCATAATTATTGTATTATTATTATCATAATCGTCACTTTATTAGAAAAATAGGATTTACAAAAGGTTAGTGGGAAGCAGAGATATAAAATTATTATTATTATTAGTGATACATATATATATAGGCACTTTTTGCCCATTTTAAAAAAAAGGATGCGGGCACTTTTGCCCATTCTTTATATTTGATGGGCACTAACGGACCTGTTGTAAAAAAAAAAAAAAAAAAAAAAAAAAGTGACTTGACATGATGTAATATTCTAAAATTCTAATAGATGAATGAATCTAGAAGAAGAAGAAGAAGAAGAAATGACGGATGATAAATCATCTTCTTCTTCAGGATCTCAACAACCAACGCTTACTAATCAAAATGATGAAAATGAGAATGAGAATGAGAATATAAAAAAAGATGTACTCGAAGAAGATCCGGAAACATTTAGCTGTGTACTTCAACCTATCAACGCTTCTTCTTCTTCTGCGAACGATCGCAGTTACGTCGGTATTCGACGTATCCTTTTGTTTCGAAAGGCCCAATCCGGCGTCCTTCGTCGAAAGGTTACCCTACCTACCTACCTACTTTTTCTAAACTCATCATAATTATTGTATTATTATTATCATAATCGTCACTTTATTAGAAAAATAGGATTTACAAAAGGTTAGTGGGAAGCAGAGATATAAAATTATTATTATTATTAGTGATACATATATATATAGGCACTTTTTGCCCATTTTAAAAAAAAAGGATGCGGGCACTTTTGCCCATTCTTTATATTTGATGGGCACTAACGGACCTGTTGTAAAAAAAAAAAAAAAAAAAAAAAAAAAAAGTGACTTGACATGATGTAATATTCTAAAATTCTAATAGATGAATGAATCTAGAAGAAGAAGAAGAAGAAGAAATGACGGATGATAAATCATCTTCTTCTTCAGGATCTCAACAACCAACGCTTACTAATCAAAATGATGAAAATGAGAATGAGAATGAGAATATAAAAAAAGATGTACTCGAAGAAGATCCGGAAACATTTAGCTGTGTACTTCAACCTATCAACGCTTCTTCTTCTTCTGCGAACGATCGCAGTTACGTCGGTATTCGACGTATCCTTTTGTTTCGAAAGGCCCAATCCGGCGTCCTTCGTCGAAAGGTTACCCTACCTACCTACCTACTTTTTCTAAACTCATCATAATTATTGTATTATTATTATCATAATCGTCACTTTATTAGAAAAATAGGATTTACAAAAGGTTAGTGGGAAGCAGAGATATAAAATTATTATTATTATTAGTGATACATATATATATAGGCACTTTTTGCCCATTTTAAAAAAAAGGATGCGGGCACTTTTGCCCATTCTTTATATTTGATGGGCACTAACGGACCTGTTGTAAAAAAAAAAAAAAAAAAAAAAAAAAAAAAGTGACTTGACATGATGTAATATTCTAAAATTCTAATAGATGAATGAATCTAGAAGAAGAAGAAGAAGAAGAAGAAATGACGGATGATAAATCATCTTCTTCTTCAGGATCTCAACAACCAACGCTTACTAATCAAAATGATGAAAATGAGAATGAGAATGAGAATATAAAAAAAGATGTACTCGAAGAAGATCCGGAAACATTTAGCTGTGTACTTCAACCTATCAACGCTTCTTCTTCTTCTGCGAACGATCGCAGTTACGTCGGTATTCGACGTATCCTTTTGTTTCGAAAGGCCCAATCCGGCGTCCTTCGTCGAAAGGTTACCCTACCTACCTACCTACTTTTTCTAAACTCATCATAATTATTGTATTATTATTATCATAATCGTCACTTTATTAGAAAAATAGGATTTACAAAAGGTTAGTGGGAAGCAGAGATATAAAATTATTATTATTATTAGTGATACATATATATATAGGCACTTTTTTCCCATTTTAAAAAAAAGGATGCGGGCACTTTTGCCCATTCTTTATATTTGATGGGCACTAACGGACCTGTTGTAAAAAAAAAAAAAAAAAAAAAAAAAAAAAAAAAAAAAAAGTGACTTGACATGATGTAATATTCTAAAATTCTAATAGATGAATGAATCTAGAAGAAGAAGAAGAAGAAGAAATGACGGATGATAAATCATCTTCTTCTTCAGGATCTCAACAACCAACGCTTACTAATCAAAATGATGAAAATGAGAATGAGAATGAGAATATAAAAAAAGATGTACTCGAAGAAGATCCGGAAACATTTAGCTGTGTACTTCAACCTATCAACGCTTCTTCTTCTTCTGCGAACGATCGCAGTTACGTCGGTATTCGACGTATCCTTTTGTTTCGAAAGGCCCAATCCGGCGTCCTTCGTCGAAAGGTTACCCTACCTACCTACCTACTTTTTCTAAACTCATCATAATTATTGTATTATTATTATCATAATCGTCACTTTATTAGAAAAATAGGATTTACAAAAGGTTAGTGGGAAGCAGAGATATAAAATTATTATTATTATTAGTGATACATATATATATAGGCACTTTTTGCCCATTTTAAAAAAAAGGATGCGGGCACTTTTGCCCATTCTTTATATTTGATGGGCACTAACAGACCTGTTGTGTTAAAAAAAAAAAAAAAAAAAAAAAAAAAAAGTGACTTGACATGATGTAATATTCTAAAATTCTAATAGATGAATGAATCTAGAAGAAGAAGAAGAAAAAGAAATGACGGATGATAAATCATCTTCTTCTTCAGGATCTCAACAACCAACGCTTACTAATCAAAATGATGAAAATGAGAATGAGAATGAGAATATAAAAAAAGATGTACTCGAAGAAGATCCGGAAACATTTAGCTGTGTACTTCAACCTATCAACGCTTCTTCTTCTTCTGCGAACGATCGCAGTTACGTCGGTATTCGACGTATCCTTTTGTTTCGAAAGGCCCAATCCGGCGTCCTTCGTCGAAAGGTTACCCTACCTACCTACCTACTTTTTCTAAACTCATCATAATTATTGTATTATTATTATCATAATCGTCACTTTATTAGAAAAATAGGATTTACAAAAGGTTAGTGGGAAGCAGAGATATAAAATTATTATTATTATTAGTGATACATATATATATAGGCACTTTTTGCCCATTTTTAAAAAAAGGATGCGGGCACTTTTGCCCATTCTTTATATTTGATGGGCACTAACGGACCTGTTGTAAAAAAAAAAAAAAAAAAAAAAAAAAAAAAAAAAAAGTGACTTGACATGATGTAATATTCTAAAATTCTAATAGATGAATGAATCTAGAAGAAGAAGAAGAAGAAGAAATGACGGATGATAAATCATCTTCTTCTTCAGGATCTCAACAACCAACGCTTACTAATCAAAATGATGAAAATGAGAATGAGAATGAGAATATAAAAAAAGATGTACTCGAAGAAGATCCGGAAACATTTAGCTGTGTACTTCAACCTATCAACGCTTCTTCTTCTTCTGCGAACGATCGCAGTTACGTCGGTATTCGACGTATCCTTTTGTTTCGAAAGGCCCAATCCGGCGTCCTTCGTCGAAAGGTTACCCTACCTACCTACCTACTTTTTCTAAACTCATCATAATTATTGTATTATTATTATCATAATCGTCACTTTATTAGAAAAATAGGATTTACAAAAGGTTAGTGGGAAGCAGAGATATAAAATTATTATTACTATTAGTGATACATATATATAGGCACTTTTTGCCCATTTTAAAAAAAAGGATGCGGGCACTTTTGCCCATTCTTTATATTTGATGGGCACTAACGGACCTGTTGTAAAAAAAAAAAAAAAAAAAAAAAAAAAAGTGACTTGACATGATGTAATATTCTAAAATTCTAATAGATGAATGAATCTAGAAGAAGAAGAAGAAGAAGAAATGACGGATGATAAATCATCTTCTTCTTCAGGATCTCAACAACCAAC